>ML783124.1:118319-132209 GCA_009831015.1 Picea engelmannii | reverse complement strand
CACACTAATTGTGATTGCAACACTTGATTTCCCCTCCTCATCTCGATGGAAGATGTTGAATTTCTCCTTTGCTCTTAATCCCCTGCTTCTGATTTGCTCTTAACACCAGTGATAACCAACCTCGCCAGAAATAACAATGCCCAATCACTCCAGGGATGATTCTAGTGGTGTCCCTGAATTACTCCAAAAATCACCACCCTGCCTACTTTCGCATATCCCTGTTGAGAGCCAAAACCAAACAAAATTTCCTTTTGATAATCCCACCTTCAACTTCCCATTTCATCGCCACAGGGTTGATAAGCTTCACCTCAAGCATGATTAAATGTGGAAGTACTGGAGGTTGGAAGGGCTTTAATGTCCATCCTTTTGACATAAGATTGCTCTGCCACTTGTCTTCAATTTGTGCTTCTTTCGTACTTAAGGTGTATACCATACTTCTCATCCATTCATGGGAGATGAGATATAACTGGAACCCCCCATTTATGCTTATCAATCCAACTTCTATCGAGACTGTTTCATTTGCCTTTTGATCTGCTAAAGTGTTAAGGGCCCTCATGGCCTGAAAGAATTCAATGTTTTCAAAACTCTTTGCTGGCCCCTGAACTCTATGGATGAGCCTACCTAGACGAATGTCTTGTGGGTTTGATTGGTTTCACTAATGCTGGATTATGGTTGTGGAGTCGCCCACTACAGTAAGGTGCTTGATCCCTCCTGACTTGAAAATTTTTAACCCCTAGAACAATGCCATCTGGCATCACCTCTGCTTGATTGTTGGTAGTTTCTCCGAGTCCCCAAGCAAAACTTATTTTTTGATTTTCTTTGGGATCGAGAGTGATCCCCCCGCACCTGTTGCCCCTTGCATGTTTTTTCATATCAATGAGATGTATATATTTTTTTTTTTTTAAATGGGATTTTTCCCAATACATTTTTTTCTGAATTTATCAAATCCGAATCTGAATTGGTATATGGTAGCTATGGCACAAGCAACTTTTACTTCTGCTTTGTATTGAAAATTAAGGAGGAATAAGGATGGTGTTCTCTATTGTTCTTACTATACTTATGATGTCCCATGAACTATCATTTGCTGCTTACATGTACACTCTTCCATTCAACAATTTACTTTCCTCCTCCTCCTCTATTATGCTCTCAAAATACCACTCCTAGGTGGTGCTTTGCTCAACTATGGAACAAATACAATGCTAAGAAAGGGAACCCCTTCTCCTCCTAGAGGCCCGGTATTTAACATAGCCCGATAGCCACCTAGGGGTAGGGTTTTGACTTCCTCAACCCTCAATTGTGATAAGGTTTTGGACCTTCTAGAATCTTCTTGAATGTCCTCACGTGGCTAGCCCCATATGCATGAGTAACAGGGTTGACGTGGCATCCTCTCGTACCATGGTGGTCAACACGATAGGTCAACTTGCGGGAGGCATAACTTTCGCATACGAACTCCAATTGAGGTGTATGATGCATTGTTGGAAAGGTCTTGGAGTTTAGAATATGGAATATTTTGTCAAAGTGGGTTTTTGCTCCCGAAAAGGCCGCTTGATGCCTCAAAATGGCTCTGGAAGATTTCGGACAATCTCTAACCTAAATTGTCCAACTTGGGACCCCCTGCCAAAATGACCCTGCAAGCTGATTCCTCCAATTTTTCCATTCTGGAAGCATCGAGATAGATGAAAAATAATATAATGATCCAATCCGGATCATACCTCCCCATTTACGGAGACTTTTGGTTCCCAAAAGCTTTACTGAATGAGGTGAGGAAATTTTTCCTCTACCTTCTCCCTGGAGTACCATTTTGCTTTACCTGGAAGTTGTCCTTTCAACCCAATCTGCCAAAGGTCATGCTGCCCTTGTCTTGTAGTTCTGGACTTCTTTTGCAAAACTGTGTCCTCTGCCAGCTTTGCTTGAGCATTTGGTGCTAAGTCTTCTATTGAAGGTAGGACTTGCTCCTCCTCCTGATCCAACATGGAAGGCTTGTAGAGTTTGAGATTCTCCACATTCACTACTGAGTAAATGCGCATGTATGGGGGTAGACTGAGTCTGTAGGCGTTGTTATTGCATAGATGGTAGTTTGGGCAAAGCCCAACCCAAACACCAAGTGTGAGACACAACTGGGAACAACTATCACCGTCACCTTAATAGATGTCCCGCTCGTTTTAGTGAAGGATAAATCCAACACAAGGGAGGTTTCTCAGATGACCCTAGGGGATTGAGATGGAAAGTGAAAAGTGATCGGAGGATGCCCCTATAGGTCAAGGTCAAAATATGGAAAGAGGCTCGAGGGAGAGTCTTATGAGTTGGTAAATGGTTGCCAAAGTAGTGTGCCTGCAACACAAGGTTAGACCTGCTCGGAACAAGACAATTTATGAGAAGATTTAGCAAGGAACCTTGCTGTCTCAAAATTGCAGCAGTATGGAGATATATATCAACAATAAATAAGTTATGACAACTGCAAAATTAACTTTCAAAATCAAGTGCAAGACGCTGGAAATAAGGCTAGCAGCAAGTAGATAAATTTCCAATGATTAGATCAAGACTTTGATAGCAATTAGAGGGCTGTTACTAAGTGTTATCAGCAAGATTTTGTAACAGCCTTATGGCTGTGGCAAACTTTTGCTACAACAACAAGTTCTAGCCACTAAAATCAACAAGTAAACCACCTAAACAATAGCTATTAACTAGTAGAACAATTACCAAGGTTTACAAGTGAATTTCAGCAGTAGAAGAGTGAGTAAAAGAATGCAAGAGGATGAGTTTGTTGCAGCCCTATTGGCTGTAGTTTAAAATTTATTACAAAAACTAAATCACTTGGCTAATCAAGACGCCCTTAGGGCACAATGTAGCTTAAGCCTTAAAGCATGTAAATTCAAATTCCAAACTTAAACAATTCAATCTCCTTGATATCACGTTTTACCAATGCATAATATTCAATCTCCAATGCAAAAGATTAGTGCCTTATCTATTGGGTTATGAAGTCTCTTGTTTATTAGCTAGGGTTTATTACTTCTCTAGGGGTGTAAGCCCTTTTACTCCCTAGAGCAAACAAACCTTAGCAAGGTAAATCTACAAGGGTCTAAGCCCTTTTACTCCTTATAACAACCTTTGCAAAATAGCCTTTTCAATGACAACAAAGATAGATCCCGATGGAGGGTGTATGCCCTTATACTCCTCCAAGGGTTTTGACAAATTAACCCTGAAATCAAGAAGAAAAACATACAATTGCAGAAATTTCTTACCTAATCCAAGAGATAGCATGAAAAACCCTTACTTATCAAGAATATTCCACCACAATTGCCAAGAAATAAGCATCCAAGCGACAATGCTAGCCTTTTTCCTCCAATAGACAAGTATTCCATCCAAAATGCACCTAAGAAGAGATAGATAGAATTGCCCAAGTAGGGCAAAAATTTCAGCCAAGAATCTTATGTAATTCTGAAATGATGATGATAAAATGAAAGTGAGGTGACCTCTATTTATATGAGGTCACCTAAAACCAATTTGTCCACTTTAAAATGTCAACAACAAATTAGAAGGAGGCCGAAATCCTCTATTTACTTTTACAATTTACAAAATTAAAATTTACATAAAATAAAGCCCTAATGATGATGATGTCATGCCCTAAAAGGGCGATGTGGGGCTAAAAATGAGATGTTGACCTCCAATAGCAAGTTGTTTGGCCTCCAAAGGTCATGTGTCATGTCATCATGTGCTAGAGTGTCAAGTAATGCATCAAATCACATCACATCACCGCTAGAACTATCAAACTCCATCATAACCTCATCATCCAAGGTGACGTCAAGGGCTAGGGTGTGACGTCCTAGGCCTCTCAAGGCCAATGTTCAGGTGCAAGGGGCCACAATGTCATCATCACATGCCATCCAGGTGCCTCCAAAGGCAATGTTCATCTTCTCAAGCCCTCAATGATTGGGGGCGTATCATCCACTTGTGGGCTTCTGGCCCCTATGAAGGTCCAAGTGACTTAAGCCCTTCACGAAAAGCTTTCACTGGGAAAGGTCCTGCAAAGCCAAACAAGTACGCCCTCCAAGGGTCTACAAGTCACATGTATCATGCCAAGTAAGCCATATTTAATAAAAGAACCACCCAAACACGTGCATTAAATGCCCCCTTTTCAAATTAAACAAATGCTCAAAGACTTTATACAACTTGCCAAATTTAAGTATGGGAGGGTTATCATGGTGCCTTGTTGGGTAGATCAACCCCCAAGTTAAGGAGTGTTTCCCAAGAGGACCCTCTCCAAGTCATGTAAAAGAGTATGCGGTGAATGCGGTATGGCTTTTGGGCATGGAGTTTTCTTGACATACAATGGCTCATATTGTCTCATTTATGGGTGCCCTTGTAGAGGGTGTGTTGCATCCTCGTTTGCAATGCAACATTTTTCCAAGCCCTTTATTTATCATTAATTGATTCTGGTCCAAAACATTGAGTGCTATGTGCAATGGAAAGTAAGGAGCATTGCAATGCCACTTGAAACTAAGAACACATTGAGTGCCATGTGCAAGGAAAGTAAAAGACACCGCAAATGCATTCCCTCAACAAGAGGGACATTTATTTAATTATGTGTTTTCTTTTTTACAGGTCCTTGAATCTTTTGTGGAGAAGCGTTTCATTGCTCTTAGGACATTAGGGNGAGTGCCATGTGCAAGGAAAGTAAAAGACACCGCAAATGCATTCCCTCAACAAGAGGGACATTTATTTAATTATGTGTTTTCTTTTTTACAGGTCCTTGAATCTTTTGTGGAGAAGCGTTTCATTGCTCTTAGGACATTAGGGTGAGCATCTAGACGATAATTTATGGCTCTTATCTTTTGCCAGCTACAACCCCTCTAGGCCTTTAGCCCCTTCTTCTCATGAAAAGAGGTACAAGCCCTTCTTTGGGTCAATAAGCCCGAAAACCCAAAAGATGAGGAAACAGAGGGGAATAAGTATGGAAAGTGGTGAATATGGATGGGAATAGTACGATGACCCTTCAAGGGAACCCCCTAGTAGCAACCCTTTTCCCGAGGGTGACCCTCTTACTAGGAAAACATGTCAACCACCAAGGTGAAATGAGGCAAAGGCATAATTTCCAAGCAAATGTTTTCAAAATTAAGAAAGGATCCCTTGCAACATGTTCAAATGCTTCAATTATTAAAGTGACACTTACCATGAGACTAGACTTGTTACCTCATGAAACAAGACCTGCTGTCCTTTGTGGGCCAAGCTGGTGTGGTGGATGCTGTTGCTGTCGATCAGTGGCGATGTGTGGTGAGAAGAGGGGCTCTGTTCACTCATCTGGCTCTTGCGGGCCTTGAGACATCATCTCCTTAGTTACCCCTAGAAATGGGGGGTAACAAGCGTTTCTCCTACCTTCTCCAATATCTCGAAAGGTCCATACCGCAGAGCCTTGATCTTCTTACCAGGACCTTGTAGTTTTTCCTTGTTTAACTGTAACCAAACTTTGTCTCCTACTTTGAATGACTTCTCGATTCTGTGTTGATCATGTCCGGCCTTGTATTTTTCCCGTCACTTATTCAACGTCTCTTGTACTTGCAAATGAATTTTCCTAAACTTCTCAATAATTTTTTCTGTTCTCAATGCATCTCTTGTAAGGTCCTCCTTCACTCCTCCTTGTTGTCCATATACAACATCCAAGGGTGAAGGTGTCAAATATCCAAAGCAAGTTTCAAAAGGTGACTTACCAGTAGAAGTGTGGTCTGCTCTGTTATAATAGTGTTGTATATAGATCGGATTTTCATCCCAGGTCTTCAGATGCTTTTGATTGTAACTCCCCCTCAAAAGCTACACCAGACTCTTGTTGACTACTTCTGTCTCCCCATTTGTCTATGGATGGAATGATGTATATCTCTTCAACTTAGTGTCCATCTTCTCCCACAATGTAGTCCAAAATGCATGGAGAAATCTGGTATCCCTGTCCCAGATGATGCTCCTTGGTATCCCAAAGTGAACTTGAACCTATTCAAAGAACATGTTTGCTACTTCTTGTCCTTTGATGGTATTTTTACAAGGCATGAGAATGCACATCTTGCTGAACTTGTCAACTACCACAAATAGATAGTCATGTCCCTTCCTGGTTGTTGGTAAACCTCCCACAAAATCCATGGAAATTGTAAAATCCCCTTCCATATGACCAAGTCACTTGAAGACTTAGTAGCCTAGTTGTCCCCCTTGGCTATAGTCTCATCTAAATGGGGACTAAGGTGGGAAAAATATGTCACTAAGGAGCTAAAGTCGACTTAGGAAAAGTGACATTGGCAAATAAGGAGATATAAGTTAAATGGCTAATGTAAGATAATTGAAGAAAAGACTTTAGAAAGCCAATCAATAATCTAAGTAAGGAATTAGAAGCTGGACTATAAAAGAGGATGAGGGCACCTCACTTATTCTTGATCATTTTTCACTTGCATCTTTGAGCTCTGGCAGCTTGAGCGTTTTGAGGGTTTTTGGCTAGACAAGTCCTAGAGATCAGCACGGGGGTGAAAGATCCCTCCTTTCCTGGTCCAAGCTTAGCCAAGATGGTGAAAGATTCCACCCTCCTCATTCTATTCAGTTCATATCTATTTTAGCTATTTTCTTTGAGGAGGGGCGCACTATTGGAGGGTTTTCTGCAGGAAGGGTGCACCATCAAAGCTAAGGTGGCTCGATTTGGGATCAGGAGGTGGGATCTTGAGGAGATCCAATCTTGCATGCACTTGTCATACATGGGACGACTTTATTTTGTATTCTTCGGGTTTTTTCTCCTTCAAAGATTATTATTATTTGAGCTGGGCGTGGACACTGAAGGAGGACACACTTGGGGTTAGAGATCTATTGTCTGAGGCCAGATCTTTCATCTTTAGTGGGGGAGATTCATCTTATGAGCCAACCATCCTCTTATCTACAGGATATCAACATTTTTATGGAGGTTTGAGGTTGGATCTGAGAGGGTTGAACCTTTGAGGGTCGCTATAGCCAGTAAGGGCGCAACTCAGCTAGAGAAGGCAACAATTTAGAGGAAAGGAAAGAACTTGATATTGTAGATCCCTTGCATGTAGCTTGTGTAGGCTCTTTGGAGTCAAACTCTCTGTTCTCTATTGTATTTTGGAGGTGCCATCAACCACATCTTCTATCTTTCTATATATTTTCCAGATTTGTTCTTCTATTGTACCGAGGTTAGCTATATAATAAATAAATTCAGATCTGAGTCTTGTGGCTATTCCTTTGTTGTTATTTCTATTTGCATCGTTGTTATTGAATGCCATTTCCATCATGCAAACTATTTATATGCTGTAAAACTCAAAACCAAGCCCCAGTGTGAGCCTAAGAAGGCTACTGGTGCAAACTGTTTGTCAAAACGCATCAACCAAAACCCTAAAAATTTAAAGCATTCCACACAAGTTTATTCGGGAATCTTACATAAATGTTTTCCCAAGGTCTAGTGGGTACAAGTAAGGGATGGTATAGACCTTGCTTCATGTTACTGGGCTTGCTGGTATAACAAAGTATACATCCTCTAATATACCGTGCTACATCTTCTTGCACTCTGGGCCAGTACACATGCCCCTATAAATTGGCAATTGTCTTCCCAAGAACAAAATGTCCTGCAACCTTGGAGGTGTGAGCCTCTCTGATAAGCTGCAGTCGTTCACCTTTAAAGACACAGATATTGTCGAGCTTGTAGAGTAACTCATTCTGGAAATGATAGTTATCCTTTCCGTCACCTTCTTCTATATGAGTTTGGCCTTGTAGCTGTCGAAACACCTCCTTGAAGTCCTCATCTTTTGTATATGCTTCTCTGTATGCATCATGGGTAAAAGGCTCCATGTGCATCAGAGTTCCCAAAGCTGTAATCTTGGATATGGGTGGCCTTGAAAGCATGTCTTCCAACCTATTTGTGCTACCCTTCTTATGCTTGATGACTAGATGAAATTGTTGTAAAAACCTCATCCACTTGTAATGTCTGGTTTGCTGTAGCTTACTCTGGGCCAACAAACACTGTAGTGGAAGGTGATCTGTGTGGATGATGGTCTCCTTGCTGATCAGATAGTGCTTCCACTTCTTGACAGTTTGAACCAGGGCATGGAGTTTCTTGTCATATGTAGTGTAGTTGAGAATTGCCCCATGAAATATTTCAGAATGATAGCGTACAAGCCTTCCTCCTTACATCAAAACTGCTCCCATGGCATATACCCACTTGCTTCTGTCTCCACTTCGAAAGGCTTTTGCAAGTTTGGTAGTGCGAGAATTGGTGTTTGACCGGTCTTTGTTTTCATCTCATCGAAAGCCTTCTGCTGATTGTTCCCCCAATAGAAACTCTTACCACTCGATGTTATGGTGTGGAGTGGTGCATCTACCACTGAAAATGAAGTTATGAACTTCTACAAGTACTGTGCCGCCCCAACAAAACTCCTAACTTTCGTGACATTTGTAGGAATTGGCCATTTCATGATGTCCTCCATCTTTGTGAGATCTACCTTGAACTCCCCTCCACCGATCACAAACCCCAAATACACCAAAGACTGCTGAGCAAACTCACATTTTTTGAGGTTAGCCAACAACTGGTGCTTCTTCAGAGTCTCCAACACCTACATGAGATGTGAGATGTGCTCCTCCTAGGTAGCACTATAAACTAGTATATCATCCAAATAGACTATAACAAATGAATCTAGATATGGGTGTAATACATCATTCATCAGTCTCATAAATGTAGTTGATGCATTACATAAACCAAATGGCATAACCAACCATTCATACAAACTGTTGTTCCTGAGTCTGTACTTAAGGCTTAGAAGTACAGTGTCAAGGCATCCGAAAGTGGGTAAAAGATGGCGAAGAGAGAAACATCAACCTTCGGCAAAGGAAACTAGGGAAGATTTCGACGTTGGCGTTGTCTAGCTTCCAACTGTTCCTGAATAGTTATATCTTGTTCAATGGCTGCCCATGAACGTTCAAGTTCAACCCGATTAGTAGCCGTTTTAAGAATAGTGTCGAAAAGGTTTAAGGCAATGTGCGTTTGGTTCGATAGTCCGGGTTCGATATTAGGCTGTGTTGGTACAGGGACAGTCATGGAGGAACAATAAAAGTGAGAAAAACTTCAGAGAGAGATTAAGTGCTGTCTCAATTTGGTCGTATAAAAGAGAATTTACGATTTTAGGAATAAAATAGGGATGCAAATCAAAGGCTCTTTCCCGTAACTGTATTATATTTTAATAAAAGGTGTGAGGTGGGAGAAAAACATTTAGCTGTCTACAGTGTAAGGCTCCTATCAAGGGAGAATCTCACGTATAAACAGAAGAGGAAAATTGTAAGGAAATAACCGATGTAGCAGAGAATATGTGAAGAATTCTGAAAATGTAGACTGGTCTTACACCCGCTGATAGCTGGTATAGAGGAAAAACAGTAAACAATTACAGAAAACCAAAATTCATTCGCTATAGTAGTGGTAGTACTAAATTATAACGAAGCACATCAATTAGGAATATGAAATGAAACGAAATATGAGATACAAGGAAACAAACTTGTAACACAGTCGTGACGGAATTGAGAATCTTCAGATTTGCTTGTATTAACTCTCAAATGTAAAAAACTCTGTTACAATCGACACAAAAAGGTCCAACCCTGTTTATTTCTTTCTGTGGTATATTTATACAATTTTACAAATAAGATAGAATCTCAATAGTCACAAAATTTCGGTTATGACAGGGAGGAGAGCAATCGCTCTATTTCTTCTTCTCTGTCTTCACTTGGTGCCAGACGTTTGTCTTTGCGCGGGCTTGGTACAGGCGACACATCTTTCAACCAGTTGAGATATTAGCTGAGACGGTTCTGCTTGACAGCTGGCTTCAAAGAAGTAACATTCTCGGGCTAACTGCTGCAGCCTGTCTTCCATCTGTCCATCTATGATGTCGATGGTACATAATTGCGCGCTGGGTTTAATCATGCATTTATCTACTTGGACTATGTCCACCGTAGTCATCTGAGAAATATCGGCCGAATCTCTTTCTTCTTTTTCCTTCAGGTCAAGCGAGATCTTTTCCACATTCATTTGCATCAACGTCTCAGCATTACCTCCGCTGTCGATGCCTAGCAGATCGCCGTCTATAGAATTAAAGGCCTCCTCTAGGGAGTTGGTTATCTTTTTGGCTTGCTGCTTGCCTTCGACGATGTTATGTTCCCATTCCTTTAATAGAATGTTCCCTCTGGTTTGCTCTGAAATGGTGAACCTGGGAGTACCTGCTGAAACCCTGTTGTTCGTGGCTATCACAGCCTCCTGGAAGGCGACCCGAGCTGCTCTGGCATCCCTTTCTCTGGTAGATAAGTTCTCGGAAACCTAATTTACCAGCAAGTAGTGGTCTCGGATCGCTTCTACCTTGGCGAGCAAATTTCGCTGTGCCTCAGAGACTCTGCTCCGAATCTCGATCGCTTGGGATTTGAACATCCCGATGTTTATCATTCTGTTCTCGGCGATCTCCACCCTAGCCTGTAGCTGTTCAATCAGATCCCTCTGCTGACTCACTTGCATCCGACCATCCTGGACCACCAGCTGTGCTTGCTCGAGCTTAGTTTTGAGCACCTCTATCTCGTTTTTATCGGCCAACCTGGCCTGCTCTATTCCTACGTTCGCTTGGTCTTTAGCAGTCTCTGTTGTTGTGGCCAGTCTGGCTTCAAGGGTCCTAATGAGGCGATTTTTTCTTTTAAGTTGGTTTTTTAAGAGCCCGACTGAAAATTGATTCGCCAAGGCATATGCTCCTAGTGTCCCTGCTATTTCAGTAGCGAATTGCTCATTTTTCTTGTCCTTTCCATTAGTTATGACTTTATATTTCTTGGCAGTCGACTCTCCTTCTTGATAGAATTCCCTTTTCACTACTGCCTTTCTCTTTTTATCGAAGAAAAACTCATTCGGAGGGAGTTCTTCTACTCTTATGGGCCTCATCTCTTCATTGAATATCCATTCTGCATCGATATTTCCTTGCGTCGACTGCAAGGGGGTAACTGATGTGATGGGTTCTTTGATCTGCTTCGCCGATTTTCCCGGAGTATCGACCGGACTCTGCTTCTTCGGCGGTTCTGGAGTCTTTATCTCTGTCTCCGGATTCTGTTTCTTTAGCGGGTCTGGAGTCTTTTTCTTTGCTTCCGGATTCTTCGTTTGTTCCCCCTCGTCCTGGTGTTTTCCTTGGTCGGGAGTTGCATCCTTAGAACCTTCGGCATCCTTCTGCTTCGTCTCTGAAATACCTGGACCCTCACCTCGCAACACAACGGGAAGACAGCTACGTCGATGTTCCTGGAACTTCAGAACATCGGCTCTTTCCTCGGGTGCCAAGGATTATATCCGGGCTAGAATCTCCTCATAGGACCTTGCTCCTCGGAAAATGTCATCCGAAGGTGAATTCTCATGCTCAAATCTTTTGAGCCCGCAATTGGCCAAATGATTGCTCACGACCCTCTGTGGATCGTGCTTCTTGTATTCGATGGAGACCAAATTTAGGTCTTCCAGGGCTGCCGCCTCGGCTTTGGCATGCTCGAAATCTAATAAAGAATAAGAATTCAAACGAACAGGAAAAGACGACCATACCTTCTTCGAGTACCCTTTAAGTTCTTTGCTTACACCGCCAATTACCGTTTGCCGGGCAACCTCGCGACAAGCCAGCTTGTCGGGAATGAACAATGGCAGCGCATGCGGGGGAACAGAAGCCCCGAAAACTCTGAGGTATGAAAATTCTGCTTCTATGTACCAGTCTGCTATGCTGCTCAGATTTGTCACTATGCTGTCCGAGATCCGGGGTGGCGGGTGACCAAAAATGGCGACATGCAGGGGCACCATTACCCAGTTAAAAATTTCATAAGCAAAATTTTCCGCTTTGTTTTCCCATAATTTTGCATGATATACATGTATGGGTTCGTCTTTGGCCGGAGTCCAACTTCAGCTCATTAATGGAAATGGTGTCATAGAACAAATTGCGTCCATAATGTATGCGGACATGAAAAATGACGACGCCTTCCCATTCTCCTTCTGCTCCCGATACTCCGTGACCCGACTGGTCAAGCTATTGGAAAGTATCTTTGCCCAGTCAAAGGAGCTGCCTTCGGCGACCCGAAACATTAGAGGCACCCACGAAAGGAAAAAATGCGAGGTGTCCTCTTTCCCATATAACCGACAGGTCATCATGGCCACATATTTGTACTGTGGTTCTAACGAAGCGATTGAATATACGCCGTGGGTATCCGCTCTGAACTTCGCGGTGTTTGAAACCTAATCCTTTATCAAACTGGACATGGTTTTATCATACTGTACGCATTCCTTCTCCTTGAACTCCTCCAAGAACTCAGCGCCATATGTGTGGTCGGACGTCGTGGGCAGCTTATACATGGTTTGCAGATGCTCCGGCCTGAAAGTCCCGATGGTGACTCTCTGCTCGTTCATGATAGTTCTGGTAGGTATGTCCACATGGTCTAATGCCCATCGGACCATATCATAATATGGAAACAACCGCGGCCTGGTTGCTACTCTGTGCATTCCGGATTGGACGACTATTTTATACTTGGTGGTCATATCATCTTTTTCGTTATCGCTGGAATCGTCGAAATAGTCCACCAACTCTGCCTGTAGAACATTCGAAACGAACGACCAATTCGGGACCGAGTCGATACTTCGAGGCGAAGTATCAGAGACATTGTCCGAGCCTTGTCCCGAAACCTCAACATTCGCCTTTGATGCTTTTCGCGGTGCCATGGCTGGAGATTGCGTTTTGGCTCTTCTGCGATAGAAATGCATATACATACAGAAGTCAGCTGCTCAGAGATAATGTGCTCTGCGTAATATGAAATGCATTTGTTATAATAAACCACAACTCATATATATTTGAAAACTCGGTACCTTTCAGAACAAGTCTGTCAAATCATATTTAGAATTAAATTTGCCATAAAAATCCGATCTTATATTCATAGATTTACCCTATTTCCTCATTAATGTCATAAATTTTGGCGGTTTAAAAGTCAATTGGCGTATGGAGAGAAAAGGCTACCTCGTGAATCTTGCAAGCATCGAAACGCGGGATATGTCTTGATTTAGCTTAATTAATCCAATCTCACCAACATTAATCAATATTTCGGTACTCGTTATATCGGGGATTCTGTTTTAACACTTTGAATTTCTAACATCCGAGACTGCGAAGATCGATCTGGTTAAAAAAGGTAATCGTGATTTGGGGCTCGATTAATTTTATAATTATTATATTCGCCATATCGCGACTCGGAGCTTCGAAGATAAGTTTCTGGGAGATTTACATGCCGAGCTGCGAAAACGCGAGATCGCAATGACATGACTTAATTAAAAGAAAAGATAATCTTGGATTAAGCGATCAATTAATTACGTTATAACTGCATCGTGACTTCGCGAGTTAGAGTTTAGACGCTGAAACTTTCAAAAAGGACAACGTCGAGTGGTGAAATGCCGAGAGAATCCTTTACCACGGTTTAGCTTTTACCCTTAACCTTGACATGAGTTACTCGAATAAGGACCTTGTGTTCTCGGCTATCGGGGCTATGACAATAAAATTTTGGGTTTGGCAAACGCCGAGGCGCGAAACCCCGACGACGTTTAATCATGAGTTAGGGAAAACTTTACCCTCGTTACTGTCTTGAGTGAAAATTTAAAACGATTTCGCCGTTTCGTGACTTGGGATGTGTGAACTACATGAGTCATAATATCCGACCTGCGAGATCCCGAAGTAGAACAAGAAGAGGAAACATTTTTACGAAAGGTAGGACTTGTTTCGAGAGTAGAATAATCATCGCTGCTCGCGTGATAAAGCTTCAGAGATCTCGATATCTCAGAAGGAAAAAATGAAAACCATTTTTAGATTTACAGCATTAAAATGAAATTTGTGA
>ML783124.1:87084-106858 GCA_009831015.1 Picea engelmannii | reverse complement strand
TTAGAAACAAAAGGAATCAAATGCACATATTCAAAGGTTTTGAGGATCATAGTGACACATACCATAATACCCAGACTCATTACCTCATGGAGCAAGATCCACTTCTGCTATAGGACCAGGCCGAGGTGATGGATGCTGTTGCTGCTGACAAAGTGGAGGCACTGGAGGAATAAAATATGGGCCCTCCAGGGCCATGCTCAAGTCGATTTGGCTCTCGGTACTCCATGTCTAGGACCTGTGGGCCTCGAGACATAATCTCCTTAGTTATCCTTAAAGTGGGGGATAACATGGCTGACTGTGGAGGTTACCTTGTAAGCTTTCAATAAGGAATTACAAGCTAATTTTCAAGGAGAAATTACCTGTGTATGTCTGAAACAGTTTTATGCTTATGCTATTTACTTTTCCAGCGATTGTGTGATTGATGCTATGGTTTGAAATTTAATTTATGCGTTAATTAAATTCAACAATTTGTTTGTTTAATTAAGATCATAAGGACAACAGTCACCTAGGGTTGGAAATGTCTACATGGTATCGGATCTATTTCTCTGATTGGGAGGGTTTCAATATTTTTTGAAGACTAATTTTTAGATTTGGGAGTTGGTGCAGTGGATCTTAGAGATGGCATCAACTAGCCTCAGATTCGAGGACAGATTGGATGGTGGTTCAAATTTCTTGTCCTGGAAAGTGAGGGTTACACTCTTTACTGGAAGAGAATGATCTCTGAGATATTGTTAAGGATGTTGTGCCTTTGCCTACATATCCATAGCAATTGGCAGCTCACAAGAAGAAGGAAGTCAGGGCCAATTGGATGATCATGGATGCCATAAAGGATCATTTGATCCCTCATATATCTGAGAAGAAGACGGTAAAGGAAATGTTCAATGCCCTGGTAAGCCTCTACCAAAGTGAGAACATAAACAGGAAGATGATATAGCGGAACAAAGTCAAATCCATAGAGATGATCGGATCAGATTTTGTCGTCAGTTACCTTATGAAGGTTACACAGATTTGTGACCATCTTGTAGCAGTTGGGGAGAAGGTTACATATGCAAAGCTAGTGAACATGGCATCGAATGGATTCCCAGCTTCATGGGAACCATTTGTCAAAGGTATTTGTGCTCGTGAGAAATGGATTCCCAGCTTCATGGCCGTTAATGACAAATTAATCGCTTGGTACCAGGAGTTATGGATGCCGACCTCCCTCGTACAGACCTACAACATTATGCTGGAACGAAATCTAGCTAAGTACGAAATAGCTTGAATGCTTTAAAGCGGCGACATCCTGAAGCCTCCACCCGCGCTGCTGGCTTGAGGATTGGTGAGCCAAGTGGCAGGTTCTCTTAATGCCATGTGGTTAGTCATGTGTACTATGCACTAGATGGCACCCCATCCCGGGATTATTTAATGGATTTCACTAAGGTTGTCATTTTAATAAATTATATAAGAGGGGCACCTTGGTGTAATAGCTCGTTGGAACCAGGATGAAGAGACTTAAATGTTGGGAGGATGAAAAGTGATTTCCAGTGCCTGGAAATGTTTAAAATAAGATAGATCACTTTTTGGAGTTAAAAGGGTTTTATAAAGTGACTTTGGGGAAATATTAAAGATAAATTAAAAAATCACTTTTATATTATTTAATTGAGGGGAAAAAAGGTAAATGGGGTATAAAGGATGATTAGGAGCTCATTCTCTCATTATGCATGATTATTTTCTGAAATCGATTTGGAAGAGCTCTTGTGGGTTTTTGGGGTTTTGGGTTGAAACCCTTGAATAGATTGGTTTTGGTGGTGAAACTATCCACCCTAGTCAATTAGTTGGAGAGATTACTCAGATCTCTCACAGGTTTTTCATTGCAGCAGAAGGAAGATTCATTAGTTAAGATCATGGGTTTTTGTCAAGAGATTTATTAGGTTATTCCATTCATTTGCATCTTGGTACTAATTGTGGGATTTTCTGAGGAGGGCGCACCCATTGTTATCAGATCTTGAGCTTAGGAGGAGACTCGTCCATTGCTACCGTTCGTAGAGCTTGAGGAAGGGGTGTATCCCTTGGTGCTGGCCATGGGGCTGAGGAAGAGGGCCGTACCCTCTGTTTTCTAGCTTGTGGACTTGAAGAGAGGGCGCATTTCATAGCTACAATCCGTGGAGACTCAAGAAAGGGCCATACCCTTCATTATACTTGCAGAGGAGGCCATATCTTACTGCTGTTCAAGTGGATCATTTACATGTTAGAGATAATAAGAGATCTGGTATAGATCTAATGGTATTTGCCAATCTTTTCTGTTGTTATATCAGATCTGAAGAGTTGTAGTCATTTTCATTTTTGTACTGTTGTTGGTAAGTATCTGAATACAAATAAAGTTATTCTTCTATGCCAAATCTATGTTGGGTTAGTTCTGAACTGTTTGTCAAAATTTATGTACCGAATAAACACTTCAACAATAAGCAGTAACCACATAATCTATTAACAACCCAGAAGGGTGGGCTGTGGTGAAGTGTTTGACAAAAACCCGCACTAAATAAATACAATTATATCAAGTAATTCCCAAAAACATAACAACAACATCACCATCATATCAACATTCAGAGGGGAAAACTTCAGTGGTATCAGAGCTGTTATGAATTGTTTGATAAAATCTCTGAACCAAATACATCAGCAGAAAACACAACAACAGTTAGTAAGGGGACCCTTTTTGCATGTCAAATATATGTTGGATCTGTTGTGAGATTGTTTATAAAGGGAGGATGTGAACTGTTTGATCAAACTCTTGACCCAACAGTAAACAGAAAAACCAATTAGCAGTCCAAGATTTCGTTGAAGAATTGTTTGACAAAAGTCTTAAACCAAGTAAGCACCAAAAATACATCAGCAGTTTAGAGAGGATATTACAGTGGCATCAGAGCTGTGCATCCTGCCAGCCTGAGGGGGAAATCAGTGAAAGATATTTCAGATTGTTTCGGATAAGTGACCAGCACTTATACCCATCAATTTCAGCAGTGGTAACTTGGTATTAAGGTTTGCATTTAGTGGCTTAAGAAGATGAAGACAAATCAGGAACTCTTGGCAGAATGATTACAAGTTACTCAAGAATATAAGAAGAATCTAACAAAATTGTTAGAGCACTGTGAGTTATTGGAGCATCACTTATCAGTTGGGAGGAAAAAAGAAGGGTTCAAATCTGAAGTGGTTGGTGACGTGAATGCCTCACCTCATGATGGAATTTTGACAGAACCCCAAGATGACTTCTTGGAAGTGCATGCATCTATTCAGGTTGAGGATGTGTGCAATGGGGTTGACAAAACTACAACCTTTAATACACATTAGAGCTATCCCATGAGGCTGATAACACCAGTGCTTATGATGGGCATGTTGATTGCACATATGATGATTATGATGATTTGGGTGTGTTAGTACCTAATCATGATAAAGATTTGGTGTTGGGTAAACTTCCTTTGGATGCTGATCTAATTTCTTGGGAGTTATGCAAGAAGGATGACAAAGAGGAAGTGGATTTTGGGAAGCATGACTGTGAATACAAATCAGAAAATTTGTATGAAGTTCATAGTTCCCATGAGTCCCATCATTTGGCAGGGCACTTGAAGGTAAGCGAAGACATGATTATTGCAGCCATAAAACATTTTGATGATACTCATAAGTTGATAGCAAATTGTTGTTGGAAGGAAGAGCCTCCAGGGACATGTAAATTTTTTGAAGGAGAACTTTCCCTTGCATATTTTTAGGCACTCAGAGAAGCATTGGTGGTGATGAAATCTAATTACCTACACCTACTTTCAGATAGAGATAATCTTCTTATGCTTGATGAGATTTATTTTGATGCGCTAAAACTTAAAAGGGAAAGAAGAGGAAGTTGGGAAGCTTACCCATGAGCTTTAGGTTACCAAGGATTCTTTGAAGAGCACTCAAATGGCCCTTCAAGAATAAAAAATTCAGGTTGATGAGCTTTGTGTGGAGTTGAGTTTGGCACATTCTTCATCATACACAACAGAGACTCAGTCATCTATGGCAGCCATAACACATGAGTATGTTAGTGGTACTTAGGATTTGAGGGAAGAGACTCTTGAGATGGTCAAGCACGAGGGGCATTAAGATTTGCAGGGGCTTGAAGAGAGGTATGATTCAAAAATTTCTGATTATACACATAGTTTGCATCATGGGGATCACGAGCCACCTCTTTTGGAAAGCCCATTGAAGGCTCAAGTCATAGCTACAGATGAGATAGTTGAGCATATACCTTGTGGACCATCCAACAGGGAAGTGTATGCATCCATTGATTGTGGGAATGGGTATATTACATATGTGCATACATCAATCTGGGATCCAGGGTCAGATGGCACTAGTGGAGCGAATGCACATGATAAGATTGAAAGGGAGCAACATGATACAATGGTATACAGTGGTGATGTAGAGATTGTTGTTGATAATTCGTGTGAGGAGGAGATATATTCTTGTGAGGACAATATGTTGGTTCATAACGTTGTCCCATCATTTTTTCTTGAGGATTATATGGGATGGTATGCTCATCAATTTTCTTTCATCCCACATACATATGATTTGACTATATTTCTGATGGCACATAAAGGTGGGCTAGATAAAAGATTACACAGATCACTCTGGTATGATTTGCTTCCATCTTCAGAAGATGAATTCAAATCTTTTAGGTCTCCTACTTTGTTTCCACCTGATGGTTGCACACAAAAATAGGAATAAAAAACTTGGCTTATTTGGATTCCAATGGTTATCAGTGTAGCACAACGAGAGTAACAAGTATTGGAGATGGTGGACTTCTAATTTGGCCGTGGGATCCGGGAACTCATTTGATTGGTAGAGTGCTTCAAATGCTGATAATGCAGTGTTCCACGGGGATGCGTCCCCCAGGGTAGGGGTCGTGGGGGACGCGTCTCTCACGTCCCCGGGACAGGGGGACTCCAGGGGGGACGTTTCCCCACGTCCCCTTTTTGGGGAGACGCGGGGGGACTTGGGGGGACGTGACTCCCCAAAGTGGGGGACGAGACTCCCCAAAAGGGGGACTCTTGGACGTACCCCCTTGAAAAGGGGGACTTCTGGACGTCACCCTCCCAAAAGGGGGACTCCTGGAAGTCCCCCCCAAATTTTTTTTGCCCAATAAGACTTAAAAAAAAAAATTAAATTTAAAAAAAAATTAAAAAAACAAATATATATAAAATTAATTTATGTTATTGTTGAGATTTATCATATTATCATTATTATTTTTATTTTTAAAATTTTATTTTTTATATTTTTTTATATTATATATGTGACCCCGTCCCCCATTTCCCAAAAATCCCTAAAATTTGGGGGTACTTCCACACGTCCCCCTTGTGCGTCTCCCCACACTCGCATCCCCCCATCCCGGAGTCTTGGTGGAACATTGTGATAATGGTTAACACAGTTGTGACAACGAGTGGCCTGTTTCATTTTTGGGATCTCATGAGAGGAGATGCTGAGACTTATTCTATATGGCAGAACAAATTCTCTTTTTCGATACCCAAGAGCGCGTCTAGCAGTGGATTTGCATACTTTGACTTCATTGAGATGCCTTTGTAGGATATGATTCATGGTAGTGGGTTCAACCCTTACAGGTATTTCAGCTTGGGTTTCTAGGAGAGGAGAATGCAGTTTGGGCACAAGGGTTAGACAATTATGATCAGAGTGGCACAACGTGAACATGGTGGTTCCTTTCTGAGATTAGCTTGGGACCCTGGGATTACATTGTTTGATAGTTCAACAACTGATAAAGATGAGAGAGCCAGTTTTTACTTTCAGGAGTTTACCCCTATAGTACGTTGGATTGGTTTACCAGAAGAGCAATTCTTTGAGGGGTTGACCGAGGGGTTGATCGAATTTGTGCAGTATCTTGCTCTACTTATCGGTAGTATTCAAGAGGCCTCTTGTGTTAGTACCTTGCAGGACAATGCTTTGAGCAGAGGGTGCTTCACATCTCCCAGGTTGGTTTGGAACCCTGGGATTATTCTCAATTTCAGTTTGGTTCAACCGGTTGATCGTAAAGTTGTGATTGCATTGCTTGAGGACAAACAATCTTTGGTAAAGGATGATTGTAATGTCCCCATTTTTGGGTTCTCTTGCTTTGCAAATGGAGATGACTTTCAGGGTTTATGTCGGCTTGATCAGAGGGGTAATTTAATGTTACCAGTGAACTCAAATGGTTTAGAGGCGTTATATGATGCTTTCAGAGGTCCGTTTATCATCTTTCATCATCGGGATCACTCCTGCATAGTTAGATTTTGATTCCGATGCAATATCGACCATTCCCGTAATTTGAGAGTAATATTGAGCATTATTTAATGGATTTCACTATGGTTGTCATTTCAATAAAGTATCTAAGAGGGGCACCTTGGTATATGAAGAGATTTAAATGTTGGGAGATTGAAAAATGATTCCCAGTGCTCGGAAATGTTTTAAAATAAGATAAATCACTTTTTGGAGTTAAAAGGGTTTTATAAAGTGACTTTGGGAAAATATTAAAGATAAATTAAAAAGTCACTTTTATATTATTTAATTGAGGGGAAAAAAGGTAAATGGGGTATAAAGGAGGATTAGGAGCTCATTCTCTCGTTATGCATGATTATTTTTTGAAATCGATTTGGAAGAGCTCTTGTGGCTTTTTGGGGTTTTGGGTTGAAACCCTTGAATAGATTGGTTTCGGTGGTGAAACTGTCCACCCTAGTCAATCAGTTGGAGAGATTACTCAGATATCTCACAGGTTTTTCATTGCAGCAGAAGGAAGATTCATTAGATACAGATCATGGGTTTTTGTCAAGAGATTGAGGTGGTTATTCCATTCATTTATATCTTGGTACTGATTGTGGGATTTTCTGAGGAGGGTGAACCCATTGTTATCAGATCTTGAGCTTAGGAGGAGAGTTGTCCATTGCTACCGTTCGTAGAGCTTGAGGAAGGGGCGTATCCCTTGGTGCTGTCTGTGGGGCCAAGGAAGAGGGCTGTACCCTCTGTTTTCTAGCTTGTGGACTTGAAGAGAGGGCACATTTTATTGCTACAAGCCGTGGAGACTCAAGAAAGGGCCATGCCCTTCATTATACTTGTAGAGGAGGCCATATCTTACTGCTGTTCAAGTGGATAATTTACAGGTTAGAGATAATAAGAGATCTGGTATGGATCTAATGATATTTGCCAATCTTTTCTGTTGTTATATCAGATCTGAAGAGTTGTAGTCATTTTCATTTTTGTACTGTTGTTGGTAAGTGTCTGAATACACATAAAGTTCTTCTTGGGTGCCAAATCTATGTTGGGTTAGTCCTGAACTGTTTGTCAAAAGTCATGTACCGAATAAACACTTAAACAGTCAGCAATAACCACATAATGTATCAGCAGTCCAGAAGGGTGGGCTGTGGTGAAGTGTTTGACAAAACCCTGCACTAAATAAATACAGCTATATCTGCAAGTAATTCCCAAAAACATAACAGCAGCAACATCACCATCATATCAGCATTTAGAGGGGAAAACTTCAATGGTAGCAGAGCTGTTATGAATTGTTTGATAAAATCTCTGAACCAAATACATCAGCAGTAAACACAACAACAGTCAGTAAGGGGATCCTTTTTGTGTGTCAAATATACGTTGGATCTGTTGTGAGATTGTTTATAAAGTAAGGATGTGAACTGTTTGACCAAACTCTTGACCAAGCAGTAAACATAAAAACCAATCAGCAGTCCAAGATTTCGTTGAGGAACTGTTTGACAAAAGTCTTAAACCAAGTAAGCACCAAAAATACATTAGCAGCTTAGAGAGGATATTACAAGGTAATAGAAGAGGTATGAAGTTGTTTGAGTACCTGCCCACAACAAGAACACTTTACAGGATATATATGATTATTTCCAAGTCCAAACATGCAATTAATACCTCTTTAAGACACTAGACAAGATAAGTTGCAATGACTCTTATAAATTTGCAGCAGTAAACAATGATATAACAACAGTAAATGATTTATAACAGCAACAATAATTAGTGCTCAGAAATGCAACAATTGACCATGAAAACTTAGCATACATCTACTAGAACATTATCCAATTGTTAGATGCACATTCTGAATAAGTTAGGCCACCTTTACAAGAGTGTATGCAGCAAATTAGAGTGTTATCAGATGGCTGCAACAAAGTTTTGTAACAACAACAAATTATCCAATGAGTTTGCCAATGTTGGTGTTAGTTAGGTTAGTAGAATGCTTAAGAGAGTTGAGAGGATGATTTTGTCAAACAATTCACTATGTGAATGCTTTAAAACTTGTGCCTTTTAAGGGTTAAGGAGTCTTATTACAGCAATTGCAACTAAGCTTGAAATTTGATCTAGTTGCAACCAAGAGGTAGGATTCAAACCCTAAGGTGCAAGCACATTTGGGCCTTAGGCTTTGAATGTTGAGGAGAAGGATTTCTAGGGTGCAAGCACATTTGAGCGCTAGAAACTGTTTCTCCCTTCTTGTAGCTTCAACTAGGTCAAAAATCAAAAGTTTAGGGCTAAAATCCTAAAGTGCTGGCACTTCAGGGCTTTAGGGTTCTAACCCTAGCAAGGATATTTTCAGAAACTTTGGACAAAAATCACCTTGTGAGAGGAAGAAGCACTTATGTTCCTCTCTTAGGGTTTCATCAAGCAAGACGTCTAGCATAAGATAACAAATTTACCATGAAACATTAATAGCATAAGAATAAATTGCAGAAAATTCACTTCATCCAAGAAACCATGAGATAAAATCCTAATTGCAGAAATTCCCATCCAAAATCAGCTAAAACCATCCACAAGTGACCTTCCAAGCTTAACGCATGAGAGAAGAAGAGCTAATAACCCTTAGAGGGCAAAAATTTCAGAAGTACTCTCACAAATGGTGAGAAAAGATGATGATAAAATGAAAAGTGAGGGTGGCCTTCTTATATGAGGCCACCCTAATACATTTGTCCACATAAATTTGTCAACAACATAATTCAAGTGGGGCTGACCCCTTTATTTGCCTCTAATATAATGCCAAAATACAAAAATACATCACAAAACCCTAAAAAGGGTGATGCCATGCTCTAGAAGGGTGACTTCAAGCTAGGAGAGGGTGATGTCATGCCTCCAAAGGCCAAGTGGCATCCTTCGAGGGTGAAAGAGTGTGAAGTGAGGTGTTCCTCACCCAAATTCATATCAATCATCTCCGATACCCATCCATCCGTAAAAACTCTAGCCAAGAAGATGATGTCAAGGGCCTCCAAAGGCCACATCCAAGGCTGAGAGGGCTGCAATCACATCTCCAAATGATGTCAAAACACCTGCTACTGCAATGTCCATCCTTTGTGCAAAAAATCCCTAGGGTACTCTGCCCAGCTTGTGGGGCTTCTAGCCTATATGTGTGGCATAATGACCGAAACTGCTCAAACCAAGCCCATCTGTCCATCATCCAAGGTTCTGAGAATGTGAGAGCCATTGTCTGAGGGTGGTGAGTCATTGGATGACCCACTGCTCTCCATCACATGTGCCAAAGTCCTGTAATAAAGGCACAACTTCTCAGGTACAAGCCCAAGACGCTCCTCAAGAACCATGTTAGGGGCATCTAAAACAAGCCAAAGTATAAAACATGGTTAACTAAAGTTCATAAGAAACATTAGTCCTTAAAACATACAAAGTAAGCTATAACTTAAGATATAAACCATGTAAGATAAGTCACCTCAGTATCCCCTCCAAGCATCACACCGGCCCAGGACCCCATGTGAGTTACCAAGTTTAAGTGTGGGAGGGTCTTCATCCAACCCTATTAGGTGTGCCGCCTAGACAGGAAATAAAATAACCTATGTAGAGAGATAGGTCCCAAGAGTGACAAGGGAAAGTAAAAACCCACCAAGAGTAAGTGTGAAAGTGATATGGTTTAGGGCTTACTTCATGGCTTATGGTGCTAATCCATCTCTATGAGCACCTTTGTGGAGGGTGCACTTGCTCTTGAGTTACCCCATATTTGCGTGCCACCTTTTTCTAAACCCCTTTTTGCTTTTTTCTAGTCCATGCTTTCATTTATATTTGCAAATTTGTGGTCTCCCTTTATATAGGGTTTCAAGCTATACCATTACTTTTTTTGGACCAGGGCGAGCACTGAAAGAGTAGAGCTCAAGTTGGACCGGCTTTTGGTGGTCCTGCTTTGCTATGGTCACTTACTTTTCTAGCTTCATTTTCTTATTCTTTTATAGTAGCTGCAAAACAACCTCTGGGTCTTTAGCCCCTCTTCTCATGAGAGAATGGAGTCTGGACCATAGCCGAATTTTAGTATAATATGAGAGGATCGAGGATGGAAAGTGTTAAGTATGGTCAAGAGAGGAACGTTACCCTCGGGAGGCCCCCCCAATATTACCCCTTTTCCTTGGGCGGTGACAATACGAGACTAGGGCATAGAAGCTGACCACCAAGGTGAAACAAAGTAACTGACACAATTTCCCAAACCAATGATCCATTATCCAACTTCAACCAAAGATCCTCATCCACATGCCCAACAAATTAAGTGCAATACTTTTCATGAAAGGACTAACATAACTTATGGTGACGATAGCTTACCATCTCCCATACTCTAGGTTGCTTGAATGCGATGAGCCTTGGTTGATCTGTGCTGGGAGGCAAATGAAGGGGGACTGCTGGGTTTCCATCTGTGGACATGTTGATCATCATCATCTTGGTGTAGATCATGATCTCCATTGCGGGCCTCGAGACATGATCTCCTCTAGTTACCCCTAGGCATGGGGGGGTAACAATAAAATTTATGAAGTAGGAGGAAGGAGGGGGGGTTGTGTGTGAAGGAAAAACAAAGGCTCTTGTGAAGAATCTTGTACTCTTCATCAAACCAATGGTTCATGGGGTAGGAATCGAGAGCATCATCCCAACGGGCAATGGAGATAAGCTCATATTTGGCTAATGTTGTTGTGAGAGACAAGAATTGCCAGAGGGAATGATGCAGATGATGAAGGTAGGATGTGCAGGTATTGAATAACTCTTGATTGAAGTGGATAATTGTACATAGGGTGCTTGCGGGGGAGATGGGGCATAGGGAGGCGGGGAGGGGACTCTGAGAGAGAAAGAGAGGAGGGCATAATCTCCAAGGGGAAGGGGGGATACAAAGAAGTGAAGAATGTTGGGAAGCAAGGGGAATCTGCCCAAGTCAGGGAAGCAAGGTAGACCATTTAGGAACACCAAATCATGAGACTCACCAAGATGTAGAAGGTGCCACTTGTAAGTTGTGAGAGGCCTTGTATCATCTGTTGAAAACTTATGTAAATCCATGGTGTTCATCACAAACTCCTAGAGGCAAAGTGCATCCTTGGTTCTATTGTGGATTGGAATTCGCAAGAATTTGGTACGGGCATTGAACCCCCCCAAGAGGATAACCTCGCCTAGAGTAGAATAGTGTGAGATATTTGTGTACATGAAGATAAAGGGGTCCTCATCATAGTGCAAAATGCAAGGTGGTTGATGGAAATTAGCAAATCATAATGTAGACATCCCAAGTGAAGGGGGCACAACCACGAACATGGACCCTGGCATACTCATTTGAGGCAATCATAGAGACCTATTCCGGAGGGAGTCGTGGATGAGACATGCAACCATACCAAATCCTCGAATACTACTGGATTGGCTCATTCTCTGTCTGTAGGCTAGAGGCTAGAGATAGCCTCCCGTGGTGGGTGGTGTCCACTCCAAATTCATGTGGGTCTTCATGAGAAAGAGGAAGTCCTTAGTTCTAGACTCTAGTCACATCATGAAGCATTCCTAGAGAGTTTTAGAAAGCTCCATTGGAGTTCCAATTGGCTATGGAAATGGTGTATGATCCTCCGCCCCCTTGGCTATGCAGTCATTTGGATGGCCAAGGACTAGATCACCTTGGAGGAGGAGAACCCTAGATCATTGCTCTAAGGTCATGGATAATTACCCATTTGTCCTCTTTTTGGGTTTTTGCAACCTATTTCTTGGAGCGTTGAAGCTCATCTACTTAGGACCTTGTAAGGTTTGCATCCAAGAAGATCCTATGCGGGAGAGAAGAAGTCCACCTCTTTGCCCAGAGTGTTCTTAGGCGGTCTCCGGTGGTTCGACAATGGGGAAGAAGAATCAAGTTTGTCCCGACCCAAGCTAGCTCAACATCGATATTCTTTAGGTCCAAGGTGTCATGAAGGAAAGTAGTAAGTGCTTGTACTGGGTGTGATAAGGCCGAAGTTGGAAGTCCACATACTTTAGGTTTATCCCTTGGTCTGCCAAATGCATTGCCTTATAAGTTTGGCTTGGACCACTTATTTTTCTTTGGTAAATGGGGAGACCTTGTCCTTCTTCTTGACCATCTATACCCACAAGCTTACAGTCTTCTACTAAATTTCCATTTCTTGTTTGAAAAGATCTTGTTGAGATCTCATTTCCTCTTGCCTGTTCTTACTGCTGAATTTTCATTTCTTGTTTTAAAAGAGCCTGTTAAGATGTCATTTCCTTTTGCCTGTTTTTAAGGTCTGGAATTTCTGCTTGCAATGTGGAAGAATCCTTAGGCGAGTTAGGTGAATGTTCTTCACTATTTTAACCTTTGCAAATAAATGTTTCAAATCGAGGTTCTTCGATTCCAAGTTTACAACCTTGCCAGTGAAATTTGTAACAAGTTGCATTTGCAGATTAGATTTTGGTAGTCTAGTTCTTGTTGGTAAGACCAACCATTAAGCTGGAGGAGAATAGCCTCTGATAGCCCTTTCTCCTGTGTTGCCTCCACACAAATGTGAGCATAGGAAGATTGTCTCCCTTTGGGCTTGGCAAAATAAATGAACTTCCCTAGACTGCCCCCAATCTCCTTTAGAGTGGATTTGTCCACGAAAATCAAAGGGAGATGTGGGAGGTGAACCCAAACAAGGGTGGCTATGATTTTGTCCAGCAATTTGAAGTCTAACGACCATCGGTTATGATACAAATTGTCGCTGCCCATGAAATAAGTGCTGAAGTGGAAAGTAATATCCCTGTTGTCTTTGAGGTGGAACATGAAGGAGAAAAATCCTCTTCCACAGGCAAAAAATGATAATTGGCCTTGCATTTTCGATAGCGATTGGCTCAAAATCCACTGGTTAATAGTTATAGGACTAGTTCAAAGATCAGTAAACTTACCCACTAGAGCTCACACTGAGAGAATGATGACCTTTGATGCACATAGGGGGATTTGAGAGGCAAGAGAGGATTATTTTTAGATTTCTTCGCAAATTGAGTTGTTGGCTGGCGGTTTCTTTAGTTCTCCTTGCTGTTTTCTACAACCAAACTATCGAAGGCAATGGGCCTTCTTGGAATTTGAGGGGGGAGAGGGATCTCCTATGGCTCTCTACGAAGAGAGATGAGCCCTGATTTGGCTCTCATATTGCTCAATACCAATGGATCATGCTTTTTCTCTATCTATGACCAAGATGGGTCACACGAAATGGAAACCTTTGGAATGTATCTTTATTCTGAGGCCTTCTTGAATCTCTACTGTGACTTGAGCTTCAGTTCATGGAGGAGGCGGTTTGCATGGCGGCATCAAGAGCAAGAACCCTAGATGCACACAGTTTAAGCGACCCTCGAACATTTCTTAGTTTTCCATGGAATGGAGTAGGAACCAGTATTGGTGTGGTCATATTGAGAAATTGTTGGCTTATGCTATTGGAGTGGAATATGATTTTAAGCCTGCTTGGCATATATGTTATTCTACATTAATATTGTAATATATGTAATTAATACTGGTTATAATTACTAATTTTTATGGAGGGTTGTGTTTATTAGAATAGTCGTGTCTCTTAGGTACTATATATATGATAGTGTTCTTGACTGCAGATCATTATCTCTTGCATCTTTCACATTTATTATTAATTATTTGTCCTTTGGACAATATGGACTTGATTCTTTTCCTGTGAATGCTTATGGCACCCTGTGACTATGGCAAGGCACATCGCAAGTGGTATCAGAACAAGTTTGAACCTTGCTGGCCTGTGGCGAATTTTCTTTTGCTTGTGGCAATAAACTTTCCATGGCCCTTGGCCACAGATCTTCTTCAGGCTGATAAACAGAGATCTTCTTCAGGCTGATAAACAGAATCTGTGTAAGATTGGTGGAGCTACCATCTTGGGGAAAATAAATAAATAAATATACCATGCTATATACAATATATTGCTCACTGTTTCCTGGAATATATTGAATCATTGAAAACCACCACAGCTGCAGAACCTAGAACTGGCAGGAGAAAAATGCTTAGAGGAATAAATCACCAGAAATTTGACAGCAGACCATGGAGACGTTGAAAAACAAATTGCTATAGCATACATACTAAGGAACCTCCATTTCCTTGTGTTAGTGCCATTTTGCTATTGCCCTTCCAGTACAACATCCTAAAACAATCATTCTATCGTCTAGCTGTTGAGAATGGTTCATACCTGTCAGGAGTGTTTTGAGGAGTTTGTAGTAGGGGCCGCCAAACAATATCTAAGTTGCCTTGGAAACTGCTTCAGCAAAAAAATATACATCTGCAGGAGGATATTTCTGTACAATAGAATAAGCATTTCCTTATAGGAGCAACGCGTAGCATTGGGAGTATGAAATAAATTGATTTTAAAATCTAAATATCCGCTGGCCTACTGCACTCATACACCAAACGTGTGGAAAATACCTGCTGGAACAGTTGCGCTGCAACATTGTGTTTTTAGGGAATAATTCTGATAGTTAGCAATGAATGGAAATGTTAAACACAAACTCATTGTGACAGTCGGATAGGGAATTCACACACAGAAAAAGATTAGTGACATGGAGAAAAAAAGAAAGTGATGGTAAAAATCCAAGTCCAAATTTTGTGCATTGAAAAATTAGAAATGGATAAGGAATATATTCCAGAAGTATTATATTATAGTATTATGTCAATATGTTCTAGGATGGGTTGCAGTATTTTATTAATTTCCAGAAGTTAAATGATTAGAAATTAACTTACCATGTTTATGGGATATCATGTAAAGTTTTTTTTGTAACTATCGACCTTTGCAATGGATAATAGTTTAATGAGAAGTTTGTTTCTACTCTGATTGCCAATTCAAAGGTCCTTTTATTAGGATGTAAATTATTGCTTTCAATTTTTGATAGACATGGACATGTTTTTGATTCTGGGATACAAAATATAGAGGAAATCTGCAAGCTAGTGTCTATCAGTTCTGTCTAATTCATTTGTTGTTTACTATAATTGACAGGAGGAGGTGGGCCGATCATGGGTGATCTATGGGCTCTAAAGGGTCTATTTGAAGAAGGTAATAGTTTTACACATCCAAATTACGTGCTATAATATTTTTTTGCTTTTTTCTGGAAAATGCATCTTATATTTCATTAGTGAACAAAAGAGAGTACATCATACAATCACAGGAAGAATGGGTACCTAGGGACAGAAATGTGTGCCAAGTGAGTGTGTCCAACAGGTTTATGTATCCAAATTAATCAAATTCAAGGATTTTAAGATTGAACCTAATCAACAGACAAAGATGAAACCTAGGGTATGTGACCCAAGGAATCATTCAAGACAACTAAATTGTTTTGCATGGGCACATTCGGTAATCTATGCTTAATCAGATGTGCCAATCGGCGTGATAAGGGGGTAATGGTCCCTATATAATTTCATCATTGGCCGAAAAGGTGCACAAGTCCCATTGTCTGCACTACGTTTTTTTCCAACGAAAAGCTCGTGGGTAAACTCTCGGGCACTTCCCTGCATTTGTGGATGGTACCCAATGAAAACCTGTCGATGCTGATTATGGCGTCTGACCTGCCAGGGACATTGAGTGAAGCATGCAACAGAGGCAGCCAGATGGGGGAATCGACCTGAGACCTCCTACATGAAGCTCAAAGCACTCAACCACTGATCTTATGTTCACTTTTGCCCCCTCAGTGCAAGCTTTGATAATTTTGAATTGCGATTGATTTGTTTTTTAGTCTGATGACATTTTACTATGTCATTTGTTTATTGTGCAATGTGGCATCCCATTGCTTGTTCCAGAGGCACTAACTTCCAGCTATATGCCATGAGAATTATATTTCCATTTGCTTGAATTGTGAACTTGCCAATGCACAGATCTGTTTGTGTTTTGAAGTCAAACATTAGGAACATCTCACTACTTTACCAGCAACTTATGTTACATTTCTCATTTCAGAGATCTGGAAATTCTGAAGAGAGACAGCTAATGTTCTCATTGATATAATGTTGTCATGGTCGTAAAATAGTCTCCATCCATTTCCAAGTGTTGTGATTAGTAAATAGGGTAAAAATTGTAGTTGCGGAAAGTTAAACTTAAAAATGATTCAACTTACAATGCATTTCTCAACTAAGCCTTGGCGGACCTTTTGATGATAGACTACTCATGTTCGTAATAATTGTTTTGTTTTAGCTGATCAAATATTAATCTCTTTCCCTGTTTGTCAATAAGGGAAGGGAAATATTATAAGGAATTAGCATTAGATGTATCTGACATATGCTGTACTTGTCAGTTCAGACTCTTGGATCTTCTGAAGATAGACAGCTAATGTCCTAAGTATATTGTTATTGCCCTAGTCTACATAATATTATTGATACATTTCCAAGTTATAAGATGAGTATGGCAGAGGAAAATTATAATCAAGTGGAATTAAGTTTCAGAGAAGATAACAGAACTGTGAAAAATATTTGTTTACTCTGCTGATAACATTAGTTTTGATGCTGTTGTGTTAGTTAATCTATGCTATTAATTGGCCCTTTCACAGTGATTGATGACTCCGATGAAGAGTCTGCTTCCTGTTCCTTTTACTAGGCCTCAACAGCTAGCTCCAGCCTGGTCCTTTCTTTTCTACTGCACCTAATTTCAGCTTTTAGCATTGATTGTGTAGTTGTAACTTCTCCTATAGTTTCTTTTGGCTACATATTTTCTTTGAGAAATACTTTTAATAATAGAATATCTTTGGCTAAGCTGCCACGCTATGAGGGGCATATATATGCTGTCATAGCCACCCAATATTTGTACTTGGCCTCTGTTGCCGTCCTAATACACACCTACAAGCGTGGAGAAGTCTCCAACCTACTTGGTGTGTCCTTGGAGGCATAAACCTAAGTCTAGACTCACTGTCACCTCGATCTAGACTCCTTCCGTCTAGGCTCACTCCTAGGAAAGCCAAGGGGGGTAGACCCTATTAAACTATGTGAAGTTTTTATTAAAGTTCATGAGTTAATTGATTTATTGATTAGGGAGACCCAACCCAGTGACAAACAATCGTGCAGATGCAATATTTCAATGACAAGCAAACCTCTTACTTAACAAAACCAGAATTAGACCAGTGCCTAAAGATTATCCAATCCCAATTATTCCAATATACACAAAAGAAATATATATATATATATACACAAAGCAAGATACTTCTACAAAAATGAAACAAATCTATGAGATGTCTATACAATGAATTGAAAGACAACTTTATACTTTAAAGAATTATGTTCAAATGAATAAAGAATACTTGAAATGAAAGATACTTTGAAAATAGTTATTCACATGAAATGAAATTGCTTGAAAGTGAAATTGCTTGAGAAGTAAAGGAATGGCAAAACTTGAAATGTAGAAAGTGTGAGTTGAAAGTGTTGCAATGTGTGTAGGTTATTTTTAATAGATTTTTAGGTCTCTCTTTGAATTAGGGGCAATTCGATGTGAAAGTTGCAAGCCTAAGCTATGTTACTACCCCAAATCCTTATCCCTTCAACCAAGAGAAAGTGCTGGGTGCTCAACAAGGGAATAACAAGGTTCCCCTCTAGCTCCACAGGTCAAATCCAAGATGCTTGGGCGCTCAACAAGGATGACACGTAGTGCCGTGAAACTGTCCCCGACTTCAACCCCTTATAGCCTCCCAAGTCACCCCTTTTTAATGGTTTTAGCAATAATAGAATTAGGTGCCTAATTAGACTAGCCACACAGTCCTTTGCCCTTTCTTGTTACCCAAGATCCACAAAGTGGCAAGGGGAGAGAATACGGGGCAAAAGGCGGGGCAAGAGTTTGATTACTTTGCCAAAAAAAGGAAATTCTAACTAACCGTCACGATATTGCAAGGGTGGCTAAGCCACTCATATGTAAGGTGTGGGCACAAATGAATAATTGAAGTAACTTGAAATAAATTGAATGAACAATCTAGCCATTCAACTTTGCCTTAAGGACAAAGGTGGGCAAAATAAAATGAATTTGTAAACCTCACAACTATGACACAATGTGGAGGGCAAGCCTATCGATTTTGTGCCAAGGTGGGTAAATAATTTGGAAATAAATAGAGCAAACTAACACTAGCCACTCAACCTTCTCTTGTGGGAGAAGTGGGGCAAACAAATTAAGCAAAACAAAAAATTAAATTCCTAACTAGCCAGCACGATTTTGCAAGGGTTGCAAAGCCACTCACATGCAAGCTGTGGGCATAAACAAAATTTGAAAACAATTTACAACTTATGAAATGATAAAAGAATGCAAGCCCAAGAGACTCTCTTGGGCTGCTTACAATGATTTCGAAAGCAAGAAGAGGGAGAGGGTTTTGCACCAAGGCCTTTGGATGCTTCCTTGAGCTCCTTGTGGCCAAAATTGGTCAACACCTCCCGTTGAATTGACGAAAACCTGCAAAAAACAGTAAATAAAGTGTGTTGAATATTGCTAGAAATCACTTCAAATGTGTTAGTAGTTGTTAGTATCTGAAGGAGTCACATCAATATCCCTTTCACTTGGAGCTTCTTCAAGAAAAAAACCATCAAAAGAAACCATGGCATCCCAAACATTACAAACACTTGGGAGTTCATCCTTAAGTTCCTCTTTGACAGATGCTAGAAAATTAGACGGTATCTCATAACATCCCATCTCTATCTCACGATATACAAGCTCATTTATGGGTTTCTTAGGATCTTCAACATGGTATTTTCTTTCCAATTCTCTGTTTAATCTAAACATGGCCCCATTTGGAGTGGGAATGGTGGCATAAGTTAAATCCATTTGTATACTACCCCCCAAATCTGCAGCTGTTTTCCTTGAGAGCAACATACCCCAGGCATAGGGCACATCAATCACCACTATGTCCATTTCTATTTGAATATCAGGGAAGGCAACCAAATGCACTTGTAAGCCCTTTATCAAACCATGCACTTCAATTGTTTTACTATCCATAGTACAGATGTTATGATAAGGCCTTGAAATCCTTAAATTTAATCGTTCCATTACTTTCTTAGTCATAACATTTGAACTTGCCCCAGAATCAAGCATGCAATTGTGAAGAAGATAATCATTCATAAGTAGAGAAAGAAAAAACGATTGATTCTTTTCATTTCCCCTATCCCAATTTTGCAAAATCATAGGTGCATCCTGGTAAACTACAATCTATGGCTTGTCACCATTACCTTTAGGAGGATGTTCTTGTTGAGTTTTTGTACCTTGGGAGGTGTTCCCCATGTGTTTCTGCTCTCCTAGACACATGTGGGATGTACTATACACTTTGTGCCTTGTACTTTGTGTCTAATTTCACTTTGACTTAGGAGTTTTAAGTCAAAAGTGAAATTTTGTCATTTATGCCGAAAATGACTATTAATTCACTTTGTAGGTGAATTAGAGACATAAAGTGAACTTAGGGAACTTAACCCAAAGTGGGTTATTGAGTGAGATTCTTTTTGGGAGATCTCAACCTTTGATTAGATGGGAGATGGGATGATCTCATCCATTGATTTCTTAGGTTTCCTTATGGA
>ML783124.1:65229-80999 GCA_009831015.1 Picea engelmannii | reverse complement strand
AACTTTGTTCGTCTCAAATGGTTTTAGCAATAATAGAATTAGGTGCCTAATTAGACTAGCCACAAAGTTCTTTGCCCTTTCTTATTACCCAAAATCCACAAAGTGGCAAGGGGAGAGAATACAGGGAAAAAGGCGGGGCAAGAGTTTGATTACATTGCCAAAAAAAGGAAATTCTAACTAGTCGTCATGATATTGCAAGGGTGGCTAAACCACCCACATGCAAGGTGTGGACACAAATGAATAATTGAAGTAACTTGAAATAAATTGAATCAACAATCTAGCCACACAACTTTGCCTTAAGGACAAATGTGGGCAAAATAAAATGAATTTGCAAACCTCACAACTATGACACAATGTGGAGGGCAAGCCTACCGATTTTGTGTCAAGGTGGGTAAATAATTTGGAAATAAAATAGAGCAAACTAACACTAGCCACTCAACCTTTTCTTTGTGGGAGAAGTGGGGCAAACAAATTAAGCAAAACAGAAAATTAAATTCCTAACTAGCCAGCACGATTTTGCAAGGGTGGCAAAACCACTCACATGCAAGGTGTGGGCATAAACAAAATTTGAAAACAATTTACAACTTATGAAATGATAAAAGAATGCAAGCCCAAGAGACTCTCTTGGGCTGCTTACAATGATTTTGAAAGCAAGAAGAGGGAGAGGGTTTTGCACCAAGGCCTTTGGATGTTTCCTTGAGCTCCTTGTGGCCAAAATTGGGCAGCACTTCCCCTTGGACTGACGAACACCTGCAAAAAACAAGTAAAGTGTGCTGGAAATTGCTAGAAATCACTTTAAATGTGTTAGTAGTTGTTAGTATCTAAAACATAAAATTTTATACTAAAAATCTGAACATAAAACTTGATTAGATTGCAAGATTTATAAGAGAAATAAGTGCAGAAATAATGTAAAAGAATGCTGAAATAATATAAAAAATATAAGTGAAGAGAACTGAAGCTATTGGAGTCCTCTCTTCCAAGCTTTGGTAACCTGCAAAGTTGTAAATACTTGCTCCACAATGAGACAAGATAGTGAGTCCTCTAAAATGGACTACAAACTACTTTGCAAACTCAAAGAAAAATAACTCACATAGATCTACAACAATACTACTATAGATCTATCCCCAACAAAATACTTTGCTTGAGGTTTTTCAAGTAAAACAACGTGAGCACAATAAATACAAATTGCAGAACAATTACCTCACAAGAACACCAAACAAGAACAACAAGAGTACTCCAATAGAACACCACAAGGACACCAAGAGTTCCTCCAAAGCTTCACTTCTATTATTGAAAAGAATGGCTGCAATATTACAAGAGAGAAATGGTGGGAGAGCAAGAGAGAGTGAGGAGAAAATTGGACAGCACGAAGTTGCTATGAAAGTAGATCCCAGAATGAGGAGAGGAGGCCTTCTTTTAAGGGAGAGAGGGAGAGGAGACCCCCCTTGCATGCTCTCCAAGTGTCACTCCAAAAGAGGGAAGCTCACTCAAGGGGGGGGGCGCACACCATGAGAGAGGGGAACTCCCATTATGAGAGGAAACTCAAAAAACAGGGGAATAAACCCCCTCTCCTAAGTTTAAACCTCTCTCTAATGCCCCAAGGGATCACCCAAGGTGTGGAATGGCCCCCCCATGTGGTCCCCATCACCAAATGGCCAATCCAATGGAGATGGTGAGCTCCACAAGAGACAAATTCACCCCCCTCTCTAAGGTTAAGTTGTATGAGAGGTAGGAAAGGGGGGATTTGATTTATTTGACCCCCTACTACATAGAAATGTCTTAGGAAACAACTTTTTCCCCTTTCTCATGTTTTACAACTTTAGGCAAAATTTGACATTTTTAATTTAGCCAATTATTTGCTGATTTTTGACTGACTTAGACTCCTCATGGACATTGGCCTAGCAAAACTTGTCCAAATGAGATGAAACTTGGTCCAAGGGTGTAGGGGGTCATAATCCATTTGATTTGAGTAGTCACATCCCTATACAAAATCCACAAGGACCAAATTTTTATGTTTTACATCAAAATTAATTAAAAATTCCCAATTTATGGAAAATTTTAATTATTAAAAAATCCTATCAAAAATTAACGAAATTCCGCAAGACTCTAGGAGATGTCTAGCATGGTCATTTACAACATCTTTAGACCTTAGTCACCCAATGGGCTCGATCATTAGAACGCCTTTGACCACTTTGGAGGATGATTGAGTGAAAAACTCAAGGGTAATTAAAATCGCTGAAAAGCAAGATTAATTACCTGAGGAAAAAAAAAACTCGATGAAAAGACTTCCCTAATGATAAATTCCTAGGCAACTAAATAAAAATTGATCCATGCTAACATATTACAAAATTATCCCACGCATGGGAGTGGGGATTCTGTGTACATAGAAAGAAGTGTTGGGGGGAAAATTGCCCTGTTGAGCCATAAGTCTTCAAACTTGTTTTACCACAAGGTACATATCTTCATGGTACATGACGTTGACACCTAGTTGAAATAGGTGGTCAACAACCTCATCCACCCGCACTTGGGGGGTTTTGAATCTGGGTCTCTGCTTTAATTCAAAGCCAAATCACCTCACTGCTTGTCGCTAAACCACACTCCCATGGACATTTTAGCTAGATAGTTAGATCCTTATCTTTATCTGCTATTGATAGCGTTGGCATAGGAGTTTCTTTTGCACACCCACTTTGTACTTACATAGGATGTACTCTTTTAGTTCCATTGACCTACTTTTTGTGGTCATTCATTGGCTATTAATAAAAATGATCTCATTGCATCTTATCTTACTTCTTCAAAACTGGAAAAGATTGCAATTTTAGACTTATTTTTCAGGTTACTTATAACACCTAAACTTGTACTTGGAGGTAGTGTTACTAGTAGAGCAATTTAGGTATATGAAGAAGCAATGAAACAACTACAATGGTGCAGCCATGTCACTCTCAAGCAAGAGATGGGGTTAAATATCTTGTAAAAAATTCATAGATAACGTTTTCACTAGTCACAGATTTTACTTTGGTGGCAAAAGTATAGAGAAGTTGATATTCTTTGAGTGATTGAAAATAAGCCAGCATAAAATTTGTCCTCTTTATTGGTGCTTTACGGAGTAGAAAGTTAGATATGGCCTTGTTAGGGGGGCATTTGAGGGTCAAGTTTGATTTGGTGATTTGGGTAATTGAAATTTTGAGTGCTTGTTTCAGGCCATAAATAGAGGTTTTTTCCCGCAAAAATTTGTGAACAAACTTGCAGTCGTTGGATGCCCTTTTTGTTGGGAGCTTTCCAACAAGATAAAGAAGTCTTAAAATGGTGTTTGTATGAGGGAGTTATGCCTTCGGCAAAGTTTGTGAACAAAGTTTGCTTTGACCACCATAGCACCAAGTGGAAGCCATGTCAGTGCCCATTACTTACACATGTGGAGCTAGCCATGTATGGTCTTTCAAGAGAGTCCAAAACCCTAATTATAATTTTAGGTTGGGGAATGGAAAACCCTAACCCTAACCCTAATGGCTATTAGGATGTGTTAAAACTTAAAATCTTATTTGCTAAGAGAGAGAGAGAGGGGATCCATTCCTATTATAGTGATTTTTTGTTCCAGAATTGAGTAGTGTAGAGGAGCAAGATTATGGATAAGATAATTTTATTAATGTCCAACAAATGACCACAAAAGTAGGTCAATGGGATTGTTGAGTACAATAATGTCGATACAAGCAAGAGTATGTTACAAACATAATAAATGTAATCAATAATAGTAATCAATAATTAATAGCTAATAATTAATAATTAATCAACATTAAATGAAGAGTCATAGGTCACACCTATTCAATCTCATGACCAGTCAATGCCTATAAAGGTATACCATCATGAGAGCAATGYAATCATTCTTATTCATTTTTATCAATCAATATATTTTACGTGCAGAAATATTATGTCTACAATTAATAAACAAGAGCTGYTTGTTACATTGGTATCCGAGCGAATTATGTTGTCAAAATTCTCAATACCGTACACACTTYCGTACTGTATCATCGCCTGCAATTCGTAATTCCTTACACATTTCTTCAAAAATTTCTGAGCCGCCATACCACAACTRCCATTGATCCGCCGTACACAATCCTCTGACGTACAGATCCGATGTACAMCAGTCGCCATTTATCCACCTTACCATTCCATTGTCAATCTCGTACGRCCCTACTTCATACACACTCTGCTAAAATTAAACTCATGCAAATTCCGTACCATTCGCGGTCAGATCCGTATGAGCAATGTTCCGTACACTGATGTCCTATCCGTACGATCACACCCCAACCTTGATTTTTTTTTTTTTTAATTTCTAAACTTGGAATTTATATAGGGATTTCAGCTTGGGGTATAAAAGTAAAATTATAAAATCAAAGTCCATAGTTTTTTAAAGTCAATTTAGTAAAGAGGTAAATCCCAAGTAAAAATACATTATATATAGAAAGTCAATTTCTATATATCATTTATAAAGTGAATTAAAAGTGGGTTTTGCAAAGAAAAAGGCCAACCCTAACTCCAAGATGGTTAGCAATGACAAACTACACGCAGATGTTAGCCGATGTAGAGATGACGTCAACAACATAAGGCATTGTCTCGGTAATGTTGAGAAGGGATAGAAAGAGTTAGGAGAAGGACAAAAAGAGTTAGGAGAAGTACAAAAGTTGGTGTTACCTACAAAAGAATTGGTGTTACCTACAAAAGAAACTTCATTTGCATATTAGTTTAAGCAAAAATGACACATGCAATACAAACTTCCAATGTAAATAAACAAATGTATTAATTATGCAAACAAGCCTAAGAATCCACTCTAATTAGATAGCAATACCCTTACCATTAGCCAAATTCAACAAGAAGTAAATGCAAGAAACTAAAACAACATCACCTCAATATGTATTCAACATCCATCGACACATGAACACCATACACCAATAGTTTGACCTCCAAAGTCTCTTATATTCAAATGCAAAAAGATATTACAACAATAGCAAGTCGCCCAAGCTCCAACTAACTCTAAAGGAGGAGGGTTGACCTTGCTTTATAGCAATCTGGGTGAAGACTACAAGGCTAGAGCGCATGGCAAGAGGGGAAGTGCGCAAGAGCTAAGTGAGGATGCACATAGGTTAAGTGAGGGATGAGTGGAGAGGAAGTGGAGTGAGTGGTAGGTGGATTGGAGTGATATGGAGTGAAAGGGAGGTGGAGTGGAGTGAACTTGAGTGAGTGGGTGAGGAGAGGGCGAGTTCCATATTGGGATTAACGCTCTCTCTTGTAAGTGTGCCAACTAGCTAAGAGGAATTCGAGTGGGAGCATTGGGATCTTTGCCAACTCACCCAACCAAGTCGCCTTCACTAGGATAAGAGTTCTCCACCTAATTTTGGGACTCCAGACATGAGGAAACATGTCCCTGACATGTTTCCTAAATAATAGCATGCTGATTTTTATTGATTTTTTGTCTTTTTTAGCTTTTTGAGAGCAAAAATCATTTTTGAGTGATTAAAATCAATTTTTTGCCTCAACAAAGGGGGGAGAAGGGAAAACGGGCACAAACATGGCATACGACAACAATTGATGCCACTTTTAAGACTTTATCGACTTTTACAATTAAAATTACCTGTTTTGCGAGAATTTTTTTATTAACTGAAAACTTTAAAAAATCCTAGGGGGGACTTAGTGCAATTTCCATATGACTCAACTGATATGACTTAGCACGAATATATATACATTTAGACACTAGACATTGGATTTACCATGCCAAGGCCTAACCACCAGCACATACTTTAGCTTTGGAGGCGATTTGAGTGAAAAAACTTAGAAAGTATAACTCGCCTAATTTCTCAGGCAAGAAATAATTAACAAGTAAAAAAAACACTCTAGAGTACATACTTGTGCTCAGGTCTTAGGTGGCCAAGTCTTTTACAACTTTTCATGCAAAGTTCATTTATTACAATGCCCCCGAAGGGATGAAAATGTGGAAAAAGGTGGCCAAATAGACCGGCTGAACTTCTGAAAACTGAATTCTGAGCATTTGATTGCTCAGTCTTTGGCGGCTCAACTACAAATCCAGCTAGTGCAACTCAGTGGATAACAACACCCACTGGCACAGAACTAGCGAAATGCCCAACAACATTGGTGGAGACTGGTTGAGATAACTTGTTGGGCTATAAATAATATCAATAATAATTAACATATTAATTAAATAAAATATATGTTAACTAAATCCAAATGACATGACCTTTCATGTACGCCACTAACTGTTGTAGATCATCTTATCTATTATTTTATTATTTATTCAACATATTCTAAAGTTCTTAACTTCTTTGTGCAAATATATTTAATGTTGCAGGTCTGTAACAGAGAGAGAGGGGTTCCTTTCCTATTGTAGTGATTTTCTGTTTCATATCTGAGCAGTGCAGAGGAGTGGGATCATAAAGCATATCAGAGGGACAAGGTGACCCTATAACAGCCTATCACAGGCTCTAGTGTCATTTTGCTCCATAATGAGTGAATCTTTCTCCATATTTTGCATAGTAAACTTGAGAATAATAATATCAAGGCACAGTCATTATTTTTGGCTGGAGTTTTTCCTTCATGGATTTATAGAGGGTAAATCCTGGATCCATGGTGTTCTGTGGTGTGAATTTACTACTGTAGGTCTGTCTTATTTTCTCCGTTAATTTTGTTGATGCGAGCAATATGCATCAATATTATAGCCTAACCATAAGTAGTCATTGCACAGTTGAGTAAAGTCTCAGTGGATTTGCAGTAGCATATTAAATATCTGTTGCAACGAACTGTTCATTGGAATATCAAAGGCATTTTATAGATAACTGAGACCTGCTTCTGTAAGTGATTGCTTTAGCTGTGAATTACAGTGCTGTCTCCAGAAGACAATGTTGTCTGGCCTAGAATTTTTAGAAAGAACAAAAACACATTTCGTTCAAATGTTATTGCTCTGAGGCAAGTTCTGGAGGCTGTTCATTTTTTTATTTAATAAATGCAACAATCCATAATCTTGTCAATGGAGGTTTATGTTGTTGGTGAAGTGGGGTGCTGTTAATGGCTCCACTGGGTTCAAGTCTGCTCAACAACATTTTTTCCTCTTGTGGGTCGCTTGTGCATGTGTTTGCGGTTGGGGCTAGGAGCAAGTCTTGGGTGACTTTGTTAGAATCCATTTCCCTCTCTCACGGCTTCATAGTCAAAGATTCTGATTTGATTGTATCCCATTGGCTACATTAATTGTAATACTCTCAGATTGGGGAGGGGCAAAATTGTCACATCAGGATTGTTATAGCACAAAGTTGTAGGTTGGGAAAAGCCAGACCCAACCACAAAGCAAGTGCTACGACTAGGGAATCCTACACCCAATGTCACCTTGATGTAGGTCCCGCACTTCAAGGGTGTCTTAGGTCACTCTAGGGAGGCGATCCCGGTGACCCTAGGGGGATTGAGATGGAGATGGAGATGGAGGGAAATGGAAGTGAATCCCCTAGAGGTAAAGTCTAATTGGAGTGAAATGTGTGGAATGAAGTCTTGGGAAGGTCCAAGGGTTGCCAAGTATGTTGAGTAACCTGCAAATGGTGAAATACCTGCCCGAGACACAAGAAAAAACACTTTGCAATGATATATGTTAGTTGGATCAACAAGTTAAGCTTGCTGTCCCTAATTTGAAGCAGTAAATATCAGTTTATATCAGCAAATAAAACATCTAAATCAACATACAAAGATCTAGACTAGTTAAGTAAATCAACATCAAGATTAGCAATGAATATAGGTTGAAAAATGACACTTAAGAAGCAAGAGAAGATGGCTGTTCTAAACATGTATTTTATGCAGAAAATTGCAGCATTATGGCTGTAGCATTCAATGGCATGCAACAGCAAAATCAACCATGCAAAAGTACCAAGAACTTGCCCAAAAGATGTGCCCTAGTTAGTAGAGTAAGTGAGCAAAATTTAGGAGTTAGTCTAGGGTTAGTTTAGGAGTTATGAGAGTGTTAGTAGCTAGGGTTATGCAGCCGTAATGGCTGTAGGTTAAAGTTTGTAACAACAATTAGAGTAGTGGGAGAGAGGGAACACCCTAGTGGGGAAAGACTCCTCTCAATGAGGCAAATCAACTTCAAGCAAGAAAACTTTCAAAAGATCAAAATTACATTTCCCAAGGCAATGATTTTATATCTCCAATGCAAAAAAGTATGACTAGTGCCTTTACTATTGGGTTAATGGAGTCAAATAAACAAAGAGATAGAGAAGCTACCTCCTTGGGGGTGTTAGCCATGCAAAAGTACCAAGAACTTGCCCAAAAGATGCGCCTTAGTTAGTAGAGTAAGTGAGCAAAATTTAGGAGTTAGTCTAGGTTTAGTTTATGAGTTATGAGAGTGTTAGTAGCTAGGGTTATGCAACCCTAATGGCTGTAGGTTAAAGTTTGTAACAACAATTAGAGTAGTGGGAGAGAGGGGACACCCTAGTGAGGAAAAACTCCTCTCAATGAGGCAAATCAACTTCAAGCAAGAAAACTTTCAAAAGATCAAAAACTACATTTCCCAAGGCAATGCTTTTATATCTCCAATGCAAAAAAGTATGACTAGTGCCTTTATTATTGGGTTAATGGAGTCAAATAAACAAAGAGCTAGAGAAGCTACCTCCTTGGGGATGTAAGCCCTTTTACTTCCCAAGGCAAGTTTCTCTAGCTAGGGTTTAAGCTAAGAGGGTGTATGCTCTTATACTTCTCTTAGAAAACCCTTGTATAATCAATGATATGAAGCATAAAATGATGAATACTATGGTGGGGGTGTATGCTCTTATACTTCCCACCTAGCTCCTAGCATAACAATACTTGACTTGAAAAAACGATAGCATAATAGTAAAAGACCATACCAAGATCAGGAGAAATTCCAAGATAATCCACCATAAGTGCTAGAAAAACATCATCCAAGGCTAGCTCCTCACTCCGCCATCAACCATTCATCAATATAGCCATAAACAAGTGCACAAGAGATAAAAAGAGCCAAGTGTAGGGAAAATTTCAGACCAAGTCCTCTCACAATGAGGGAGAGTTATGTCAAAATGAGATCTTATGATCTCTTATTTATACAAATGTCACCAAGGTGACTTATCCATAAATTAAGGGGTAAAACACAAGATTAGGGGTCAACAACCCTAATCTTGCCCCCTTTACAAAGTAATTCATTTAAAATTCACTTTTGCACATAAGAAAACCCTAATTTTAGAATGACGTCACCCCTTTAGTAGACGTTTCGGCAATAGGAACAAGTCGTTGGTGTAGGAGGAGGGTGTCTAGGCTTGCCAAAGCCAAATGTCAAGTATCCAAGTTATGCTTCCTTCATGGTCAAAGCCCAATGCATCAACCACACCACCAAACCCTAACCCCCCTAGGTGACGTCATACCTCTAGAAGAAACGTTTTGCCTCTCCTAGGAAAAACCTTTGGCATGTGGGGGCTAGGTTATGTTGTCCAAGTCATCTTTGAGGACTTCCAAGTTTGATCTCTCTCATCCGRCATGCGGGCCCTTGGCATCCAACCTGTGGGCCCTTGGCATCCAACCTGTGGGCTTGTAGCCCAATGGAAGCCCAAGCTAGGCTTGTTCTCCCAAAACTGTCCACCAACTAGGTCCTGCAAAGACAAATGAGCATGCCCTCCAAGGATCTCAAGTCATAACATCATGATAAGTGAATCCAATCAATAAATAAGCCATCTAAGCATGTGCATCAAAGGTCACTATATCAAACAATTAATTGCTCAAAGACACTATGTGACTTGTCAAGCTTGAATATGGGAGGGTTGACTAGGTGTCCTATTGGGTAGACCTTKCCCTAGGTCAAGGAGAGCTTCCAAGGGACCCCTCTCTAAGCCATGTAAAGTGGATGAAGTGGTTGGGGTCAAGTCTCAATGGRCATAGGKCTCATGACATACACGGGGTCGTAGTTGTTGATTTTTCAATAGGCAAGGTTTAAGCATGAAGTTCATTCAATTTTTAGCATTTTACTTAAACCATAAACAATTGTGTTGCAACAACCAAGATCACAAGAAGAAACACCATACACAAGTACACAAGAAGTATCCTGGGAAACCCTTCTCAACAAGGGAAGAAAACCCAGCCAATCCTTTGCTATATTCTTCAAGAGAAAGACCTCCACCACCAAGAAAACCTAACACACAAAAGGGTGCTCACAAACCCTAGAAGACTAGCGCCCAAGAGAGGTGCACACTTTTCCCAAGAAGATCTTCTTGTTGAAATTTCCAAACTCACGCTTAAGATATGATTCCTCAATGGGGAATTTACCTTTACTTATATTAGACTGAACCTGTCAACAAAAGTGTCTATTGGCACAACATGGCCGACCTCACTAACTCACAATATAATTAATAATTAGCAGAATAATTATCTTTTACATTAATTATCTTTTATATTAAGGTGGGGCTGACTTGTACCCTTTACATTACAATTAGGGTTACAGGTAAGTCTGACTCTTGAACAATATAGCAAGGGATCTCATTCACCCACTAGTGCTCAACCACTAGGGGCACATCCATAGGGATGTCCATATCTCTATCTCATTGCGTCTCACAGGAGAACCACACTCACTAGTGCTCAGCCACTAGGATCACGTTCATCTGTGTTCATCCACAGACACGTCCAACTCATCAGATCTTCTTTCCCACTACATTACACAGGAGAGTCATCTGGAGTTCATCATCTCAACTCTTTGCTCAGAGGAGGCTAATGCATCGTTTTCATCTCTGTCTCATCATGATGCACCCAGCTCATGGGAATTCACACGTTCACTTTGTGCTCAGCCACAGGCACGTCCAACTCAACAGATCTCCTTTCTCATTGCGTTACATAGGAGAATCATCTGGAGTTCTTCTCAACTCTCTGTAAGGAGGAGGCCATCACTACGTTCCGGTTCTGTCTCAGATAGGAACCACACACCCATCTCAGGGGCTCTCTCAGGTCTGTGTCCTGGAGGATGTCTCATGCAGCTGTAATCATCAACACTCCCTCTCAGCTAGGGAGGCAGTCTCCACCAGGCCAAGTCTCTCACATAAATACTCGAACTTCGTCTTGGCAAGCGGTTTGGTGAAGATATCTACAACCTGTTCATGGGTAGGAAGATACTGAACGTGTACTGTCTTCCTCTGCACCATGTCTTTGATATAGTGATATTTTATCTCGATGTGTTTCGATTTGTCATGAAACACAGGGTTCTCGGAGAGCTTCACACAACTTTGGTTATCACAATGAATAGTAGTAGGATCCATCTCATGATCGAATAAGTTAGTTAGAAGTTTGCGAAGCCACACTGCTTCACGGACTGCTACACTCAATGCAATGTACTTTGCCTATGCGGTGCTCAATGCCACAGAGCTCTGTTTTTTGCTACACCAGGAAACCATGGCAGACCCTAAAGTGAAGCAACAACCGGAGGTGCTTTTCCTGTCCACTGCGCTCCCTGCCCAATCTGCATCGGCATATCCTTGCAGGCTCAAGTCTACACTAGAGGCATATCTTAGGCCGTAACCAACCGTGCCTCGTAAGTATCTCAATACATGTTTTGCTGCTATCCAGTGTGTCTGTCTCGGTTGGCTCATAAACTGGCTAAGCACATTTACTGAATAACATATATCCGGTCTGGTGTTAACCAGATACATCAGTGATCCAATCAACTGTCTGTATAAGTGTGGATCTACCTCTCCTGAATCAGTATCACTCATCTTCTTCAAATCCATCACCATTGGAGTGGGCATGGATTTGCATTTTGTCATACCGAACTTTTTCAGTATCTCCACAATATAATTTCCTTGACTTAGGAAAATCTCATCTGTCCTCTGCCATAATTCTAGTCCCAAGAAGTAGTGCATCAAACCCAAATCCTTCATTCCAAATTTAGCATTCAATGCTCCTTTGCATTCAACAATGAGTCTCTCTGAACCGGTGAGGAAAAGGTCGTCCACATATAGGACCAAGATCAAACACTCATTGCCATCAATGTGATAATATAAGTTTGGATCAACAACACTTTTGTTGAAGCCCAAACTCATCAGAAATCCATCCATTTTCTTGTACCAATCACATGGTGCTTGCTTTAGACCACATAGGGCTTTCTTCAACCTACACACATGAGATCTTTCGTTGTGTATAATGAATCCTTCTGGCTGCTTGATATAAACTTCTTCCTCAATTTCACCATTGAGAAAGGGAGTCTTCATCCATCTGGTGTAGCTTCCAACCCATGGAAGCAACTAGTGCAATGATAGAACGGATGGAAGTGTATCGGGCTACTGGAGCAAAAGTCTTGTCATAGTCAACTCCCTCTACTTGTGAGAACCCTCCGGCTATAAATCTCGCTTTGTATTTTTCGATGCTTTCATCAGCTGCATGTTTGATTTTATAAATCCATTTGGAAGTCACTACAGACTTTCCCTCTGGTCTTGGAACAATATCCCATACATCATTTTTCAATATAGATTGATATTCTTCAGTTATGGCATCTTGCCATACTTGTTCACCTGAAGATTCTCCATGACAAGATGGCTCTGAGTCAATGATGTGGGTCATGGCTGAAAGGTAGCTTGAGAATCTCTTTGGTCTCTTGCTCTCTCTGGTTGTTCCTTGAGGGGCTTTATGTCCCTCTGCTTCTTGTAGAGATTGTCGGGCCCAAGCAGGCCTTTTATGTCCAACTGTAATATCTCTGGGCATGTCACTTGGAGCAACTGGATCGGCTGGAACAACTGGATCAATCAGAGCAACTAGATCAACTGGAGTAATGTCTGTCTCCCTCTGAATTGCTGAAGGAGGAGAAGGCATTGTCTCACTATCAATTTCCATTTGAGATTATCTAGATCTTTGGAAGGCTACTTCTTCTTCAAAAGTAACATCTCTGCTTATTTCAATTTGTCTTTGACCAGGAATGTAGATTTGATATGCCTTTGAGGATTCACTGTATCCTACAAATGTGCTCTTTCTCCCTGAAGGTTCTAGCTTGGATCTCTTCTCTTTGGGTACATGAAAATATACTGGACAACCAAATATTCTGAAGTGTCCAATCTCAGGCTTCACTCTGGTAAAGGCTTCTTCTGGAGTAATGTTCTTCAGGATCTGATGAGGACTTCTGTTTTGAACATACATTGCTGTCATACATGCTTCTGCCTATAGAGTCATAGGTAGACTCTGATCATGTATCATTGCTTTGGTTTCCTCGATGATAGTTCTGTTTTTCCTATCTGCAACCCCATTTTGTTGAGGGTTGTAAGGAACTGTGAACTCCCTCTTGATCTCTGCTTTAATACATAAGTTGCTGAAATCTTTGGAGGTGTATTCTCCTCCATTATCTGATCTTAATACTTTGATTTTTCTTCTGGTCTGGTTCTCAACCTGAGCTTTGAATTCCTGGAATTTTGCAAGGACTCCATCCTTGTTCTTTAGGAAGTAAATCGAAGATTTCTGGGAGTGATCATCTATGAAGAGTACATAATACAAGTACCCATTCAGAGATGCAACAGTCATTGGCCCACACACATCTGAATGTATCAAGTCCAAGATTTCCTTAGATCTATTGTCATTGCTTGAAAATGATCCTTTAACATTTTTGCCAAGAGCACAACCTTTGCAAACACCTTTATGCTGAATCTGTATCTGTGGAAAACCTGTTACCATTTTCCCTAGAGCTGGGAGAGCTCTATAATGAATGTGAGCAAGTCTTCTATCCCATAGCTCACTCAAGCTGATAGTGTCATGTAGCAGGGCTTGGACTAGTTTGATGGTTAATCTGTACAAGCTATTTTCTCGGACACCAATTACTTTGGCAGAATTTATATGAGAGTCTTTGTGCCATGCAATAACTCTTCCTTTTGAGAAGGTGACCTTTTAGCCTTTGTCTTCCAAGGCAGAAATGGAAACAAGGTTTCTCTTCATTCCGGGTACATATAGTACTTCTTTTAATTGAAGCTGCATATCTAAATCTAGTTGGAAGGTAGAAGTTCCAACCCCTCTCACATTATATCTGGCATCATCTCCAAGGACAACATATAGATGTGTTTCTTTCTCAACAAAATTTGTTAGATGATCTCTAAGACCGGTCATGTGCCTGGAGGCACCACTGTCAATTAACCAAGTATTATCATTGGTAGGGACCATACTTGAGAGTGCTGAGATGTTGATGTCTTCATCTCCTTGAGGTCTTGTCTTCCTGAAACTGAGTTTGCTTGAACTATCACACTTGTCTTCCATCATGATTTTGCTCATTTTAATTTTGGATTCTTCACAAACCCTTGTCAACTAGGCTAGAAAACCTAACGGCTAGGCTAGGCTAGCACTTTTAGGTTTTGTTGGACTTATGACTGTCGACAATAAGCCTTTTGAAAGATAGGGGAGCACTAGTGAGCTGAATAGCTCCTTCAAAGAGTTGCAGAAACCCAATTCTGAATTTTTCTGCAGAATTTAGCGAAACCCTAGAAACCCTAGGGCCATGTTATCCCCACTTTTTAGGGATAACTAGGAGATCATGTCTCAAGGCCCCACAGGTCCTAGACATGGAGTACCGAGAGCAGGATTGACTTGAGCATGGCCCTGGAGGGCCCATCCTTTTCTTCTTCCATCAGCTTTGTCTTGTCAGTAGCAACAACATCCATCACCATTGATTTGGTCCTGTATCAGAGAAGGTTCTTGCTCCGTGAGGTAATTGGTCCAGGTATCATGGTATGTGTCACTTTTGATCATTAAAACCTTTAAATATATGCATCTGATTCCTTTTATCTCTAACAACTGCTTGGATCTTACATTTTCCCACTTGACATTGCTTGGGGGAATTGACAGGGTGCCCTAGCAAGCCTGTGCTCATAGGTTTTGGTTTGTCATTGGGGGAATTTCTGAAAAGCCATCGTTCGCTCCCGTCATAACACCACTGTTTCATCTTATCTCTCGCTCATTTATCCCACTCCCCTTGTCCGGGCATTGGGTTGACCTATTTACAACATTGCACCTTATCTCGTGGGAAGAAGGGGCTAAAGGCCCGGAAGATTAAAGCAACTGGTAAAAGACAAAAGCCTAGAAATAAAACCTCGAGATGCTTCGCCCAGGGATCCACGAGAAGGCAGTAAAAAGCCTCTCAGCAAGAAACAAGAGGGACCCGGAAAATAACAAAACAAGATCTACTCAGAGGATAGGGGGTCTCATCACGAGCCAGCCTATTAGGTCCATGGGTACCTAATAGTATGACATTTCCATCATCTGGTTACCACGTCGGGGCAGTGACCTTTGGTTGCATGGTCAAGGGAAAGGGGGTCTCATCACGAGCCAACCTTCTCATCTCTGTGAAAATACTTGTGGGTAACGTTGTTAGCTCTGGTCACTATGCCAAGGCAGTGTCCCCTAATTAGCTTTTGAACAAAAAAACAAATGAAAGAATAAAAAGAATAAAAAGAATAAAGGCAAGAATGGGCTTGGAAAAATTGCATCCATGATAGGGACAACTCGCCTTCTACAAAGGCCCATGATTGCACCCACATGCTTGGACATCCCCTGACCACACCACCCACTTACATGGCTTGGATGATATCTTTTTGGAAACTTTATTTTTCTTGTGGACACTAACCCAATAGGATGCCTTGACCTTTTCTCCAATCTTGTATTGCGGGTTTTTGTAATGTCTTTGAGCTATTGACTGATGTATAAGGGGTTTTATGCATATGTTTAATAATATTGATGATGAGATGTGATTGACATTGCTATGATTCTTGTGA
>ML783124.1:7376-19191 GCA_009831015.1 Picea engelmannii | reverse complement strand
GGGCAGCTATAAGAGAAGGTAAAGCGACCTAATTTATCATTATGCAGATTTTCACTTGTCATTGAGGAGAGAGGCGCATCTAAGGAGAAGTAGCTCAGTGGATTCCAGGAGGAATACGCTAGTGGCTAATTTCGGTGTTGAGAGACACACCCTAGTCACCAGGGAGATCACACAGGTCTTCCATCAGTCTTCAGCAACAATTTCACAGTTTCCAGCAGCAAGGGCGCACTTATTCAGGGTGAGGGCACAACTTCTGAGGAGGTATTGAGTCAACTTGTCCCATCCAGGGAGAATCCAGAGATTCCCTTCTGACCTAGTTGAGAGGAAGGCAAGGCACATCTTTTGCTCGGTTTCTCGTCAGATTCCGACGAAGAAATCATCTAGGGCACATTTTCCAGCCGTTGAAGTTGCGACACTTGGGGAGGACACATTTGGGGTTCTCGAGCGATCATTAGATCAGATCCAAGGAAATCCTTCCAACCCATTTCACAGTAGGCCAGGGTGATCAATTTGAGACACATATCATCTGATTCCGACGGTGGAATCACTAGGGTGCAGTTTTCCAGTACCAGAGGGGGTGCATTTCCCTAGGGGGATCCATCCGGGGTCCAGGCTTACCAATAGAGGTCGGTCAATCACCAGGACTGAGAGAGACAACAGGGCGCACTATTTGGGATAGTTTCCAGGCCGATACAAGAGGTCTAGCCACCATGGTGAAATTTCTAGGCTTGCAACAGTTGCCGTAGCTTGCAGGAGATTCCACATCACCTCCATTGATCCCGCAACATTCTTCCAGTATCGGGTACTATTGTTTTAATTTACTTATTGTATTCCGGCTAAGATCCTTTTGTCACTGATCTAGCCGAGTGATTTATTTTATTCAGCTGCATTCGACGTTTGTACTCTGCAGAGATATCATAATATAAGCTTTGCAGTCTTTTGTCGCCATTATTATTTGTATGCTTATTTATATGCTGTAAACAATTAATCATACACACACATTAGCAGAGTTTCCTAGACTAGCCGAATCTGGGATATTACAGTGGTATCAGAGCTTTAGTCCTGCCAGCTTGTGACTAAAGATGATGAGTGGAGCAGAGGATCCAGAGGGCCGTGAGCACGTAGGTGACGAATATGTCACTTACAACAAACGCAAGGAGAGAAGACCTAGACTTGATTTCCCCCCTTTCCCTCTCAACTCAGAGGAAGAGGAAGAGGCACACAGGGAAGTAGAGAGAAGGGCATAGCGTGAGGCTGAGCATGAGGCAGAGAGGATGTTAGGAGACAGATATGAGAGACCAGAGGGCAGTGGTAAGGCCCCCATGGAACCAGAGGCAACCTTCATGCAGGTACTCAACAATCTAGTAGTCAATCAACAGGCCATGACTTAGTCTTTGGCGCAGATGACTGATAGATTGGCTATAGTTGGCACCCGGGGCACACAACCCCCACACGCAACACAGGGGAACTCAAGGGCAGGCAATAGAACCTAGTCACTTACTCGCACATACACCTCTTCGAGTAGGATTCCCAGGCCATTGTTCCCCGATTTCCAGAGGGCACCTGCAACAACAACACAACAACTGATAGCACAAAGGCCGCCCACTCAGGCGGAGGACATTGTTGAATACAGGAGGGAGTATGCAGCATTGGGCCGTGACTTCCATGAGGACATGACCGTGGTTGAGTATTGTGGACTCAGACTCAGGAACTGCCCCAGAGAGCCTCAAAGAGGAGGACAGCAGTAGCAACAGGGACATAACATTGATTTCATCTGGAAAGTTGGTAAGCTCACTATACCTTATTTTGACGGATCGTCCAAATGCACAGCCAGAGCTTGGGTACAAAAGCTAGACAGGTACTACGAGCTCAACCAGATGACCGAGACAAAAGCCATCAACTTCGCTACCCTACACTTGGAGGGTGAGGCACACGAGTGGTGGTATCATGGATTGGTGACGTTGGGACATAGTCACATCACCTCCTACAGAGAGTTCACAGAGACTCATGGACATGTTTGACAGGAGGGATCTAGAGATCCATTTTAGGGATCTAGCCCAATTGAGACAAACTGGCACAGCAGAGGCATTCATCATAGAGTTTCAGCGGGTGGCAGTGGCAATGACAGATATATCTGAGCCCAGGCTGATCATGTTATTCACAGAGGGGCTCACAGAACCCTTGAGAGGATGGGTGAAGGCATACATGCCTCACACCTTGTGAGACGCCATCTTACGCACTCGAGATTTGGCAGACTAAACCCTTTTCCAAACCCTTCGTACCACAGAAGGACCGAGACAGGAAGCCATTCTAGAGAGAATGGAAGGGTAAGGAGAAGCTGGATGATGAGACGAGGCGAGAGATTATGAGGAAGAAGCTTTGCTTCAGCTGCAGAGACCCTTGGGTCCCAGGCCACAGGTGCATGGGCAAGGGAGAGATTCATTATATTGAGGTGGTAGCAGACAATGTGGATAGTGAGGAGGAGGAGCATGATAGTGGATCCACTAGCTTAGAGGAGGAGTCAACACATGTAGAGGAGTAGCCTCCCCGTAGACCACCGACACCGGCAGGGACCCACCCACGTGTAGTTCCACAGCCTCTTGAGCAGGTTAACAGACGAAAACCAACAAAGGGAGGAGTCATAGTGACCCTTTTTGGTGTTCCCAGGCATGATACTCTCCAGATCAGAGGGACTATTCAAGGACAACGGGCAATCTCCCTAATAGATGGTGGGGCCACCCACAATTTCATTGATGCTTCATTGGTATCAAGACGGGCACTTCGAACATAGGAGTTTGAGGGGTTTGATGTTGCAGTAGCAGATGGCGATACAGTGGAGTGTCTAGACAGAGTTCCGGACTTGGAGATAAAGTTAGGCAACTACACAGTGAGAGACACATTTTATGTGGTTGACCTATCTAACATAGATGTGGTATTGGGAGTCCAGTGGATGATCACCTTGGGCAAAATCACCACCATTTACCAAACCTTGGAGATGGGGTTCAGAGACAATGATGGGAAGAGGGTTGTTCCAAGAGGCATGTCAACAAGAGCAACCAAGACATTTTCGGCCAAGAGGATGGAGAGGATATTCAGACATGGGGAGGTAGCATATGCCGTAGAGTGCTTGATCACTACGCGGAAGGATTTAGAGGGTCGACAACAATATCATACAGAGGTCAAGAACTTGGTGGGACGACATCAACAGGTTTTTGGGTCGATTCCACTAGGGAGACCACCTGACAGGGGGTTTGAGCACACCATTGAGTTGGAGGAGGGGGCCAAACCTATGATCACACCACCCTATCGTCATCGTAGGAGGTTCAAGGATGAGATAGAGAAAGCAATTAAGGAATTGCTAGCAATGGGACACATCAGACCTAGCAGCAGTCCATTCGCTTCTTCAGTTGTCTTAGTTTTGAAGAAGGATGGTACCATGAGGATGTGCATTGATTACCAAGCCTTGAACAAGAAAACCATCAAGAACCGGTATCCTATCCCTCGCATTGATGAGTTGATGGATGAACTGGATGGGGCAGTTTTCTTCTCGAAGATTGATCTACGCTTTGGGTATCATCAGATCAACATCCGAGAGAAGGACATAGAGAAGAAGGCATTTCAGTGTCACTTGGTCATTTCGAGTTTCTGGTTATGCCATTTGGGCTAACCAATGCACCGACTACATTTCAGTCTTACATGAACCACATATTCAGGGATCAGTTGACGAAATCAGTGTTGGTTTTCTTCGATGACATCTTGGTCTACAGTAAGACATGGCAGGAGCATATGAGGCACTTGGATGAGGTATTAAGCGTCATGGAGGTGCAGTCACTATACGCCAAAGAATCCAAGTGTGAGTTCGGTATGACAGAGCTACTTTACTTGGGCCACATCATCAGTGCATAGGGGGTACAGGTACACCGGGAGTAGATCAGGGCCATTCTGGATTGGCCAACACCTAGGAATGTGATAGAGTTGAGGAGCTTCTTTGGGCTATTCAACTATTACAGGCGGTTTGTCAAGGGTTTTTCTTAGCTTGGAGCACCACTGACGGATCTTACCAGGCATGGGGCTTTCATCTAGACCGATGAGTCACATAAAGCCTTTGATCACATGAAGGAAGTCATGGGCAGATGTCTAGTGTTAGCATTACTAGAATTCACTCTACCATTTGTATTAGAGTGTGATGCATCATGCAAGAGTATCGGGGTAGTTTTGATGTAGGGAGGACACCCCATTGTATTTGAGAGCAGGAAGCTCATTTAGCCCGAGAGGTTGTACTCCATTTATGACAAGGAAATGCTGGAAATCATGCATGCCTTGACCAAATTTAGACAATATTTGGTGGGCAACAAATTCGTGGTCAAAACAGATCACAACAGCTTTAAGTATTTCCTTGAGCAGAAGGACCTCAGTGAGCGCCAACAGAAATGGGTGACGAAGGTACAGGCATTCAACTTCGACATAGAGTATGCCAAGGGGAAGAAGAACATTGTGGCCAATGCGCTATCTAGGAGACTTGTGGCATGTTCTTTGATGGAGATTTCAGCAGATTGGAAATCCCACTTGTTAGTGGAATATTCCAAGAACAAGTTCGCTTGTGAGGTTCTGGATGGACAGATTCAGGATGACAGGTACATGGTCATTGATGATGTCATATTCTACAAGGACAGAGTCTACTTAGTACCAGATTCAGGGCTCAAGAAGAAGATCCTCACAACAATTCATTATTCACCACTAGCAGACCATCAGGGGTTTTTCAAAACCTACAGGTAGATCAGGGAGAGGTTCTCATGGAAGGGCCTCAAACAGGACGTTATGAGGTACATCAGTGAGTGTGTGACTTGTCAGCAGAACAAGTCAGAGCATACGCTTCTAGCAGGGCTACTTCAGCCACTTCCCATTCCGGAGCAGAAATGTGAAACCATATCAATGGACTTCATCGCAGGCCTACCCAAGGTCCAGGGTAAGGACTGCATCTATGTAGTGGTCGACAGATTGACCAAGTTTGCTCACTTCTATGCCATAAGGACAGAGTACAACGCAGTTCAGGTAGTCGAGTTATTCTTCAGAGAGGTCTTCAGACTTCATGGGTTGTCGAGGAACATCATCAGTGACAGGGATAGTCGGTTTATTGGGACATTCTGGAGGGAGTTGTTTAGATTGGTGGGGACAGAGTTGACACCCAGTACCAACTATCACCCTCATACAGATGGGCAGACCGAGATCGTCAACAAGTGGGTTGAAGGGTATTTGAGGAACTATGTGGGTGGACAACAAAGAACATGGGTCGGGTGGCATTGCTACACACCTTTTTCCACATGTCCATTGGTATGACACCCTTTTGAGCATTGTATAGATATGATGCTCCCACTTTGGTATACTTGATTTTCGGGGAGAGAAGAGCTCCCAAGGCTAAGGATTGGATCACAGAGAGTAAGGAGATTCTCAAATTGATAAAAGAGAACCTGTAGACAACACAAAATCAACAGAAGATGAGTGCGGATAGGCACAGGATAGAGCACATTTTTGAGGTTGGGGATTTGGTTTTCTTGAGACTCCAACCTTACAAACAATCATCTTTGAAGAAGAGTGGGGCTGAGAAGCTCAAGCCCAGATTTATGGACCTTACATGATCATGCGTCGGGTAGGCAAGGTTGCTTATGAGCTAGAGCTTCCAAAGGGGAGCAAGATTTATAACGTGTTCCACGCATCTTTCCTCAAGGCGACGATGGGACAATTCATCAACACATTAGAGGACCTTCCCCCATTGGATGAGGAGGGACAATTGGAGTTGGTTCCGGAGGAGGTACTGGAGTTCCGAGAGCGGAAACTGAGGAGCAGGGTCATCAGAGAGTGTTTGATTAGATGGAGAGGGTTTCCAGTAGAGGATGCTACTTGGGAGAGCGAGCATGTGTTGCAACACCCTTGATTGGTATTGCTTGAGGACAAGCAATTTCGAGAAGGGAGGACTGTAATGTCCCTTTCCCAATAGGAGCTCTAGAAAGGAGGCTTAATGGTCTAAACAACCTCGTTAGACTATAGCTAGGGCCAGAAAGGGGAAAACAGGGTTAGTAGAGGTCATTCCAGCCAAGGGTGCTATAATTTGAAAGTGACATTGAGCTAAAAGTGGCTAAAAGCACTTTTAAGCCAACTTGGGCTAAAAATAGAACATATGAGCTAAAATTAGAGTCAACAACGAATTAGGGTTTCGGGCAGCTATAAGAGAAGGTAAAGCGACCTAATTCATCATTATGCAGATTTTGACTTGTCATTGAGGAGAGAGGCACATCTCATGAGAGGTAGCTTAGTTGATTCTAGGAGCAATACGTCAGTCGCTGATTTCAGTCTTGAGAGATGCACCCTAGTCACCGGGGAGATCACACAGGTCTTCCATCAATCTTCAGCAGCAGTTTCACAGTTTCCAGCAGCAAGGGTGCACTTATTCAGGGTGCACAACTCCTGAGGAGGTATTGAGTTGACTTGTCCCATCTAGGGAGAATCTAGAGATTCCCTTCCGACCCAGTTGAGTTGAAGGAAAGGCGCATCTTTTGCCCGGTTTCTCGTCAGATTCTGACGGAGAAATCATCTGGGGCGCATTTTCCAACTGTTGAGGTTGCGACACTTGGGGAGGCCACATTTGGGGTTCCCGAGCGATCATCATATCAGATCCAGGGAAATCCTTCCGACCCATTTCACAGTAGGCCAGGGCGATCAGTTTGAGACACATATCAACCAATTTCGACGGTGGAATCACTAGGGCGCAATTTTCCAGTAGCAGAGGGGGTGCATTTCCCCAGGAGGATCCATCCAAGGTCCAGGCTTACCAACAGAGGGTCGTTCAGTCACCAGGACCGAGAGAGACAACATGGCGCACTATTTGGGACAGTTTCCAGGCCGATCCAAGAGGTCTAGCCACCATGGCAAACTTTCCAAACTTGCAGTAGTTGCCGTATGAGTTGTCGTAGCTTGCAACAGATTCCACATCATCTCCATTGAGCACGTAGCATTCTTCCAGTATTAGGTACTATTGTTTTAGTTTACTTATTGTATTCCGGCTAAGATCCTTTTGTCACTGATCTAGCCGAGTGATTTATTTTATTCAACCGCATTCGACATTTGTACTCCGCAGAGATATCATAATATAAGCTTTGCAGTCTTTTGTCGCCATTATTATTTGTATGCTTATTTATATGCTGTAAACAATTAATCATACACACACATTAACAGAGTTTCCTAGACTAGTCGAATCTGGGATATTACAAAGACCCTCAAGCTCCGAGCCCATTTTCTTCAGCCTCCTACTAGATTAGATTCTACCCAGCAACAAATCACTTCCTTCTTCACGGTGCTACCCTTAGGAAGGGGCACTAAGAGACAGACCGATATCAACACAACTCCAGACTCTAGATCAGTGCGGACCCATGGGGCCTTCCCCTGTCCGATGAGATTTCAACAACATGACCAGATTAGATTCCTCCTTAGGAGATGGGTGAGATCCTCCAGGCCTCAACGACGAACTACCTCCTCCAGACAACAATGCAATGGACGATCCAGACATCCCACTAGTTCTCCCTCTGGACATCATAATATACTGACCTTTCTTCATTCGGCCTCGGATGTTAGGAGAGATGAGTTTATTTCATGACAGACCTACCTCATTATGTTTGGTTCTTCTTATTCTTGGATCTCCTCCTCCTATACGTCTCCACTCCAGAGTGGGTTTTTGGGCTTGGAGTTGAGGGATGTTCATGCCTCAGCTTGGCTTTCACTCTCTACTCTACATTACTCTACTTTACTTTCTGTGTCTTGCCTTTTATAGGAGACCTTTTGGTACTCCTGCTTTGTAATGACATCATTGTACTCAACAGTTCCTTTGACCTAGTTTTGTTGTCATCAGTCAGACATTAATAAAATTATCTTATCTTATCTTTCTTTCATAGTTGTAGTTGGTTAATAAATTAAATCTTCCTCATCTCGTATTTGATTAAAAGTTTACTGTTGTCCTTGATTGTCATTGATTGCTTGCAGATATCTCAAGGACATGTATATTTGTGTGCTGATCACTTGTGCTATTTACGCAGATTTTCTAGGTTATTGATGGCATACGATTGCTAGGGACACCCCCCTATGACTGGAAAAGTACCAGTCCAAATGGAGAAGTAATTAGCAGTGAGAATAGGCTAATTGCTTATAGTTCTTTTGTGGATTTGCTAAGTACAGATTTGTGAGAGAACAAGACTCCAACATTGCCCTGCTCCCCATGATGCTCTCTGGGATTTGGGCAGTGTCTCCACACATACCCCTGGTGCATTCCCCGCTCCTGTTTCCCTACACCCCAGAAACTTGGCGAAACACTGGTTTAAGCACTCAATATAGATTGTAAATTGGAAGGCAAATACAAAGGTAGCATAAGGTAACAAGATATTGATCATTTACTTTAAGGGTCAGTTAGAATATAGGTGAATAAATGTTTGACATAAATATGTTTATGAGTGTTGCATGAAAATTGATAAAGGAGATGCTTGACATGTAGGCCGTATAAGGTTGAGATGAAATTGGATGTATCCCTTTGGGAAAGAAAAATCTCTTTTTCCTATGTTGATACAATTTCTACTTTTGTATCTGCAACTCTATCTCTGTTTTTTTAACATGGTATCAGAGCAGGTGCAGTTTCTAACTTTGGAAAGGATTACAGCATAGAGGAATGTGAATATAGAAACCTGGAAATTGCCCCTTCTGATTTATTTCAGGTTGGAAGATAAAATAAAATGGATACTAGATGAAAAGCCTCAAGTGCTGGACCTATATACTCGATTTTTAACTTCTGAACACAGACTGCTAAGCGTGAACAGATCAGTGATTCCAAGTTCAAGATATAGGTTGCCAATGAAATGATAAGGAAGCTCCCAGCTGCTGGAAACAATCAGGAAATGCTCAGAGTAGAATGTATAGCTCACGTGCTGCCCAAAAACCTGCTAAAATTCTTCCAATAGACCCAAGTGATTGATACATATTACTCAACGCAATTGCCACCTGATTGATTGCCATTGTTTGGTGGATGAAAGTATGAAGATTTGCACCCTTGACCCTATTCAAGATCTGGTTTTCCATTCAAACCCTATTACTTGTAACTGCCACACTTAGCTACCCAAGACCTGCTGTCAAAAATGTGCCAATAGAATAGAATAACCCTCCCAAATCTAAGGTTGAAGTGCGACATTATTGGCCTATTTTATTACTAGGTTCTAAACCTTAATTGAGGCGTCATTGCTTAAGTTGAAAATTGAAATTAAGAAAAAAAAGAGAAAAAAAGGAAGAGAAAGAAAAAATGATTAGAGAAACCAACTTGTTATGCAAGTGGAACACAACTTGAGGGTAGCACTCCCCTTTGGCACACATGTTGAGGCAGTCGACATAAAAAAATAATATTTAAAAAGTGGTTTCCCTCATGTCAATTCGTTGGAGTCTTTATGGAGCATTTATTCAGCTTGGTACATATGTTGAGGAGTTTGTTGAGCTTGCACAACTTTTGGGGGTTAGTTATGCATGCGCTTTGCCCACTTCCACATTCACTTAATTATATTTTATCCACCTATCCTCTAAGCACAATCTCTTCTGTGGTGTGCTCCAGTAGAAAGCGAGCTTTCAACTTTGAAATGACTTTGTTCACACCTTATCTTCTCCTTGATAATAGTATTCGACTTGGAGATTGAGTGCCCTTACTATTTTGAGGACATTCTTTATGAAATTTGAGATTTACATGGAGTGAGGATCACATGGATATTATTATTTTGTTCCATGGACTTGGTCTCTTACTATTTTGAGAGTGGCATGCCTACCTTGGTGGACCATTTTCTGTTTTGGAGATCGATCATGTTTGATAGGTTTATTGCGTCTCTTAGAGGGTGCACTTGTTGGGGCCTAGGATCACTATTTCTGGGAGGTGGTTACAACCACTTTGCACCACTCCCTAGGGAGTAGTTCCTATGCTTATTATTTTATTCTTTGTTGGATATCTCTCTCGTAGGCATGCGCCTTAGGGTTTTTGGCTCTCTCATGAGAGGATTAAAATATTATTTTGATGACCAATTTCAGAATTTGTAATATTATTTTATATGTTTTACTCATCAAACATGATCATAGGATATCATTATTTTATTTGGGGTGGTTGAGCCTAAAAATCTATAAATAAGAGGCTCCTGTAATTTGTAATGGTTGTTGAGTGAGATATAATAGAATTCCTATTCTTCTTAGAGCATATTTTTGGAGTGTATTTCTTTTTTAATGTCATGAGGCAAATTGGTGAATATTTGTGGTGGACTGGAGCAAATTTTATGCATGCAAAGGATTGGATTAAGGGCATCAAGTGAGACATCCTTCATTATGAATAATTAGGCGTGATCTTATCTCAACCTTGTTATTTTGTTTATTTCTTTAATTATTTTTAAGTTTTTTGCTTTCTAAAAAAGGTAGTAACTAGGTTAGAAAGTCCTAGGGAAAGAACACCCTTGATGTAATTATGAAATTGTCAGTTTTCTTAGATATTTCCTTGCACCTAGTCACCTTTTACCTTAGATGCACTTGGTCACCTTTTACCTACCAGACAAGAGCTGAACAAGATCATCGGGGATGACATTTACAGGCAGTTTGTCCGGATCACCTGGGTCAACCCTCAGGGAGGGTTGCGCCCAAAGATGGCCTTCTACGCTGGGCACTTTTTGGAGTTGAGAGACGGGCTCATTGTTCAACCCCAGTATACACTTCGTCACTGGATGCATGCCCTTCACATTCCATTCGGCCAGTTCAGAGTGGGTTCATATAGACTTCGAGTAGAGATAGACCACCAGATTGATAGATCAGATATAATTTTCCAGGTATGCCATTTACAGGAGGTGGAGACCGAGGTGCACTTTATTTTTCGATGCTCCGCCCCCTCTACTAGGAGACTAGAGGGAGGTTCCATTGCTTGTTCAGAGAATCTCAGACCCTCACTGGCTTCTTTAGATATCCAGATCATAGATGTTTGGCCCTATATTTATAGGAGGCTCTCAGGTTTCGAGCACATACTCTTCAACCTCCCATCAGACCCGACTCTACACAGAGGATCACTTCATTTTTCACAGTGCTACCTTTAGGAAGGGGCACCAAGTGACCGACCGATATTAGTTCAGATCCAGACCCCAAATTAGTGAGGATCCGCGAGGTCCTGCCCCGTTCCATGAGATGCCAACACAATAACCATATCAGATCCCTTCCTGGGAGACGAACTAGACCGTCCAGACCTCAACATCGTGCGACCTCTGCCAGGCAGCGACACAGTGGACAGTCCGCGCTTCCCACCAACTCTTCTTCAGGTCAACATAATTTGTTGGGTTTCCTTCATTCAACCTCGGATGTTAGGAGAGATATGTCTATTCCATAGACCTATGAGCACCTGGATCTTCTTCGCCTATGCATCTCCGCCATGTTGCGGGGTTTGGGACTTGTGGCCGAGGTTGAAAGCTCGTCATACTTCAACCCAGCTCACATTATCTACATTTTTGTATCTTACTTGATTTAACTTATTCCTTTATAGGAGACCGTTTGGTACTCCCGCATTGTAAGGACATCATTGTACCCATCAGTCCCTTTGACCTACTTTTGTGGTCATTAGTTGGACATTAATAAAATTATCTTATCTTATCCTGCATAGTTTATTCTCATAATTCCACTTAGAAGTAAACTGTGTGGCATGCTTTAGGGCAGCCTTTAGAATCCTCAAACCTAGACTAGAGTAGGCCCTCTTCATAAGATGAAAATAATCCATTAGCTC
>ML783123.1:1563004-1580375 GCA_009831015.1 Picea engelmannii | reverse complement strand
AATTAATTAGTAATTTATTTATTATTAACAAACATAACCCAATTTTACTAATATAACTACACTAATCTAATTAAATTAACTTTACTAACCTAATTAATATGAACAATGCCACTAACCCTTTATTATTAACTTATTGTTTTTTATCCTAAGCTTGCTTATTCATGTAGGGATGAAATTGGCGGAGGGGTGAAGAAATGAAGGGTGAGGGAATGAAGGGTGCAACAGGGTGATGGAGGATTGGGTGAAATGGATGGAGGGAGAAGTCAAATCAACCGAGCCCAGCAAGCCAGATGTCTTCATCACGAGAGCAATGCCAAATAGATAGTTGAAAAATAAAATCACCTATGATTATAGGACCCCAACACTCCCCACCATCGATCTCCCTACAATGAGATCTAACGGTCCTTACTTAATCTTTTCTTGATCTGACAGATTATCTTGCTCTCGCCCATATCTAATGGCTGAAAAAAACTGGTAGGAGTGCCAAGTTGATCGAGTCCGAAGTATCATGTATCGTGAGTTCTCGATATCAGCGACCGAGAATGATTGTGGGGGGTGAAGTTGCACAGGGTTTAATTTCGAAGGGCGGTCCCGCAATTGAAACTGTGTTTTTCTCTCAGAGGTACATGGCATCACCAGGTGCATTGCGGGACAAAAGGCGAGTTACCTCAAAACTACTTCCTCGCACCCCCGCAAAACAGAAAAGTATAAAGGGACTTTAGTTCATTTATTTTATTCAATTGTTATTTGACGTTGTACTATTAAAATCTTGACTCAACACCTATCCTCCACCCACTCTATCATTCACCCTCCATCCTATCACACCCTCCACACATCACTTACCTTGTCTATCCCTACCACCTACATTCTCGCATCCACTCATCCCACCTCCTTATTGGACACTTGTCCCCACGTCATCATATTCATGAACAATTACTCTTCTCCGTAACTGTTAGCCATCCCATAATGAGCTAGCACTGAGCTACCTGTCCAATTACCACCCCTAGATCTTCAATTACAATTCTTTATCCCAGTAAACGCATTTGAAGGGACAGATGGAAACAAAATTAGATGGCAAACAAAGTAAGCCAATGATTGTGGTGGTATCAATGGACATGTGTACCCAGTTCAAAGAACAAAGGAAAACGAGTGCATCTATGAGCAAATGAAGCGCCAGCACATCAAATCAAAACTCAACAATATTTTCATGTTGTTATTTCATTCGGATTGTATTCTATTTTTAGGCAGGTATTGTAGGAAGTCCAAGGGTTTTTAGTTGAGACAATTTTTGTATAAATAGATAGATTTTAGATTTATTCAGGGTTGCTTCTTATCGAATCTAAAAGAGGAAATTTTTTTGAATATCAATACAAGTGCAGACAGAGATTCTAAGTTTCGTTCAATTTGAGTTATGTGTTTCCTCTGTGTTTCCATCTCTCTAAATTTCTTTTTGTAGTTCTTGAAGAGTGAATGATTACAATTTGGTATTACATCTACTGTGATTATAATATATCATAAGTTCGTTCAGTAACAAATTTTCCTCTGTTATTACTTTGAGTAAAACAAGACCTGTGACCTGTGTGAATTACTGCATTTTGTATCTCCTCTCAAGGGTGCATCTTCTACTTTTCTTCTACTACAAACAAGGTGAGACTTATCTGTAATTGATACGTGACTTTGTTTTAATAGTTTTGTAAATCATTTCTACATTGTTTGAAATTATAATTGTGACACAGATAACGAGATACAGCCTCTGTAGTGTCTTATTATTAATTCCATTTAAAGATTATTTCTGAGAAAACTGAAGGTAGAAAAATCACTTATAAAAATACTTCATTTTAAATCTTTGATGCCTGAAATTATTCTTTGAGCCTTAGAATCAATCTCAGGAACAAAACATACTTTGTGTTATCAATTGCTACTGCATGTATGTGGATTGACTAAGTCTTGTATTGAATGATTAAAGGTAGAAATATGTATTGTCTCTCTGTCAATCCATGCTTTTGAATGGCCCTCTGTTCACCTCATCCTAGCCGCTAGAGAGTAATGGGATGTTAAACTATAGGGGAATCAGGGTAGGATTTGCTGAAATGTTGAAATCCTTCCAACCCCTCAGACCTACCTTAGTGGGAATGTGAAGTTCAAACTCCGTGGAAGAAGGAAATTTTCCTTCAGAATCCTCTTCACATGACCAAGGGATCACGTCCATATCCTTAACCCCTTTTATGAATAAAATAATAGTGTGTATCCCAAGAGAGTCTTCGAAGGACCCATGTGACTAAGCTTTGGGAACCTAGTGTTAGACTAGAGAGGAGCTAAGCCCTTTTAGCTTCGGAACTCTAGGAATCCGAAGCTCCACAGTATCAAGACCTTACCCTTTTGTAAACCAGTCGAAGGCGACAGACTGTTATGGTTATCCATGAGGTCGACTGGCACTTGGTGGTTTCCCTAATCATGGAAAATAGACCTGCCCACCGCTAAACCTAGACCCCTTAACCATTGGATCTATGCCAAGGGAACTTCAGAAAAGTTCTACTTCGGGAGAATAAAACTGATATGAAATCGATTCTCCCCAAATGTCGAAATCCCAAAGAGACAAGAACTATAGATTTAGGATCCTTCGGGAGACCCCTTAACCGTTGGATCTATGCCGAGAGAACTTTGACAAAGTTATACTTCAGGATAATAGAACTAATATGACATAGATTCTCCCCGAACATCGAAATCCCAAAGAGCCGAGAACCATATATCTAAGGATCCTTCAGGAGCTTCCCTGACCGTCGGATCCCTGCCAGGCTCATTTCGGCATTGACCACTTCGAGAGAATAAAGGTGGTTCAACACCAAAGCTTCTGAATACCGAAGTTACGAAGTGATAAGGGACGTAGATCAAGAAACCCTTCGGGACCTCCCCCAACCATCAGATTTATGCCAAGGAAACTTCAGCGAAGTTCCACTTTGGGAGAGTGGAGTAATGTTAACATTGAAACCCTTGAAGACATGAGAGGTGAATTAACATGGACCATAGATCTGGGGATGCTTGGTAACTACTCCAACCATTGGATCCATGCCGATGAATATTTGAAAAAGTCCCACTCAGTGAGAATGGGGATGATGTATCATCAAACTCCCCGAACACCGAAGCCACGAAGTGATTAGAGCCATGGATCTAGGAATTCATTGGGAATCACTCTCAATCGTTAGATCAAACTTAGCGAAGAGGTGGCGCCAAGTACTTAGGAGAAATCCCATATGGATATTAGAGGTGGTTTGATGCCAAAGCTCTCGAATTCCAGAGCTATGAAGCGACTGAGGCCGTATATATAGAAACTCTTTAGGACCTTCACCGACAGTTAGATCTAGGTCACAGTCATCCCAGTGCTAACCACTTTGGAAGTAAGGAGGAAGTCACACCACGGAGTCCCCGAATGTCGAAGTTACGAAGTAACGGAGGATGTTGATTCCGGGGTTACGTGGAATCTCTTCATCCATAAGATTGAAGGGCTCAGTAGACTACCAGTCAGGGGTAACGTAGCATGTTGACTTCATCTGGAGTGACGTGAACCCATGAGTAAAGTGCCATGTGTTACTTGGATTCGTTTGTTTCACAGACCCCTAGGCCCATTAATGGGTGACATGTGTCACCCACTGAAGGGTCCTAGTGATATCTCGACCCTGCCACATATCACACTCGACACTAACCTCCTATCTAGGATCAACGGTCATGATCGAACCTACATGAAGATCTATGATTAGATATCATTATGGAGTTTCAAATATAAAGGTGATTAACTCCCTTCCCGAGTTCTGCAATGGAAACTACTCGTCTGCGGTGGAATCAATGTCGACCATTGATCCCACCGAATCCACAGATCGATGGTTTAGCAGGATTGTGGAGGCTCAATCCACATGGGTGACAATTTTTCCCTCGATCTCCACAATCTCTTTCCATCATTGATCTTGTTGAGGAATGGGTAGAAAACTGCCCCCAAAGACATGATCGACACATTGAATCTTAGCTGTAGACAAATTGGTGGACGCGTGTTTCCAGATCATATGGTTTGGATACTTGGCACTCCGGGGAATCTGAGAGGTGGTATGTTGATATGCTCTGAAGCCCGGAGTTGCAGTAACGAGAGACGTGGATCCATGGATCCACGTGGACGGATCTCTATCATGAGATCTGAACGAAGTTAGAGGGTTGTTGGTCTAGGGCTGACGTGGCTCACTAACATGATCGAGGGTGACATGGACCCACAAACTAAGGCACCACATGTCACCGAGATATAGACATGTTGCAGACCCCTTATGCCTATTATAGCATAACAGTTTGCACCCCCTGATAAGACCATGTGTCACCTCTATTCCTTGCTACATGTCAGCCCTGGTACGTGACCGCCTGGCCATGGTGGTTGGTGAAATGACCGGGACTCTGAGATTCCGAGAATTTGGGACTCGAGAGGAATTGGGGTGTATTGTTGTAGAGAGAGACCGAATGGACTAAAGACCGTAGCCACGTGGTGAGCTTACATAATTTCGGGAGTTCGGAACTCCAAGAGGTTTCATGTGTAGACATAAAGAGGTTCTTAGTGCCAAAACACCGAACTCCGAATTACACCTAGGCATATACCTTAATAAGGAGAAAGATCCATCGTTAGATTTAATGATGGATGGATCTCCACCATAGGTACAGGATCGTTGGTAGCTCCGGGACTTTGGGGAATCCTGAATGATATGAAATGGACCCACGTCCACATGGTCCTTGACTAATAATACCCAAAGAACTTTGGAAGGGCATATCTCTCAATCCTGAACTCGGATTCGAGCATGGCGATAGTAGTTGGAAAGCTCTTGACGAGCAGAATGTGATGGAGATCCCGGAAGGAGGATCTAAGATAATTAAAGGAAGGATAAAATTTGATACCCCACCCCTTATAATTCCCTTTAAGGGGTTGGGTATGTTACAAATTGGTATCGGAGCGCGAAAACAACACTTTGCTTGATTGGGCTCATGCATGCATCGCATAAAAATATTATAAAATAAATTTAAGGGGTAGCTCCCTACCTTACCCCCTTTTATAAAGAACTTGTTTGAACATATACTAAAAAGAGGAATGAAACCTTCTACTATTGATAGATGTCTTGAAGATCTACATTATATGTTGTTAATATTTCCAACTGAAGGAACTGACTTCACTTTACAATGATACGTGTTGTTCATAAACTAGTAGGCCATTGAATGACAAAAAGTGTTTTGGTCAACGCTCAAACCTTCAGTGGACCACTGAAAACTACAACATAAAGGATGGTGACACACCATGAATTGGGGGAAATCTCCCACAATAAAGAGGAAGAATCTAATGAAAGGAGGGCAGTGGAAACCCTTCCAGATTTGGCTGAACTGTAAGAAGCCTCATGGAATAGTTATAGAGTTGTAAGGCTAACAACGAAAGGTTGATAAAAGAGAAGTAAAAGTAAATGGAAATTAATGCAGTTCTACTGCAAAGCTTGTTAGACATACAAAGGCAGTTGCAACATGGACCAACAACCATTCAGGTGGACAAACATCATACAAAGAAAACCCAGATTCCACCTGAGATACGAAAGCATGGTCATGAAAGTGACCACACCAGGGGGAGCATCTCAAAGAAGGCTCGACATGTAGCCAAGAGACACTCAACGAAGGAATCCTCTGGTGAGGAAACTGACAACTCCAAGGAATATTATAGTAGAAAAACTAGTACACATTCCCAGAGGAAAGGAAAGAAAAGGAAGCATTCCAAGAGTCATGACCCTGAGGAGTTCAAGAAATCCAAACCACCCACCTTCGATGGAGAAATCAAGAAAGGGGAAGAAGCATAATTTTGGCTACTCGACTTGAAGAAGTAATTCAGAGTCCATGACTACTCTAAAAACGTAAAGGCACAGATAGACATTTTCAACCTGAATGGGAAAGCTTCCATTAGGTGGGAGGACCTTAGGAATGTGAACGGAATCCATGAGAAGGACGTGTCATGGAAACAATTTGAGAAATACTTCAAGAAAAATTATCTATCAGAAAAGTACTTTGATGGGAAGACTAAGGAGTTATATGAACTCAAGCTAGGACAACTCACCATATATGAATATATCAACAAATTTCTTGAGATAATGAGGTATGTGCCCTACATAAAGGATGAAAAAGTGAATATGCAATGATTATTAGTGGCTTACCTCAATCCTAATGGGACATAATTGAGTTTGACGAGCCAAATACCTTACAAGACACTATCTAGAAGGCAAGGTATTGCTATGAGAAGTTCAAGAACAAGACTGAACCTCACAAGGAATGGAAGAAGAATAGTATTTTGAGATTCAAGAAAAATGGGTTTAAACCCTCAAGATTCAAGAGCCATGGGAAATGTTCTAGGATGAGCCTCCCTACTAAAAGTGTATACCATCGAAATTTCCCCTCTCATAGTGGAAAAAAACCGTTTGGGACAGCCCTAGGTAAGATTGATAACACAAAAAGAGAACCCTTGAAATGTTGGGGTTTTAGAGAAGAACGTTTGTTGAGGGACTTCCCTTATAAACAATAGAACAATGGGAGGGTCTACAACATCCAAGAGACTACTATAGTCAATGATGTGTCTAGGATCATGCCATAGATTTATGCAGCTTTGGATAATAAACAGGTCGACCACCAAGCTTCAGTGGTGGAGATGGAAGGTATGATTTCCAACCATCTAGTTTCCATTTTAATTGACCCTGGTTCCAATTTGAGATATGTTTCCCCTCAAATTGTTGAGAAATGTAAATCACAACAAGTTAAACATGCTAAATCATGGCTGGTACAACTAGCCACTAAAACCAAAAGAAAAGTAACAGAGGTCATACCAGCATGCCAATTCATTATGAGTGGATTTCCCACCCAAGCGAGCCTAAACATACTTCCTTTAGGATCTTATGACCTGCTAATTGGTATGGACTAGTTGGCTTCCTATAAAACCAAGTTAGATTGTTACAATAAAACCTTGGAATGTGAAAATGCAGAAGGGAGAAAGGTAACCCTTCAAGGGATTCAAAATTTTGTCTCAATGAGACAAATATCATCCCTTCAAGTGAATAAGTATTGTAGAAAAGGATGTCCTTTGTATGCTATATAGGTGTTGGACTCTGTTGAGTACGACAAACCAAACCTAGAGGACTATCCCATATTGAGAGAGTAAAGAGATGTGTTTCCAAAAGTGGTACCAGGTCCGCCTCTAAGAAGAGATATTGACTTTTCAATAGAGATTGCACCAAGAGCGGTGTCAGCGTCTAAGACACCCTATAGAATGATTACACCAGAGTTGGTCGAGCTCAAGATACAACTAAAGGAAATGATGGGCAAGGAATACATCAGAGCTAGTGTGTCTCCATGAGGAACACCAACCTTGTTTGTGAAAAAGAAAGATGGCACACTTAGGTTGTGCATAGACTATAGACAACTTAATAAGATGACCATAAAGAATAAGTATCCCTTTCCAAGAATCGATGACTTATTTGACCAATTAAGGGGTGCTACAATTTCCTCAAAGATTGAATTGAGGTCTGGATACCATCAGGTCGAAATTAAAGATGAAGATATCCACAAGATAACCTTTAGGACAAGATATGGTCACTATGAATTTGTGGTGGTGCCATTTGGGCTAACCAATGCACCAAAAACTTTTATGTGCTTAATGAACAATGTACTCAGTAAATTCTTAGACATATTTCTATTGGTTTTCATTGGTGATATCCCAATCTATTATAATAATAGGGAAGAGCATGAAGAACATCTCAAGTTAGTACTTCAAGTACTAAGAGAACATCATATCTATGCTAAGTTTAGTAAGTGTGACTTTTCCAGAAACAATTCCATTACTTAGGCCATGTTATTACTGAAGAAGGGGTGGCATTTGATCCTAACAAGGTCAAAGCCCTTATGGATTGGCCTACCCCAAAGGATGTACCTAACATCATATCCTTTATGGGCCTAGTAGGATACTATAGGAGATTCATAAAAGGATTTTCCAGGATTGGCTGCCCAATCACTTACCTTCAAAAAAATGGAGTTAAATTCCTTTGGACATTAGAAAGTGAAGAGAGATTTCAAGAACTAAAATACCTTCTAACCAATGCATTTGTGTTGAATATTGCAGATCCAAACAAGGACTTCCTTGTGTGTACATATGCCTGCAAGGAAGGACTCGGAGGAGTCCTTATGCAAGAAGAACATGTAATTTGCTATGAATACAAAAAATTGAATGAGCATGAAGTCAATTATGTGACCCATGATCTAGAATTGGCTTCCATAGTGCATGCTTTAAAAATGTGGAGGCATTACCTTCCGGGTAAGAGATTTGTGCTTATGACATACCATTATGGATTGAGGTATATGTTTGATCAACCGAAGCTCAATGATAGACAAACAAGATGTATGGCTCTCCTTAGTGATTTTTATTTTGAAATAAAACATATCAAAGGAAAGGAAAATAGGGTGTTCGATTCCCTTAGCAAAAGTGTGAAAGTGATTCTCCTGGGAGTTGTAAGCACCTATGAAACATATGTCAGGGAGAGAGTCAAGAGTGCACAAGAAATAGATGCATTTTTCCAGACTGTGAAATCATACTTAGAACAAGAGCCCACAGGGCTGAAGTACAAAGGATATCAATTTTTGAATGATGGAATGCTAACTTACAAATGTAGGTTGTATATCCTGAATTGTGACGACTTGAAGAGGTTCATGTTGGATGAACTACACAAAATACCATATACTGGTCATCTTGGTTATAAGAAAATGATCACATCCACTACAAAATTGTTTTATTGACTATGAATGAAGAAGGACATAGCTTATTACTTGGCTAAATGTCTATAATGTCAGTAGGTTAAGGAAGAACAATGGCATCCAGCAGGTTTGATGCAGCCCCTACCAATTCCAGAATGGAAATGGGAAACCATCTCCATGGATTTCATCACTGGAATACCAAAATCAGCCAAACATAGTGACTCCATCATGGTAGTGGTGGAAAAATTAAGCAAGACTTCTCACTTCATTCCCATCAAGTCAACCTGCAAGAAAATAGATATTGCCAGTATTTTCATGAAAAAAAAATTTAGGCTACATGGCATGCCTAAGGAGATCGTATCTGACAGAGTACAAAATTTACTTCAAGCTTTTGGAAATATTTAATGGTTGGTTTTGAGGAAAAAGTTTTGTTTATCACAGCCTGTCACCCTCAAACTGATGGACAGACAGAGAGAGTAAACCAAGTATTAGAGGACATGTTAAGGATGCATGTAATACATAAGCATAAGAAGTGGGAAGACTACCTGCCACTGGTAGATTTTTCCTACAACAATGGATATCAAGAGTCATTGAAGATGAGCCCTTTTGAAGCCCTCTATGGTAGATAGTGCAAGATTCCAATCAGATGGAATAATCCATTAGATAGAATTATAAGCGGGCTAGACATGCTGAATGAAATGGAACAACAAATAATTCAGATAAAACAAAATTTGAAAATAGCTCAGGATAGACAGAAAATATATGCAAACAGAAAGAGGACTCCTGGAGATTTCAAAACAGGGGATCATGTATATCTTAGAGTTAGACCCAAGAAAATCTCCTTAAGAATGGGAGCTTGTGCCAAGCTGGCACCTCGGTATTATGGACCCTTTGAAATTTTGGATAGAGTGGGACCTATAGCCTATAGGCTAGCACTCCCTCCCACGGTGAAATCCCATGATGTTTTCCATGTTTTATTATTAAATAAGTATGTACATGATCCTAATCATATTATTGATTGGTTTGTGATTCAGGTGGAACCAGAGGGAGAATTTCTACCAGAACCTCAATGCATAATAGACATGAAGGAAACATCACTCGAGAACTAAACCATTGCATAGGTCAAGGTGCAGTGGAAACACTTTGGCCCAGATGAGGCTACATGGGAAATGGAGGATGTCGTGAGACAAGCATATCCATTTTTGTTTGCTTGTGTACATACATAACACATTGGTAGATAGAACATCGAGGACAATGTTCCTTTAAGGGGGCGGGATTGTAACACCCATTTTTCCCCCAAGTTGTAAATATAACTATAACTGGCCAAGAGACTATGGAAAACTAGATATGTATGACTATTTGATTTGATGAACCTTTGTATAAAAGGTAAATGCATTTATTTTTTGTTATTAATAGAAAATGAATAAGTGTTGCATAACTGTTGAAAAGGGGGTCTTCCAAGATAGACCATGGATTCTATGAGAGAGATGGTGAGGGGAACCAGGAATGGTTGAAATGACCCCCACCAAACCATCACCCTACTCGAATTAATGACTCAGAACAGTCCTCTGACCCAGATATGAATTACCAGTCATAAGTGGTAGCTGGGGGATTCCTCCTCAAGAGTTAATGAGGAGATGGGGCAGAGTACCCATCTAAAAGACTCTAGAACTGACCATCAGCTGGGGATTCAGACCCACACAACCTTGTTGAGAAAGTAAAAGAAGAGTTAATTCGTGAGAAGAGGCGAAGAGGGGAGAGCAAGCAGATCTGTGAAGAGAGAAGAGTGGAAAAAGAGTTTTGAAGTTCTTTGGTTCAAGGAAGAACTGGGAAGTAGAGCTCATTCTCGGTGCAAGAATCCATGGGTAGGGTTTTCGTTACAATATTATAAATGAGGCTAACGATTGATTGTCGAAGTACTTGAGCAGACCTCCTTGCTTGTTATAGAGAAAACTAGTTTCCAAGATCCTGTAGGAGGAGGAGATTAACCTTCATCCTCGACTATCATTGAGCAAGAGGAAATAGTCCCTCTCTCAGAGAATCATGGTATAGCTCGGGGGTGGCCAGCAGTAAATCCGTTAGGAGTGGTTGTGCCTATGGTTGGGTGGAAACAGGCACCCTTTTCAGTAGTCGCTTCCCAAACTCTGGTCTTCTGATAAGTATTTTCATACTCTGTGTTATAAATTTATAATGCATGTATATGGATTGATTGAGTTCTGTATTGAATGATTAAAGGTAGGAATATGTATTATCTCTTTGTGAATCCATGCTTCTGAATGGTCCTCTGTTCACCTCAGCCTAGCCGCTAGAGAGTCATCGGATGTGAAACTGTACGGGAATCAAGGTAGGATTTTTTTAAATGTTGAAATCTTGTCGACCCCTCGGACCTACCTTAGCAAGAATGTAAAGTTAAAACTCCGTGGAAGAAGGGAATTTTCCTTCGGACTCCTCTTTGGATGACCAAGGGATCATGTTCAGATCCTTAACCCCTTTTACAACTAAAAGAATAGCATGTACCCCACGAGATTCTTCGAAGGACCCATGTGACTAAGGTATGGGAACCTAGTGTTAGACCAGAGAGGAGCTAAGCCCTTTTAGCTTCGGAACTCCAGGAATCAGAAGCTCCAGAGTATCATGACCTTACCATTTTGTAAATCAGTCGAAGGAGATAGGCTGTTACGGTTATCCACGAGGTTGACCGACACCTAGAGGTTTCCCTAACCGTGGAAAATAGACTTTCCCACAGCTAAACCTAGACCCCTTAGTCATTGGATCTACGCCGAGGAAACTTCAGCAAAGTTCTACTTCAGGAGAATATAATTGATATGACATCAATTCTCCCTTAATTCTGAAATCCCGAAGAGACGAGAACCATAGATCTAAGGATCCTTCCGGAGACCCCTTAACCATTGGATTTACGCCGAGGGAACTTCGACAAAGTTCTACTTCGGGAGAATAGAAATGATATGACATTGATTATCCCCGAACTATAAAATACATAAGAGATGAGAACCGTAAATCTAAGGATCCTTCGGGAGTTTCCTTGACTATTGAATCCTTGCCAAGGTCAGCCCGACATTGACCACTTCAGGAGAATAGAGGTGGTTCAACGCCAAAGCTTCTGAATAACAAATTTGCGAAGTGATAAGGGTCGTATATTGAGGAACCCTTCAGGACCTCCCCCGACCGTCATATCTATGCCAAGGAAACTTCATCAAAGTTCCACTTCAGGAGAGTGGAGTAATGTTAACATCGAAACCCCCAAAGACTAGAGAGGTGAATTAACACGGACCGTAGATCTAGGGATGCCTAGGAACTACTCCAGCCATTTGATCCACGCCGAGGAAACTTCAGCAAAGTCCCACTCCACGAGAACAAGGATGATATATCACCAAACTCCCCGAACGTTGAAGCCACGAATTGATGAGAGTCATGGATATGGGAATTCATTGGGAATCACTCTCAGTCGTTAGATCAAACTTAGCGAAGAGGTGGTGTCAACTACTTCGGAGAAATCCCACTTCAGGATATTAGAGGTGGTGTGACACCAAAGCTCCCCGAATGTTGGAGCTTCAAAATGACTAGGGTCGTAGATCTAGAAACTCTTCAATACCTTCACCGACTGTTAGATCTGTGTCACAGTCAGCCTGGTGCTGACCACTTCGGGAGTAAGGAGGAAGTCACACCACGAAACCCTTGAATGTCGAAGTTACGAAGTAACGAAGGCCGTTGATTCTGGGGTTACATGGAATCTCTTCGTCCATAATATTGAAGGACTCAGAAGACTATCAGTCAAGGATGACATAGCATGGTGGCGTCATCTAGAGTGACATGGACCCACAAGTAACATGCCACATGTCACTTGGATTCGTGCATTTCACAGACCCATAGGCCCATTAACAAGTGACACGTGTCACCCACTGAAGGGGTCATGTGTCATCTCGGCCTTGCCACGTATCGCACCCAACACTAACCTCCTATCTAGGATCGACGGTCACGATCAAACCTGAATGAATATCTACGATCAGAGATGATTGTGGAGTTTCAAATAAAAAGGGAATTAATTCCCTTCCCAAGTTCCACAATGGAAACTGCTCATTTGTGGTGGAATCAATGTCAACCATTGATCCTGTCAAATCCACGTATCAACGGTCTAGGAGGATTGTGGAGGCTCAATCTGCATGGATGATAATTCTTCCCTTGATTGACGCAATATCTCTCCACCATTGATCTTGCTGAGGAACAGGTATAAACCTTCCCCAAAGACGCAATCGATGGAGTGAATATCAGCCGTAGACAAATTAGTGTACACATGTTGTCAGATCCTATGGTTCAAGTACTTGGCACTCTGGGGAATATGAGAGGTGGTATGCTGATACGCTTTGAAGCCCGAAGTTGCGAAGTAACGGGAGTCGTGGATCCATGGATCCACATGGACGGATATCGATCGTGATATCTGAAGGACGTTAGAGGGTTGTTGGTCTAGGGTTGGCGTGGCTCACTGACATGATCTAGGGTGACATGGACCCGCAAATTAAGGCACCACGTGTCACCAAGATACGAACGTTTTGTAGACCCCTTATGCCTATTATAGCATGACACTTTTCACCCCCTGATAAGGCCATGTGTCACCTCTAGTCCTTGTTATGTGTCAACCTTGGTACGTGCCCGCCTGGCCAAGGTGGTTGGTGAAGTGACCAGGACTCCGGGACTTCGGGACTCTGGAGGATTTGAGGTGTAGTGTTGTAGAAGAGACTAAAGGACCCAAAGACTGGAGCCACGTGTCAAGCTTACGGAACTCCGGGAGGTTTCATGCGTAGACAGAAAGAGGCGCTCATTGTCGAAACATCGAACGCCAAATTACCCCTAGGCATATACCTTAACAAGGAGAAAGATCCATCGTCGGATTTAATGATGGATGGATCTCCACCATAGGTACAGGAGCGCTAGTAGCTCTGGGACTTCGGGGAATCCTGAATGATATGACTAATAATACCCGAAGAACTTTGGAAGGGATTATCTCTCAATCCTGAACTTGGATTCGAGCATGGCAATAGTGGTTGGAAACCTCTTGACAAGTAGAAGGTGATCGAGATCTTGAAAGGAGGGTCTGAGTTAATTAAAGGAAGGTGAAAATTTTATGCCCCACCCCTTATAAGTTCCTTTAATGGGTTGGGTGTGTTACAATATCAATCAAATGGGTTTTTCTGGGTGTTTTTCCCTCTCAATTAGGCACTCGTTTGGAAATATGTAGGGAAAAATGTTGCTTGCCTAATTTTCCTTGGTATCTATGTTGGGGGGTAATATGTGTTGCAACATTTTCTCTAACGCATCCTTGGTATTCTGCCTCTTTTGTTATGAAGCTTCAGATGGATTTTTTGGTACTCTTTTTTGGCGTTTACATTGTCCAAATTATTGATTTTCACTCCAATCACAATGAATGTAAGTCCTCCTTGTTTTTCCCTATTTAGTTTCTTAGGATCACAAATAATTGAGTCTTAATTTTATGGGAATTGCGTGATATTTTGGTTTACCATGGTTATCAACTTTAATTGTGTTTTGTTTAGATATGGAGCAATATGACATGAATATTATGTAGCAGGTATTGTTTTTGCAAACAAGAACCCAAAAAAAAATTATTATAATTGTCATTCTCCTCCAGATGATGTTGCTCTTACTGCAATCATACATAATTATAGAAATGTTCAGAGGCTTTTCTTGTTGGCTTTGACATTAATGTACTTAGCTCTATTTTGTATAATAGAATGAAAGGCTCTAAAATACCTTGCGCTTGATGACTTATTAATTAAGGGACAAGGTTTACTTGAAATCGGTTTTGTGTGGGATCTAATAGGACTTCTTCCTAGCATTTGCTACAAAAATCAAGAATGTGGAATTGCAACCTTTGATGTATACCAAAAATTCAAAGAGAATCCATCTAAATTGTTTCATGGGACCATCTTCAAATGGGTTCTCAACAACCAGTCTCTTCTCTAATATAAAATTCTTGGATCTAAGTTTTACAAGCTTGGTTGTTATAGCAAATAGTGCCAAAAAATTTTCACTAATAAGTTGCAATCACTGGGATAATGGTACTAGAAATTTGGAAACTTTTTGAACCTCTATATTCAAAGGTCAAATAGAGTGTAATGTACTTATCTCAAACTAATTATGAAATTAGATAATGAAGAAATAATGTATTTTCATCTACTTGTTGTTCCCAATTCATATATGCATTCCTTTAGACACATTGACCTCATGGATTATAAGTTCTATTTATGGAAATGAGTTCCTTTCTTGTTGGTAAGATCCTATACTCTATTGGCTATGGTTATCAGCTATTTCAAGTTATACTAAACTAATTTCATTGAATATTGTTGGTTCAAAGTTCCATACATAGTAATATCACGCTTATGGGTATTGATCTAGACAAGGAATGCCACAACTGAATTTTAGTAATGTCACAAGCTCACAATAAGGGTGTGTACACTCCTTCCTTCACTCCTTTCCCATTTCAAACACATTAAACACTTAAATCTCTCCCAATGTTTAGTTGTGAAAAATGGGGAACCCTGAGCAACCCTAGGAATGGATTTCAAAGTTAAGGTTTGTAGGGTTTGTGAAAAAAGATTTGATACCCAATTTGTTGGATTCTAGAATTGATGTCATGACTAGGGTTTACAAGAGCCTTTGGTCTCTTAGTATTGAGAATAGTAGGAATTTGTGTAATGGTGCCCTGGAATCCCAAAAATATTGTAAGAATATCCAATAATTTACCTTGAAGGGTGTTTTCCAATTCAGTCCCTTTGGATTGTCAAAGATGGGTGAGAATTATCTAACACTTATAATCTCTTTGCTCGAGCATCTATATCAAAATTTCTTATGAAATCACTTCTAACATGGAAGACATGCTAGGAATCAGTGATGATAATAAAAGTTGCTCTTTGTTTTATTTCATTTTCATAACAAATTATGATTCGATATTCAGGTAGAAAATAACTTTAGATGATATTTAGAATTAAAAAATATACACATGTAACATCTTTTGTTTTCTCTATCTACTAGGAAAATTTTATTACGCCATTCACTTCTCTATATTATCTTTGTTTCATTGCTTCTTCTCTCACTAAATATGATGGTCATAAAAACATATGTTACTCATTTTTTTTTGGCATTCCCTTTCCACCACTTCAAGGGTATGCTAGTTATAAATGGAATAAGAATTTCTACTCTCATGCAGAAATGGCTCAGAAATGGGAACAATCCAAGAAACATTGGTTTTTAATGGTTGTTTATATTTATGGATTCTAAACACTATTTCTCAAAAACATTAGGTTTCTAATGAATTTCAAGATGTTGTTTTTTGAGGTTTTGGAGATGACTTTCCTGACAGTTTTTAGACAATATATGAAAATCCTCAATGAATGTGTGATTGATTTGGATGAATAAATGTGTATGAGATACATTTGTGGATGGCATGCTATGTAAACCCCTTTTCCCTCAATAATTGTTCTTCAACTTCTCGGTGCTCTAATATTCAACAAATTCATCTTCATGGTGCTCTATTATTCAACGAAATTTGCGCTACGACAAGTAAACAAATAAATGTGATATAATATATACTAGCGTATGCACATAACTTGCGGTTGATGAACATTGATAGGCCCTGAATTTCTCTAGTAACCCACAAACTGTAGTAAAAACTTGAGGCACGATAAATAAGGTGATAGGGAATTCGCTACATATATCTGAGTAAAAACCTAAAGTGAGGTAAAAACCTAGCATTTGTTGCATATATCTCACTAAAAACTCAAGGCATAGTAAAGAATTACTCTAGTAACTCATGATCAATGGTAAAAACTCAAGGTGCAGTAAATAAGGCAATAAATCATTTGTTGCAAATATCTCAGTAAATTAACTTGACTGGTCATTATCACACTACTCATGCTAATGACCCCAATAATGACTAACGACCATGTTTTGAAATTAAAGGAAGTTAATCGGTAAAATCTTAGTCTTTGATTTCTAGTGACGATGAAGAGTATTCGATTCATATTAAATCATGTCCATAGAAACTCTATTTGTGATTAAAAGCTCATTAATTCTGACACTTTTTAATGGGTGTACGCCTATCAACATAATTATGTAAAGCCTTTTTCCCCAAGCCCTCCATGATCTTTAAACCTCTTCGACAAGAGTGGTATGATATTCAAAGGTTTCTATGCTTAGATGGTAATATATGATATTCAAGGGTTTCTATGTTTTTACAATGTAATTACACCATCTCTACACTTCAACGTTGCAAAGAGTAAGTTTGACATAATATACATTAATACACTATGGTTTTCATTTTATAGCTATTTTAAAAACAAAATGGTCTTTATAAAAAAAAAATTGGCATCATAACTTTAAAATTAAATTATTATTAATATTAGTATTAAATATATATATCATAATTTTGTTATATTATATTTTATAAATTATGCTTATTAAATTAGGGGTGGTAGGTACTAGAGGGATCCTTCGAGAACTCGAAGGACATAAGGAACTACAATATGCATGGAGTCTTGGAATCTAT
>ML783123.1:1537754-1562904 GCA_009831015.1 Picea engelmannii | reverse complement strand
TGTCCCTACATGAATAAGCAAGCTTAGGATAAAAAACAATAATTTAATAATAAATGGTTAGTGGCATTATTCATATTAATTAGGTTAGTAAAGTTAATTTAATTAGATTAGTGTAGTTAGATTAGTAAAACTAGGTTAGGTTTGTTAACAATAAATTAATTACTAATTAATTAATAATTAATTGAAACCTAGGATTGAAACTAATTAACAATAATTAAACTAAAAAACAAAACCTAAAAAAATAAAACAATATAAAAATACATAAAATAAAAAAAAACTACATAAACATATAAACAATAAAATAAAAGAAAAGTAGAACAAAAATAAAATACAAATAAAAAAAAACTAAATAATTAAAACATTTAAAACATATATAAAAATACATAAAACAAAAACGAAAATAAAAAACAAGTAAAACATTAATAAAACAAAAGTAAATAAAAATAAAAGAAAGTTTAAATGAAATAAACATAATAAATAAAACAAAAAACATATAAAACAAAAAAAATAAAAACAAAACAAATAAAAACAAAACAAATAAAAACAAAAACATTTACCTTACCCACATATTAAATCAACGTCCATAATTGTTTCCAGAGCCTCCCCCCCCACCCCTCCCACCATCCGAGATTTAACGAGGGGTGTGGGGGTCCGAGAAAGTAGTTTCCACTTGGACACTTGTCACTTCTATAGGATTTTGGACCCCCCCACCATCTGAGCTTTAACGAGGGGGGGGGGGGGGGGGGGGGGTCCGGGAAAGTGGTTTCCTCTTGGACAATTGTCACTTCCAAATGATTTCGTACCCCCCCCCATAATACCACTTTCCCCCAAATCAAAAACCATTTTTTGCACAGTTTGACTACCTGTCTTGTGAGAGAATTTTCGGGAAAACCAAAAGGATTTTTGAGAAATGGAGAGATTTTTTTCTCCACAACTGGATGAAATTTAATAACCTCTCTCAGTTTTTTCACAGGTATCAGGAATTGGGAGAATCGAAGCCATCTCTGAGCACTGTTTGTCAGGTTTCCATTTTTCTTGTTTTTGTCATGTTTTTGCGGCATATTTGTTGGAAAGATGGAGATGAATTTGGAAAAAACGAGAGATGTTTTTACTCAAGACAGACTCATATACAATAACCTATTTCATTTTTCACACAAATTTCATATTTTGGGAGATAAACATGTTTGAGTTGACCCCTATTTTCAGCAGTCCGACCCTTTTTTCATGACAGACAGTTCAGAACTTTGAGAGATTTGTTTCTATTTTTGGCCAGGTTGTTGAATTCGATCTCCTGATCCTGGGGGATAATTTTTCTATATATTTTTATAATTCAAATGTAAAAAGGGTTGATCAGTTGGGACCTGTTAGAAGGATGAAACTAATTTTGTAAAGAAGCTCACAGAGCCTCCATGGATAAAATTTCAGTAACATAGTTGCAGAATCACATGTTTCTTGTGTCAGTTTCATTGGTGAAGTAATCTCCCTGTTAATTTTTTTCTTTTGTTTACCATATTGTTTTCTACTTTCTAAAATATTTTAAGGAGATAAAAGGACAGAATTAGTTTAAATGTACCCTCTGTCACTTGCTTGGAATACTTTTTGTGTTTTTCCACTGAAGATTAATCTCAGAATTCTCAGTTTCTCTGTGTTTAATTGTATTTCTTAATCTGTTCCATCTTTCCCATGCATTAAATCTTGAAGATCTAGTGGAATTGCCTACCTTTCCCTGCCATATTAGCCTGTTATGACTTGGTTTTGATCCATTCTGAGCTGTGACTCCATTGCCCAATGGTTTTTCCATTGTTATTCCAACCAAACAATTCAAAACAAACAAACAACCCTGTAATCTTATAACTAGCCTAAAATTCCCAGCAAACAAAGTTAAATCATACAAAGAGATCCCTTTTTGAGTCTTGGAGGGCTAGATATTTGACTCCAAAGTGGTTTTGTATTTACCTCTGCCCATTTCTTCATCAGCCTGAGAAATTACAGAGTGCTAATAGGGAGCCATTGCAAAAATCGCAAGGGAAATTAAAGCGTGAGCAAGTTGAGTTTCCAAAATCACTCATGGCCGTTGACCTTCACGATCCATTAAAACAATACTGTCGATATTTCAAAGTGAGATAAGTGCCCAAAGGTTAAGCCGAGGTCAAAAATTTTGGTCACATGTAGAGAAGACAGAGAGAACTTCGTGCAATTCCTGTCTGTCGATCCAAGGAGGGGACACGTGTCAGACGATTCTCATATTCAACGATCTTGTACTCCGGGAGGAAGCAAGCAGTGCTAACTAAATAACTCCCGAAGTCCTGGAGAGGATCCAAACCATTTATCGAAGTGGACATATGGAAAGAGATCCTGTACTCTAGCAGATAACCACTTCGAAAGAAAGACATATGCGTGAAGCGAGAAATCCCAAAGGCTCGAAGCCCGAAGTTCATCTGGACCGTTGATCAAAGTGGACACGTGGTAGGAGATCCTGCACTTCAGTGAATGACCACTCCAAAATAAATATGGATGCGTGAAGTGAGAACTCTCGAAGGCCTGAAGCCCATAGTTCATCTAGACCATCCATCAACGAGGACACGGGGCGCCAGATCTCTTACTTTGGAGACTTAGCACTCTAGAAGGTTTTTCAAAGCAAAGCACAAGAGAAAGAACTGGGAAAATCTCGAAGTAAATATGAACCATTGAAGGTTGAGGACACGTGTCGATAGATATGACACTTCGAAAAGTTAACACATTGGTGGTTTGTGGTGTTGTGCATCCCAAAACACCCGAAGCCCGGGATTTCGAAGTAAATCTCAGCCATCCAAATCAAAAGGAAACGTGGCACCATATCTCTTACTTCAGAGACTTAACACTCTAGAAGGTTTTGTGAAGCGAAGCACTAGAGAAAGAAATGGCCAAAGCCCGAAGTAAATTTGAACCATTGAAGGTTGAGGATACGTGTCAGCAGATCTAATACTCTAGAAAGATAACACTTCGGAGATTTGTGGTGTTGTGCATCCCGGAATGCCTGAAGCCCATGATTTTGAAGTAAATCTCATCCATTCAAATAAAAAGGACACATGAAACCATATCTCTTACTTCAGAGACTTAGCACTCCGAAAGGTTTTGCTAAGCGAAGCACTAGAGAAAGAACTAGCTGAAGCCGAAAGTAAATCTGAACCTTTGAAGGATGAGGACACGTGTCGACAGATCTGACACTCCAGAAAATTAACACTTCAGATTTTTTTGGTGTTGTGCATCCCAGAATGCCCGAAGCCCGAGATTTCAAAGTAAATCTCAGCCATCCAAATCAAAAGGACACACACCGCTAGATCTCTTACTTCGGGGACTTAGCACTCCTGAATGTTTGTGCTATACACATTCTTGTTCCCATTTCTGTCTTCTCTGTATTATCTTCTTTGCTTCTCATTTTGTCAATTTATCCCTTCCCTGCCATATTTGGTCCATTTCCTAGTGTATTAGGGTTCCAAACTGGTTTAGTATTCCGCTAGATTATGAAATCTGATCCATCAAGCAACTTTTCATGGCGCCATAATCCTTAAGGAAATAAAATTAGCCTGCCTATAACAAGAGAATTTGGTAAGCTCTTTACTAAATGAAAAACCGTTAATTGCAAATGGTAAAATGATTTTGAAATTCGAAGAGCTTTATTACCTAGTGATTCACAATATTTATTGAAATCATTAACTTTAGCCAATCATAAACGTCATTAAAAATTCGATGGTTCGACGTTCAGAGGTTTTGAATGTAAGAGGGAAGAAATCTCCTGAAGGTCGAATTCATGGAGAATTTAATCTCTTATTAATCACTTTTATGTTTTAATTAATCATGTTTTAAACATTGAGTTAGCTTTAAGTACTTCGACGGTTCGACGTTCGAAGGTTTTTGTTGTTTAGATTTGTTGGAATACCCGAAGCGCAAAGCTCCGAAGCGACCATTAAAGACTTTCTTTTAAAACTCAAGAAGCTTCTAAACTTTAGATATCATTAAGACCATTTGATACAATTAGAGTAACTCATCGACGATAGATATTGTAAGCGCCTTATTGATAAATAACAACCAATTGATTTATTTTAAAATTAAAAGGTAATTCTCTAAGTTTTTTGTTTTTTTGGGTAAAAGTTTTATTTCTAAGAGGAAAAATCTAAAGTTCAAAAGCTCAAAATTATACGTGTTCCAACATAGGCTCCATCTGGGGATTGTGGCTCCCCGTGAGGCGCGAAAGAACAATAGACCAAGTGCCTTTATTGGGTAAATGGAATCATTATTGCTTTTTGAAAAACATTTTCTAGTTTTATTTAAGAATTAATCATACATAGAAAAATGAAATTATCCAAGTCCAAAAATCTTCAAAACATACTTAATGATTGGTCTCAAGTTAGGCTACTAAAAATTTCTTTTTCCTAAAATTTATATCAGAATTGTTTGGGATAATCAAAATAATTTTAACTAAAATATCAACTTCTACCGACTTTGTTTGCCTCAAGGTTAAGCAGATGTAACATATTTATTTAGGGAATCCCTCGTTGGTTTAGGATGTAAAAAATCATCGGAAAGAGAAATAGATAACATAGTATGATATATAGATATGTATGACAACCTTACAAATATCATAGGTATTGCTTCACTTCCAGCGAGCCTGTTCAACACCCCGATGAAGTTATCTACTTCTCCCATTGAATTTCCTTTCACCACTTCAATTAAAAAAATTGTGTTTCGCTGAGATGAGGAAAATCAATATATGAATTTCCTTTCATCATCTCTTTTGGACAAGATGGGGGCAATCAAATTATGAATTTCCTTTCACCATCTGTCTTATATTTTAATGTTTTGAAGTGGGGGAAATCAATTTGTATGTAACATACAAGGGATGATACCTGTTTAAAATATTTAGATTGAAAAGAAGGTTTGTCAACAGTTTTAAGAATACTCTGAAACTAACTTTCTTCCAATTTTCAATACACCTTCACCTATAGGAGAAAGCTTTTGGGAATTTAAAATTTTTTAGGGGTCAAACTTGAGCGAATTAGTTAGTTTAAAGTCTGATAGCAGAGCTAAAATTATCAGGATTAGTTTAGACATACCTTTTAAATCAAAATCAAAGGAACATAAATATTTTCACCTAATCTTGTTTTGAAAATATGTTTTTAAGTTTTTAGAGTCAAGCTGAGTCCCTTTATTTCTATGAAGACTAAAAGGATGAGAAAGAAAAAATAAAATCTGGAGTGGAAAGAACTTGGGGAGAGGAAAAAATAACCAAGTCAAGGATTCAAAGGATCTAAATAAAAAATGTCCTAATCCCACACAAGTTTGTGTATCAAGTTCAGACTTCTTCCAAGTTTATTTATTATTATTTTTATTTTTTATACCAGAGATGGCTTTAGAATTTATGAGCATGACACTTCGAGTTATATTTTTCTACATCTCCAATTTTTAGATCAGGTGATAACATTATCACGAGAAAAACTTCCTTTGTATTTATTTCAATCAGTTTTATTCGGACTATAAAGAAGAATAGGAACCCATACCTTATTTTTATTTTGAATTTTCAACAAAGAATATTATTTATTTATCACCTGCTTTTAGAGAAATAAAAAAGACGAAAATATGAGTGTCAAGTTTTGCTTGAGCCTCTTCTCTTGTTCAACAATATCTATTCCGCAAAGAACCAAGAACAATAGACCATGTGCCTTCATCCTTCTGCGACCTGAAATTAACCCTGTCAAACTCTAAACCCCGTCATTGAGCTATGGAGTCATAATGCCTAAAAAATGAACCATACTGTATGCGAAACTGAGAACCGAAGTACTGAACTGAAATAAAGGACTGAACTAGAATGCTGAAATGAAATGTTGATTTGGACAACTTATTTATATACTTTGTCCCTACACTAATCAACCGAAATTCCATTGATCAAGTAATATGGAATTTCCAATGGAGCCATGCAAATAGTGGATTTCTTAACATACCTTGTTTTATACTAGATGAATGAATGAAATAATAATAATTTTTTGTAGCAAAGAATGAATAGGTAGCTTGCGCTTAATGTTGAAGTTTGGTTGCACACAAAACACTACAACATTTTGGACCTCTTGAAGAAAATACTCCAACCAAACAACCATTGGATCATGAAAATATAAAGAAATTTCAGAGTCAACTGATACCTCTTCCTGCTGGCCAAGCTGCATGAAATTCCTTTGGACACTTTCTCCATTGTTGATCTTTTCTTTTTTTGGCCCGATAATGTCATATTGAGGCTCACTAGTCTGTTTCTCATGAGTTTCTAAACAGGAAGGAGAGATAAACTACTCCAATAACTCCTCCTTATCTCCTTTATCGTCTGTCCAAGAATATTCTTTATCACTGTCATACACATGCTAATTGCTTTGACAATGCAACTGATAATTTTCTTGCTGAACATAACTCTCTAAAGAAATAATTTGCTTCTCATCAAATTCAAGATCACATTAATCATAGTTATCAAACAAAGGAGAACTATTGTATGTTTCCATGCATGCTGGGAAATAAATATGCTCTTCTTCATCATTTAGATACTCATCATAAACAGGATGATTATATAAAATTTCTCAACCTTGAGTTTCAAAGACCTCCATTTCTTGATAATCTAGTAATGATGACCGAATACTAGTAGCTTTATCAAAATAAGAATTTAGAATGGTAGTTTGATCATGATAATAATTATTATGAACATTTGGTACAATGACAAATGCACTTAGAGTATCGTTCCATTGTCAGTATCATTACCAAAATCATTGGTATGCAATAAGCCATTGGCCTTCGCAAGGATCTAGATCACCAGAAGATTCATCATCCTGTATTTGATCTGCTTGAAAGACTAGAGGGTCTGCAAGGATTTCTTCATTTTTACTTGCAATCATGTCGTATTCTTCAAAAAGAAAATCAGCTGGATAGATCCTCTTGCAATACTTATGTAAGGAAGCATGAAATTCTTTTAATGTTGAGATGCTGGAAGGAGGAAGAGACTTGTACTAATGACAATCATCTCCTCCCAGACTAAATATGAACAATTTCATCAAAACATCTTCATGATGAATATCTAGTTGATCCATAAGATTATGAAACTCAAACAAGTGTTGTGCAGGATTATCATCTTTATCCTCTCTAAAATTAAGAAGATAATCTCCCCATTATTTAATATCAGAAACAATGTTTGGAAAACCAAAAACATTTGTAAAGTCCAAAGGAGAAAACCTCGTAGCAATCCAAGTAGTGAAATAGCCTCACATTTTGAAACCAGTGGAGTCGCCAATGAATCATGTGGAGTGCTGAACCAAGGAGTCACTAGGTAAATGATCAAAGCCAGTTGAATCCCTATCCCTTGTTCACCATCAAGGAATATATCTAAGTTTTGTCATACCCCAGGGAAGATATAGACCTTCAAAACCATCCCTGACAACGAAGCCAAAAATATGTTGTTCCTGAGATTGATTCTAAAGCTCAAAGAATAATGCTAGGCATCAAAGATTTAAAATGAACTATTTTTACAAGTGCTTTTTCTACCTTCAGTTTTCTAAGAAATAATCTTTAAATGAAATTAATAATAAGACAATACAAGGTTGTATCGTGTTATATGAGTCACAATTATAATGTAAAACGATGCATAAATGATTTACAAAACTGTTAAAACAAAGTTAGGTATCAATTACATATAAGTCTCACCTTGTTTGCAGTAGAAGAAAAGTAGAAGATGCACCCTTGAGAGGAGATAAAAAAAATGTAGTAATTTACACATATCACAGGTCTTGTTTTACTCATAGTAATAACAGAGGAAAATATGTTACTGAATTAACTTATGATATATTATGATCACAATAGATGTAGTAATAAATTGCAATCATTCACTCTTCAAGAACTACATAAATAAATTCATAGAGATGAAAACACAGAGGAAACACATAACTCAAATTGAACGAAACTTTGAATCTCTGTCTGCACTTCTATTGATATTCATTTTTTTTTTCTCTTTTACATTCGACAAGAAGCAGCCCTGAATAGATCTAAAATCTATCTATTTATACAAAAAATGTCTCAACTGAAAACCATTGGACTTCCTACAATATCTTCCTAAAAATAGAATACAATCCGAATGAAACAACAACATGCAAATATTGTTGAGTTTTGATTTGATGTGCTGACACTTCATCTGTCCCTTCATTTTCTCGCAGATGCACTCATTTTTCTTTGTTCTTTGAATTAGGTACACATGTCCATTAAGACCACCACAATCATTGGCTTACTGTCTTTTCCATCTGATTCTGTTTCCATTTGTCCCTTCGAATGCGTTTACTGGGATAAAGAATTGAAGTTGAAGATATGGGGGTGGTAATTAGACAGGTAGCTCAACACTGGCTCGTTATGGGATGGTTAACAGTTATAGAGAAGAGTAATTTTTCATGAATAGGATGACGTCGGGACAAGTGTCCAATAAGGAGGTGGGATGAGTGGATGCGACAATGTAGGTGGTAGGGATAGACGAGGTAATTGATGTGTGGTGGGTGTGATAGGATAGAGGGTGAAAGGTAGAGTGGGTGGACGACAGGTGTTGAGTCAATATTCTAATGGTCCAACGTCAAATAAAAATCGAATAAAATAAATGACCTAAAGTCCCTTTATACTTTTCTATTTTGCGGGGGTGTGAGGAAGTAGTTTTGAGGTAACCTGCCTTTCATCCCGCAATGCACCTGGTGATGCCACGTACCCCTGAGAGAAAACCGTAGTTTGAATTGCGGGACCACCCTTCGAAATTAAACCTCGCGCAACTTCTCCCCCTGCAATAATTCTCGACCACTGATATCAATAACTCATGACACATGATACTTCGGACCTGATCAACTTGGCGCTCCTACCATGTTTTTTCAGCCATTAGATCTGCACGAGAGCAAGATAAGCCGTCAGATCAAGAAAAGATTAAGTCAGGACCATCAAATCGCATTGAAGGGAGATCGATGGTGGGGAGCCATTGCAGAAATCGCAAGGGAAATTAAAGCGTGATCAAGTTGAGTTTCCACAATCACTCGTGGTTGTTGACCTTATAGTCCATTAAAACAATACTTTCGATCTTTTAAAGTGAGATAATCTCCCAAAGGTTAAGCCAAGGTCACATCTCTCAATCACATGTAGAGAAGACAGAGAGAATTTTGTGCAATTCCTGTTCTTCGATCCAAGTAGGGGACACATGTCAGATGATCCCCATATTCGGTGATCTCGTACTCCAGGAGGAAGAAAGCAGTGCTGAGTAAATAACTTTCGAAGGCCCGGAGTCCTAGAGAGGATCCAAACCATTGATCGAAGTGGACACATGGAAGGAGATCCTACACTCCGGTGGATAACCACTTTGGAAGAAAGACAGATGAGTGAAGCGAGAACTATCAAAGGCCCGAAGCCCAGAGTTCATCTGGACCATTGGTCAAAGTGGAAACGTGGCAGGAGGTCCTGCGCTCCGACGGATAACCACTTTAGAAGAAATACGGATGCGTGAAGTAAGAAATCCCGAAGGGATGAATCCTAGAGTTCATATGGACCGTCCATCAACGAGGACACGGGGAGCTAGATCTCTTACTTCGGAGAAGTTTTTGCGAAGTGATGCACTAGAGAAAGAATTGGATGAAGCCTGAAGTAAATCTGAACCATTGAAGGTTGCGAACACGTGTCAGAAGATCCGACACTCCAGAAAGTTAACACTTCATAGGTTTGTGGTGTTGTGCATCCTAGAACGCCCGAAGCCCAGGATTCCGAAGTAAATCTCAACCATCCAAATCAAAAGGACACGCGGCGCCAGATCTCTTACTTCAGAGACTTAACACTCTGGAAGGTTTTGTGAAGCGAGGGACTAGAGAAAGAGTTGGTTGAAGCCCGAAGTAAATCTGAACCATTGAAGGCTGAGGACACATGTCGACAGATCTGACGCTCTGAAAAGTTAACACTTCAGAGGTTTGTGGTGTTGTGCATCTCGGAACGCCCGAAGCCTGGGATTTTGAAGTAAATCTCAGCCATCCAAATCAAAAGGACAGGCGGCGCCATATCTCTTACTTCAGAGACTTAGCACTCAAGAAGGTTTTGCGATGTGAAGCACTAGAGAAAGAATTGGTTAAAGCCTGAAGTAAATATGAACTATTGAAGGCTGAGGACATGTGTCAACATATATGACACTCCGAAAAGTTAACACTTTGGAGGTTTGTGGTGTTGTGCATCCCGGAATGCTCGAAGCCCGAGATTCCGAAGTAAATCTCAACCATCCAAATCTAAAGGATACGCGACACCAGATCTCTTACTTCGAAGACTTAGCACTCCAGAAGGTTTGCACTCTACACATTCTTGTTCCCATTTCTCTCTTCTCTATATTATCTTATTTTCTTCTCATTTTTTCAATTTAGCCCTTCCCTGCCATATTTGGTCCCTTTCCTAGTTTATCAGGCTTCCAAACCGGTTCAACGTTCCTCTAGATTCTGAAATCTGATCCATCAAGAAAATTTTCGTGGTGCCATAATCCTTAAGGAAATAAAATTAGCCTACCTTTAACAAAAGAATTCTTTTAAGGGTCTCAATACATCATCCATTAACCTCATGAAAGTTGGTGGTGCATTTGTTAAACCAAAGGGAATGACCAAGCATTCAAAGAGACCTTCTTTAGATTTAAAAGTTGTCTTCCATACATTAGTCAGTTCGATGGGAATCTGGTGGTAGCCAAACTTTAGGTCAATCTTGCTAAAGAATCCCCCCCCCCTTAAGTTGGTCAAGAAGGTCATCAATTCAGGGAATTGATTACTGTTCCTGAATGTGATTGTGTTTAGTTCTCTGTAATAAATGCAGAGCCGCCAGGTCCCGTATTTCTTCTACACCAGTACAACCAGGATTCTACCAGGGGAGGAGTTGGGTCTGATGTGCCCCTTTTGAGGAAGCTCTTGGATTTGACGCTTGATGTTTTCATTTTTCATCAGCAAATGACGATAGACTGGTCCATTAGGCAGAGGTGCATCGGGGGTTAGATCAATTCGATGCTTGACTTGGCAGTGTGTTGGTACCCCAGTGGGTGAGGATAATATGTCTCTGTACTCTTCCATGATCCCGTCCACTTGATTCTGCTGCAAAGAGAGGCTCTGTATAGAGGTTACAGATGTGGCGATGACCTTCGGCTTACTATGAGCATGGATCACAAAGAAGACAAATTTCTCGGTCTGTGAAATGACCTTATTGCATTGCTTAGAAGATATTAAAGAAATAGTGGTAGGCGACACTACCTAAGGTATCCTGTACAATTATCTACAAAAAGTAATAATAACATTGCATGGTTGTTACACATTATTTTCATTACCCCCGTGATCACTGATGATATGTGTATTTACTACTTCTCTGTTCCCTAAAGGATATTGAAGAAATAATACTTTCCCCTGAGAAATGCAATCGTCTTTTCCTTATTGAAAAACCCTACCAAAGAAGATCGTCGTACCTTGCCAGTGTTAAGGGTGTGATGATCCCCAATCATCGCATGCTGCAGTACAATGGCACAAATGTAGGGTAACTGAGCCTGAAATCAACTTGAGAAGACCCACACCGAGTTGTTTCCTCAAGTGACCCCCAATAATACGTGCAACCACTACACCAAGACCAACAAAGAAGGGTTAGTTACTCTGCTAGTCTCTTTGAAACATACATTAGATTAGTTGTAGGGATTTGGAATAGGTTGAAAGGATAACTTTCCAAAGCTATCAAACAAACATAGAATCTTGTGTTAGGGAGCGGTAAATCCACTTATTACATTTTTTCCCAGAAATCCTTTCTCACACAAGGGTCAATCATGAGGTCACATTGATACTAGCAGAGTAACTAACCTTGATTTGTTGGTCTTGGTGTAGTGGTTGCACATATTATTGGGGGTCACTTGAGGAAACAACCCTGTGCGTGTCTTCTCAAGTTGATTTCGGGCTCAGTTATCCTGCCCTTGCGCATGTATCAAACTGTTGACTATTTTCCCAGGCATCATTGTTGTATTTGGTAAGCTTAGTAGCCTTTCCCTTTAGGTTAATACACGAGGTGATGGTGAAGGGGAAGTCTTCGCTGTACCTAGAATCGACGTTGGCCAAAATCACTCTGGCTCCTTGGAGGGTAAATCCACGTTTATTGTGTGGAAGCTTGCAACAAGGCGTAAGTCCATTAAGCAGGACATCAACATAACTTTTCCACCTGCTCTATCTCAACCCCTTCTTACATTGTTCTCACGATGTTGGATTTCATCACCAACTAGTGTGTTCATTGTGAGAAGGTTTTGTTTGTTTTCTTTCTTCCTAGATTTTTAGTGTGTGTTGTTTGTTTTCCCTAGAAGACTCTAGGTTGGATCTGTGTTTAATGGCATCAGTTCCCAAAATGACCAATGAAGAAACCCCTACTCCAGGGGAACCTTTTGTTTTTCCTTCTTACAGAAACATTGGTCCTCCTTACATCGCACTTTGAGACTTCCAGGTCTCACAATTGGATTACCGCTATGGTTGTTTTCCACTAAAGTAATCCCGAATGCAGTTGGTGATTCGGTTGTAAGAACTCCCCCCCAAGAGTATCAGAGTATCAACCTCATGTTGATCCCTCTCCTTCTTCACTAGTAAGATCTTCTTAGCCTTCTTCACTTGCAAGGTCTTCTTCTGTTTCATCTTCTTTTCCTAGTGTAAGCTCTGAAGCTAGTAACCTGGTGGATAAGAAAAAGAATAAAAGGAATATTAATAAGAAGAAAAATAAGCAAGGGTCCAAACTTCCAACCACTGCCAGACATGTTGGAAAACAACCAGTTACTGATAATCGTGTTGGGAGTGTTAATGATGCCAAGATCACCCAAACAACCCGTACGCCCAAGTACCCTTGTAGTCATTGTAAGGGTAGAAATATTCTTAAGGATTTCTCTGGTCTATCCAAGATTATGGAAGCATGGTCTACACACCCTTGCTATCCCATGTCGTCAACCTATGAACAACATGTTGATGACCTCCCATCAACTAGTCAAAATGACATTAGGAAGAAGAAAGTTAGAGTCAAGTTCATGTGTATGTTATGCAGAGGTAGTCATCAAACTCACCTCTTCCCTTGTATGGACGAAGCCTCAAAATTACTGGAAGACATGAATGCTTCCTAGCCTCAACTTTCGGCTGCTTACCACAACCTTAATCTCAACCCACCTATCATTGATGACATGATCAATCTGGTCCCTTCATTGGTCGGTTCAGTTGATCAAGTAGTCAATCTGGTCCTTTCATCGGTCGGTTCGGTTGATCAGGTAGTCAATCTGGTCACGCCCTTAGTTGAACCAGATGACAAAGCGGTCGATCTGATCCCATCCTTGGTCGATCCCACTCTCCCATTAGAGAGTGCAACCCAAGTGGTCGATCCGTTTCCATCCGTCGACCCCATTCTCCCCTTGGAGAATGCAACTCAAGTGGTCAATATGATCTCGTCATCGGTCGATCCTACTCTCCCGTTAGAGAGTAAACCCAATACTACCCAAGTTTTTCTCACTTGATATAGAATCTACCATGATAGGAGGCATTCCTCCTTCTCTCGTGGAACCCCCTCCAAGTAATGAAGCTATCCTTTTTGATTGGGGTGCACTAACCGAACCTTGTCTTCCCTCTCACATTTGTTTCAATATTACCATACATGTTTGTGGTCAGGACATTCCTCAGACCCTGATAGATGAAGGTGCGTCCGTTAGTATTTTGTCCTCTATTGCTTGGAAAGATTTGGGCTATCCTCAGCTTGTGTCAGTTACATAAAACATGTTAGCTTTTAATAGAAGAACCATTCAACCTTTAGGGATCCTTCCTAATTTTCCCATAACTTTGGGAGGGAAAACTGTCTTTATTGACGTCATGGTAGTCCAAGACCCCTTGGATTTCGATTTACTCCTTGGGCGAGACTATGTCTATGTCATGAAAGATATCATTTCCACTCTTTTTCGTGTGATATATTTACCTCACGATGGAATAATTGTGACTTTTGATCAACTTTCATTCATTGGTCTTGACTTGATTACAAACTCAATGACCTCCCTAAATGGTTCTTATATGCAGACGATATCACCCCCACCACAGGTAAATTATGTGGCATTGTCTACCATGCCTTCAGATTCCAATGAATATGAGCCTTTCACTGTAAGATCAGTCTCTTATGACTTGGATCCGGTAGTTGACATGGTGATCTCTTCGATAGGGGTTTTAGAGCTTGATCCCCTTACTCCTGTCATGACCCTCGACATGTCTTCCTTCCAAAGTGTGTTTCTTCCATCAAGTGGAGATCTCTTGGAATCCATGACCGAGTTTTGTCCCTTGACATGGTGTTCTTCCAGAGCATCGTCCTCTTGGAAGCCATGATCAAGAAGAGAGTCTTGAGCATGGTTTTCTGATTTCAATCTCATTAAAAAATGAAACCAGCTTTGAGCATGGTTTTCTGATTTCAAGATCATTAAAAAATGAAACCAACTTTGAGCATGGTTTTATGATTTCAAGATCATTAAAAAGTGAAACCAGCTTTGAGCATGGTTTTCTGATTTCAAGCTCGTTAAAAAATGAAACTAGCTATGAGGATAGTTTTTGTTCTCTGGGGAAACCTTGTTAAAAAATGAAACCAATCACAAGGATAGTTTTTCTTCTCTTTGGCGAACTCGTTAAAAAATGAAATAGAGATTATGAGCATAGTTCCCATTTCTGTGTCAAGCTCTTTAAACTTCAAGATTGAATGAATAGTTGCGCTATTGAAAATACTTCCTGATTCCCAACAACCGGGCTTCAAAATCATCTTATTTTTCCCTTTCACCATCAAAATATTGTGGCCTCAACTTCCTCAAATCTCCTTATAAGTTGTCCAATTCATGTCTCCTTCTTCGGTGTCTAACAGGAGATACCTCTGGACTACTTATAGAGTCTTCAGATGCATAAAATTTCCTTGTTGAGTTAGGAGGTGAGTGTTTCCTATGAGTTCTACTAGCACTTCTTGAATAACTATCTCCTCTGTAGTTATCTCTTCTTTCATGTTGTATACCTCCTTCCTTGTGTCTTGAGCTTGCCCCTTATTTTATTGCCTATGCAACAGATTTAGGATTTGCATCACTTGAGAATTTATTTGGTTTTGTTCTTTCAACAACCTCTCATTGTCTTCTTTATAACTCTACAATTCTATTTTCAGGATTTTCACAGTCTCTATTAATGTTTCTCATTCCTCTCTGTTCTTGTCCCCATTTGATTTTGTCTATGCATTACCAACAATGATATTTTGACCCTTGGATTCTTTTTCATGACTGAAGTATCCTTCTCCTTCCTCCATTTCCTAGATATGCATTCTTATCTTTTTTATATCCCTTAATTCTGCAAAAAAATTGTGCATGTGAAATAATCTTTGTTATCCAAAACAAAAGCATAAGAATGTATACGCATTTCTGAACAAGACTGTAAAATAATTTATATATAAACATACTTTATCTTTTATTTTTTTCCTTAAGGCCACTAGTCATCTTATTCTAAATTGGACGTGAATTCTGCTACTCGAAACAATTTTCTGGGTGCATAACTGGATTCCTATCTTCGACAACTTTCTAGGGACTATTTTCTTTCTTAATTTCGAGCTCGAGGCCAAAATTTATGTCCTTTTGAAATTTATTATTAATTTCTACTTTATTGTCATGTGGCATCCATGTGGCTCTAGGTCAGTTGTGCCATCTGATGTGGCACTGACGTGGCACCTACCACCTGGTCCATGGGTCTCCCAGTCAATGATTTTGATTACTTTGGAGCCTTTTCTTATCATCAGAGTCTTATCCATTAGAGTGCATACAATCCTAACTTCACTGCCCACTCTGAAAGATCTATTCCGATGGAATCCTTGGGTAGATATAATGGTCCTCCAATGGTTTGTTGTAGGAAAATCTCCCTGCGGATAGGTAGATCGCCTCTAAGAGCTTGACCTTAACTCTAAGACAGAAAATGCTTAACGTGGACATTGACTTCCTTTCAAATCTATCCAAACTAACACATGAGAAGGAAGGATAACAACAATACCTTTTTATCTATGTTTTTCCTTGCACACTCCAAGTTGCGTTTCGATCCTTTGCTCCTTGCTGAATCCTGTGGACAAACAAGATACGACCACTTCCTACTCTATTGATATTACTTGTAAATAGATATATCTATCAACGATAAGTTCATGTAACATTAGACACAAACTAGAAATAAACATGCCAAGCGTGTCATATTGATGAGAATAACGACAACAATACTTACAATCGTAGATCCGAATGCGACAGCTTTGTCAAGTCCCCTTCGTCTAACCCTTGCTCGAAAGATCCACAACCTAGGCAACAACAACTTCACTGGTCACTCTTCTTTGGCTGACTGTGTGTTTCCTATGAGATCATAGGTTTCATGCTAGCAATTCCTCCTTTTTCCCACCATCATAGAGCTTGTTTATATAGGTTGAGAGGAGCTTAACCTCTTTAGTTATCTTTAGAACAAGTGGGGAACCTCTTCCTTGGATCAGGGATCTCATGATGAAACCAAGAATTCGAATACAACTGCCTTCTAATCTTGAAAGATCCTCCCCTTATTCTCCTCAACGGGCCAACAACTGCCTCAGATTAGGCAGCGCTCCTGCAAAAGGGGTATCAGAGCGTTGTAGTGCTCCCTAAGTAGCTTAAGGGAAGCGCCAACGCTCCAAAAGTGAGCAGCGCTCCTTTAGAAGGGTAGGGGAGCGTTATAATGCTCCTTGAAGCCTTGTAGGGGGGCGCCAGTGCTCCTAAGGCTGATATATAGGAGCGCTCCCCCTCAAAACCCTTGTTTTTGAGCTCTTTTTAGGTGTGAAGTGTCCCTTGACTTCAGTTAACCAATTCTCCTTCTTCAAACCAAGTAAATGAGATTTTTTAAGTGCCTCCTTAGTGTCATCATCAAGGCAGTATTCTTTGAACAGCGTTTGTGACACTTATGGACAACTTGAGACACTTGGAAGCTATAAGGAAGATGCGAAACTTGCGACAATTGAGAGGAACATGCGACACTTATCCAGTTGAGTAAATTTGATGTGTAACATGGTCAAGATTAACTTGGAGTTCACAATTACTCGACAGTTAAGGTCTCTCCCTTTAACTCTTCTTACTCGACCATGTGGGACCCATGACATATTGAGGAATATCATTACCTTGCACCCAGTCACCAATCAACAACACATATCGTTCCTCAAAGTTCCTCCCATTGGAGCCCAATCACTTGGATGCAATGGATGAGGTTACCCCGACTAAATCAATGAATTTGGTTCTCTCCCGAAGTTCATCCCCCTCTAGGACTATAACTCACTCCAACCAAGACCCCTCCAATGAGACTGATATTCTTTCAACTGGCATATATGAGAGCTAAGATTTAAAGTCAAGGCCTAAGGGCCTCCATGCCCAACTGGGCCCACTCTTGTCTCATCGACCAACCAACTGTCGACACATGTCATCCTATGAGTACATGGATTTCCATGCTTGCATCCTTTTCACCTTATTCGCCAAGATATCACACCACATCACCATGATGTCATCGTTCTCTCTCCTCCTGCTCGAACCACACTAGATCTACTACTGGAATCATTGGAATATTTCTCGATAGATCAATGGTGCACCAGAGTAACCTTGGATGCCCGAAGTGGAGGAATATTTCTGGATAGATCAATGGTGCTCCTTTTCTCTTGGAGTTCCTCCACTTTGGGCATCCAAGGTTACTCTGACCCTAACACTACGACGACACTCACCACAATGGGTCCAATGGTCTAGATCTCTTTGAAGCCACTCTCTAATGGATCAACGATTATCAGAATCCATCGTCATTGGTCTCCATGCAACCTTGTACTTATACATAGTGATGGAAGTGTCTTCTGATCAATGGTGGAGATCTTTCCACCCTCAAATCCAATGGTCATCAATTAAGGGCGACCATATAAAGGATTAAGCCCAATAAGGGCCCACCAGACTACCTGTCACAACCGTCTACTAACATGTGGCAATGAGGCTGTATCACAAGCTGAAATCTAGAAAAGTACAAAGGATGATGGGGAATTGACTGCACATGTGGACTAGGCATCTAATGTGATGATTAAAGTTACACAAGTTGCAACTCCATAGGGTTTTGTGACTCTTCGTGCTTCTCACACATGTCACAAAGGTTTGGATTTTGATTATAAATTATTCATCCACCTTTCCCTACATGCATGTGGGACAATATTTATGTAGTACATGATCAATGGTGGATAAAAAACTTGGAAGCTTGAATAACAGTTGTTGTACATTGGTTTCGTGTTGGGAATACTTTCAATTTAGAGGCTCCTATAATGAAGGGAAGGGCTAGCTAGGATGCTAGGGTCGTGATGGATCACTCGAGTACTATTTCCAAGGTAATCTCGACATTATTTTACCTCGACGTTGTCTGATATCCATTAATTAATTCAATAATACCACAAGATTTTTTGTAGCAGAACGCTTCAAGGTCTAATGTTGTAAATATAGGGCTTTGATACCAATATGTAATGCACCCAGGTCAGCAAACCCAAAATTCTTTTTTTTATACATTAATCTGAACCGTACCCACCTCCTAGGTACCTCTAATTTCTCCCTCTTGGGTTATTTTTCATTTTTGATATCCTTTAATTACATAAAGAAGCACCAAATGTGCACATGCATTCATCAATATTCATGGTAAGTGTAACTAGATATTAACATGCCATGCACAACAACAACCAACAAACAGGAATATCATAAACACATCATATCTCATAGATAATAATAATAAGCCGTGGAAATAAATACACAACAGAGAAAACCATGACAAAGAGCACTTATATTAAACAATTTCAATTACCAATTGGCTGCAGACCAAGGACGTTCCACCCAATCATAGAAGTTGCTGTTCCAAATATGAAAATCAGGTCACCCCCAAGCCAGGGCTGTGAATCAACAAGAATGGGTTCCAGGACGACACTCAACTTCCTCAAACTAGTCAACACTTAATATCTCACGAATTCTCTCACACAACAATTCAAATTACACTAGTCCTCTTCTCCCCATCCTACACCACCCAAAAACAATGGACCCCCTTCATTTCCACGTAGTCCCTTAGGTTGTACACTTCTTTCCCAGGCTCCAGTGCATCTGGTCCATAATATCCATGATGGGACTCTCAGGACTCACAGCCGTGAATAAAATTCAGTGCATACCAATGCATCTCATAAATGCAGGCATGGATTCATGGTTGGAATACACCGGTTGTTTCTATATCCGACAAACAATGGCTTTCTTTCCAACAATTCATTTTCCTCCTCCCCCCCAAGCCAAGATCAAAATGAATAGGAAAAATGAATGAGCAAGGAGTGAATGGAGAGAGTGTTGTATTTTATTATTAAAAATGATCAAGTGTTACATTTCCTAGGAACTCTGGCCTCTTTTAATCATTTGGGCGCTCTAGCCTTTCATAAAATAACAAAATACATTATTTAATATGGGGACTCAAAACCAAGGTATTACATCTTCGATTTCTCGTATAACGACTAATATTTGCGCATAGAGGCTCATCAAATTTCGCAGTTCGCATTGCCATATTTGTCTATTATTATTCCTTGATTTCTATTCATTTTTGTGTAAAGAGACTTCTCCATAATTTTCATGCACAGAGGCTCGTTAACACATGGAGACATACGACAAACAATCTTTTTTGACATCAATGACAACACATTTTCAATACCCTTTTTAAACTTGCAATTGCAAACTTAACAACACGAATAGGTATAGTATGATAAACCGCAACCCCAAAAACTTTCACAACTCAAATCTAAGGTATAATAAAACCTTCGGTTATGTTTTACAAATAGGTTGGGAATTTTTAGTATTTTACTAGGCATCTCGTGCTTATTATTGCACAACGACTTCTTTTATGACTAAAAATGCGAAAATAAGTATACAGGCTTATGAAAAATGACTTCAAAAATCATTTACAATTTCAACCACTCAAATTGAATGAGTTATAATACCTGGGCTTGTATTTTAGTTTAGCTTGGCATGCACTTTGCACCAAGGAAAAATTTACGCCAATGCAAAATTTTCCGTCTTTGTCCTAGAAGACAATTTTTGGTATTTGTGCATGACAAAGGATTTTAAGTTTCAAATTGAAAAAATATAGGTAGAGAAAGATGTACTACTTTTCTACAACCCTGTAACTTGTAATATTTCATGTAATATTGACCTCTTTATTCTATTGCAGAAATTAGAGTTAATATTTATTCCATTTGATATGTATAATTGGTTGGTTTCAAGTCATTGACCTTTATTTCTGTCATAACCAACCATCCTTTGATTCATCAAAAGGTCATGAATATTTGTGAATAGAAATCATCCTTATTGAAGTGAAAATGCACTCCTAATTGTACAAACATGTTAAAAATATTTTAATAATCAATTTAAAACTTAAATATTAAATTATGGAGGATTATCCAACTTTGGGCATGCACTTTCCTATAGCCAACTTTAACAAATTGGCCCTTTGGTTTTACAAGGGAATTTTTAGCCTTTATGAACATCGAGTAGTTTTTGGTTTGGAACTTCCAATATATGACTATGTCAAGGTGTAAATTAAAAAATTACAACTTCTTCAAGTTGAACCACTCAATTTGATTTCGTTGTGTTTCTATATTCTTTGCAATGAAAGTCTAGTCGAGGTTGAACAATTCACAGTTGAATTCAAAGGAATCGACAACAAGTCAAAGTCGAGGTGGTTCAACAAAGTAAAGTTGAAGTCTAAGACATCAACAACAAGTCGAAGAGGTCAATCGACAAGAGGTCAATATGCGGGCGTCTGGAAACCAAATGAAGACCGAATGAAGGCCGATTGGTAATTGACTAGTAATTCAACTTTGTAGCCGACTATAACAGAATCCAGAGATTCGTGGTATTTGTATCCAATGATCTGCTTGTATTTATAACCATTTTTGGGTGCCTTTTATTTATGTATTTTCCTACTGTAAATCCAATAAATAAGGTGTGTTGTAATTCTATAAAAGCTAATCAATAATCATAGAATAGCCAATATGTAGAGGTTTCTATTCATGCATATGTAAATCGAATTGGTTACAGGGTTGTTATTTTGTAAAGAAAGAAGGTATGATGTCGATTTTATCTTAGGTGTGGACCAAGGTTATACATGCAACCTTTTATTTTGAATGAATAAGACAACAAGAGAGAAAAACTCTTAAGGAATGATGGTTTTCTTGGTTTGGGTTTCCAAGGTAAAATCTCGGTGTACTATGTGTTTTCTTTGTCATTTATTTTATTGATTAAATATTTATTCCTTTCTTCTGCTAGGATTATCATGGAAGTATTCCTCATTACCTAACATGTGTTATCAAATCTTGATTTAACAACCTTGGATATGAGCTAAACCCTAGGTTCAATAGGAGTCGTAAGACAAAAATCTTTAAAAATTGTGTTAAAGAATGGTGAGCAACTTGAGAATATAGATAAAAAAATTCAATGGCCGTAATTTTGATCTTTGGAAGTTTAAAATTGAATATCTCCTTGTAGATCGAGAACAATGGACGACAGTCTGTTGAGGTACCATGTCAATAGGTATGCTGATGGAAGAATGGGGAAAATTTGAGAGAAGAGAAAGGTGTACGATTCAAATTTGTCTTTTTGATTCGGTACTATTGAATGTCTCAGGTGAATATTCAACCAAGAAACTATGGGAAAATTTGGGGAGCTTGTACCAGTCAAAATCCCTGGTAAATAAGTTATTTCTCATAAAAAAACTGTATCTTCTGAGGATGAGTGAGGGTATTTTGGTGACTGAGAATTTAAATGTGTTTAATACCATTATAAGCCAATTATCTTTTGTGTATATTAAAATCACTGAGGAGGAGAAATGTATTAGTATATTATGTTCTTTTCTAGACTCCTGGGATAGATTACTCGTGGATATAAGGAGTAATACAACTACATTAGTTCTATAAGATGTGGTTTCATCTCTATTGTCAGAAGAAATGAGAAGGAAGAACATGGAAGGATCGACCAAATATTCTTTAGTGGTGAGAGGTCGACTGATTGACAAAGATAAATGAAAATTATCTGGAAGAAAGTCTAAGTCGAAGGGTAGATCTAAATCCCCTATTCAGTTGAAAAGAATATGTTGGAAATGTGGTAAAAATGGGCATTACAAAATGGACTACAGGTTGAAGGAAATGGAATTAAGTATAGGATTCGACTAGAAGCAGTTGAATGAGAGAAAAATGACTCCTTGTAAGGGAGGTGATGTGTACCTAGTGTCAACTAGTACACAGTTGGATCACGATGTTTGGTTTATCGAATCAGGAGAATCCTATCATATGATACCACGTAGAGAATTATTCTACGAATATGAACAATATGAAGGAGGATACATGTACTTGGGGGATGAATCGACAACCAAAATTTTCGGACGAGGAAGAGTTCAATTGATACTACAGTATGGGAGGAGTAGAACCCTTCCATGTGTGCTACACATTTCAAGTTTGGAAAGAAACATGATATCTATCAGTAAGATGACTGATTTAGGGGTGCACATTATATTTCATAAGGATTTGTGCAATATGGTCATAGGTGCGATGGTCTTAATGAAAGGAGTTCGGGTTGGAACCCTATACAAGTTACTAGGGAGTGTCGACTTGACTGAATGCAACAACATCTCTATTCCTAAATTCGACTCAAATTCGAATCGACTCAAATAAGGTTGATTCAATTCAAACCGACTTGAAAAGCCATCATAAAGTTGACCCGACCATGTTATGGAATGATAGGATGGGGCACATAGGAGAAATAGGACTTCGAGCTATGCAAAAAAAGGGTATCGTTGAAGATTTTCCTGAATGTAATTTAGAAATCGAATTTTGTGAACATTGTATATATGGAAGACAAAGTTGGCCGACGTTCCCATATGGAGTGAAAAGGGAAAATGGGATTCTAGAATTGGTTCATAGTGATGTGTTTGGCCCTATTTTAAATCCTTCACTTGGTGGATCCCTGTATTATGTCTCCTCATAGATGATTTTTTCAGGAAGACATGGATATATTTTTTGAGGAAGAAATCAAATATTTTAGACAAATTCAAAGACTTTAAATCTCTTGTATAAAACCTGACAGATAATAAGATTAAGGTGATAATAACTAACAATGGTGATGGATTCCGTGGAAAATAATTTGGTCAGTTCTGCAAACAACGTGGAATAGCACACCAAATTAATACCACACCATATACCCCACAACAAAATGGAGTTGTTGAGAGAATGAACAAAACATTAATGGACAAGGCAAGTAGCATGCTCAGTGGTGCTGGGATCGCAGAAGAATTATAGGAAAAGGTAGTCGATGTTGGAATATTGGTTTTTGTCATTGATGTCAACTCTAGTCATGGGCTTTGGACCGCAAGATTGATGAATGTATTTGGACATGAAGGAAAATGCACATGAAGATACAACACCCTTGGATGGATAGTATACATCATGTTGTTTCAGGTGGTATGTGGCACGTCACGTGGATCCTCATGGTTGAGGAGAAATGAATTTTTTAAGATGACAAAGTGAATTGAAGAAGGAAGTACATGTAGGCCCTGAAGATAATTAAAGAAAAGAATTACAAAATAAGAAATTGTCAGGTCGGCCCTGATGTTAAAAGAAAGTGACATAAATGGTATAAATAAATATCATTATACATTCATTTGATACACTAGTCTAATTTAAGAGGAAATCAGAAGTAAAGGAGGCCAGATTTCAAGGGAGGATGAAGTCTTTTGGTGATGTGTTCTAAGGTATGTTATTTTCAGGTCATCTTACCATTTTTGCTATAAATTGTTTTCTAGAACGATTCAGATGGTGAAATTGATATGGTATTGAGAAGACATATCAAAGTACATGTGGTAAAAATTTCAGCTCTTGATTCACTATAATTACGGAGATACACTCTGTGGAAGATAGGGTTTGTGACCAGTCCTGAAGCTAGTCAATACACAAGTGTTATGGGTAAAACAATCATAACTTCTTTATCGAGAATCCAAATTACGTGGGAAAAATTGCATTGGAAAGAGTACAAACTTTAGTTTCTTGTGTGCAAGTTTATGAATCGAATGTTAAATATTGAGCATGGGGCATTCTGTACAAGTTCGGTCTCCTGAATAAACCAGAATTGAACAAGGTCTACCATTCTCTCTATAAATTATTTTTAGGGAGGATTCAAGGAGTGAAAATTGGAGAAGTTTTAGAGAATAAATTGAATAATATTATATACAGGATCAGATTATTCCAATAATTGAATAATTTTATAAATTGAAGAAGTATCAGGAAGCATTATCAGGTTCTATGTGATGGTTGGTTGACGGTGATGATTTAATGTGAAGTTTTATTATCTCTTGTATATTCTTGGATGGAAGGAAGGGGCAAGGATGGATATTTAAACTCTCTCTTGATATTGGAGGATTGTATCTTCCTCTTGGAGGTTTATCCCTCCCTTTACATTTGGAAGCTGTAGCTACCTTTGCAAGTCATTACTTCCCTTGAACAATAACTATTGATTATTTCTCATATATTGTGCATGGTGTATTGTGGTGTATTGGTGTAACTTTTATACTATTGTTCATTTCTCATTGGATATAATTGAATGGTTTAAGTATAAATTGAAAAAGGCTTTAAATTGTACTTGATACTGATTCACCCCCCTCTTAGTATCAACAATTGGTATCAGAGCAGGTTGCCTTCAGAACAATTTAACCACTGGAAGGAAAATCGTGAGTAGAGATGGATGACCATGAGCACATTTCAAATGGGATTCAAAAATTTGATATAAGAAATTATGCATACTGGAGTGATAGAGTGAAAACTTACCTAACGGCTTTGGGAGTAGACATTTGGTACTCAGTTGTAAATGGCTGTGTAATCCCAAATACTGCTCCAACCGATCCAAATGAGAAGAAGCTTATGAGTTGTAATTCAAAATCCAGACATGTTATTCTAGCAGCATTGGCACCAACCATTGCTAGCAAAGTGATGGGTTGTAGCACTGCTAAGGATGTATGGGACAAACTCAAGA
>ML783123.1:1518879-1537389 GCA_009831015.1 Picea engelmannii | reverse complement strand
CAGATGAAGAAACCAACCTTGATTCCTTTTGGGGATACAAAGACAATGCAGAGAGTGAACAAGAAGATGAGAATCTTGAAAAGTTGAAGCATGTTGAAACTGAAAATAGAAACTTTAGAAACACAAACATAATACTAAAAGGTGAATTGAGTAGTTGTGAAGAAGAGAATTACAAGCTTGAAAAGACCATTAATAGCTTGAAGAAACAATTCGAATATTATGAGAAAATGAAATCATAATTGGATTACACAAAAGGGGAGCTCCTATTGACAATAAAAAAGTTGAAGAAGTTCGAAAAAAGAACTGAAAAATTAGATGAGATCCTTAGCAGTCAAAGATCTCCAAACGACAAGACAAGACTAGGATACAATGACAGTTTGAAGACAACAAAATAAGAAAAGGAAGTTGAAAATGATGAAACCAACATTCTAGAACAAGTTGAACAACAAGATAGAAGACCAGAATTCAGAAGGAATGAGACATCAAGAAGATCCTCTCCCATCAGGTATGAAAGCAATCATTATGAATGAAACTACAGAAGAATAGATCGTGAACCTAGATGGACCACACCACAAAGAAGATCACTTATGCCCATATATCAATTTTTTTTTCTTGGACATTGTTATACTTGTGGAAATTTTGGACACAAGGCAATCAATTGTAGAATCAATGAAAGGAATAACTATGCAAGCTACATGAATGGTGAAAATAGTAGATATGGAAATGTTCGTAGACCTATCAATAGAAATTATAATCTGTTTGGCCCATGAATGGATCAAAATATTGTATGTTACAAGTGCAATAATCTTGGTCACAAAGCACGAGATTGCAGAGAGATGAAGGAAGCTATGCCAAAAGTCTGCATACCAACTACAACATGGAAAAGGAAAGAATTTCCACACAATGAAAATTGTCGAATAACATTGGTCGCTAAATAATGCAAAGAAGAAGATGAATGGTTCATAGACAATGGGTGCTCATCTCATATGACTGGAGATCAAAGCAAATTTGTCAGCTTAAAGAAAAAGGGTGGAAATGTTGCATTTGGAGATGACTCATCTACCAAAATGCTTGGAAAAGGAACTGTAAAGCTTGGAAGTGAAGATGTAAAAGCAGGAAAAGTCCTATTGGTTGAAGACTTGAAGCATAATCTACTTAGTGTTAGTAAAATGTGTGATCAAGGATACACTCTTATGTTTGACTCCCGAAAATGTAAAATTAGAGAAAATAACTCAAGAAGATAAGTTGCAACTGCAACAAGAAGACCGAACAACATATACATCCTAGACATGAAGAAGAGAGAGAATATAGAAGCCACAGAAAAGGATTCCAAGGAAGAAAAAGTCCCAAAGACCAAAAATAAGTATGAAGTATTATTGAGTGCCACATGTTCAGGGGGAGCAGCCCCAAAGAAGAGAGTTACCTTTTTCCATTAAACTCAGGGGGAGAATCCCTAACCTTTGTCGTTGATGTGAAAGGGGGAGAGAAATTGGGATCATGATGACAGGGGGAGCATGAGTGTTTCCATCAATGACAAAGGGGGATATTGTTGGAAGATTGGTTGTTGTCATTTATGTCAACCCTAGTCATGGGTTTTGGACCGCAATATTGATGAAGGTATTTGGACATGAAGGAAAATTCACATGTAGATACAACACCCATGAATGGATAGTATACATCATGTTGTTTCCAGTGGTATGTGACACGCCACGTGGATCCTCATGGTTGAGGAGAAATGAAATTTTGAAGATGACAAAGTGAATTGAAGAAGGAAGTACATGTAGGCACTGAAGATAATTAAAGAAAAGAATTACAAAATAAGAAAGTGTCAGGCCAGCCCTAATGTTAAAAGAAAGTGACATAAATGGTATAAATAAATATCATTATACATTCATTTGATACACAAGTCAAATTTCAGATGAAATCAGAAGTAAAGGAGGCCGAAGGATGAAGTCTTTTGGTGATGTGTTCTAAGGTATGCTATTTTCAGGTCATCTTACCATTTTTGCTATAAATTTTTTTCTAGAATGATTCAAATGGTGAAATTGCTATGATATTGAGAAGACATATCAAGGTACTTGTGGTAAAATGTTCAGCTCTTGATTCCCTATAATTATGGAGATACACTCTGTGGAAGATAGGGTTTGTGACCAGTCCTGAAGCTAGTCAATAAACAGGTGTTTTGGGTAAAACAATCATAACTTCTTCATCAAGAATCCAAATTACGTGACAAATTGCATTGGAAATAGTACGGACTTTAGTTTATTTTGTGCAAGTTTCAAAATCAGATGTTAAATATTGAGCGCGGGGCATTCTGTACAAGTTCGGTCTCCTGAATAAACTAGAATTGAACAAGGTCTACCATTCTCTCTATAAATTATTTTTAGGGAGGATTCAAGGAGTGAAACTTGGAGAAGTTTCAGAGAATAAATTGAATAATATTATATGCAGGATCAAAGTATTCCAAGAATTGAATAATTTTATAAATTGAAGAAGTCTCAGGAAGCATTATCAGGTTCTATGTGATGGTTGGTTGATGGTGATGATTTAATATGAAGTTTTATTATCTCTCATATAATCTTGGGTGGAAGGAAGGGGCAAGGATGGAGATTTCAACTCTCTCTTGATATTGGAGGATTGTATATTCCTCTTGGAGGTTTATCCCTCCCTTTACATTTGGAAGCTGTAACTACCTTTGGAAGTCATTACTTCCCTTGAACAATAACTATTGATTATTTCTCATATATTGTGCATGGTGTATTGTGGTGTATTGGTGTAACTCTTATACTATTGTTCATTGCTCATTGGATATAATTGAATGGTTTAAGTATAAGTTGAAAATGATTTTAAATTGTACTTGATATTGATTCACCCCCCTCTCAGTATCAACAGTCGACACTGCAAAATACCTATTGAATATGTCTCCTTCGTCGAAGTTAGTTGACAAAACTCCGCATGAGGTATGTTCAGGTAAAAACCCTTTGGTTTCACATCTCAAAGTATTTGGATGTGATGCATTTGTGTATGTTCCCAAGGAAACGAGGAGCAAGTAGGACAAGAAGGTAGTCAAGTGTATTTTCATTGGGTACAAAGAAGGAATGAAACGATATAAGATTTGGGATCCTACATCAAGGGAAACATTGTACATTCGATATGTGGTATTCAGATAAGTCATATGTAAATCCAAGTCTGAAGAAAATTTTCAAGTCGAGAATAATTGAGAGAAGGTGCGGTTTGAACTAAGGAACAAAGAAGATGATTCATATGAGTTGAATGAATCAAAAGGAGAGGTGGAACAACTGACCCCAGTTGTAAGGAGGTCAAAACGAGTAAGAAAACTAATCGAAAGCTATAGCCCACCCGACTTCAGTTCTTCATTTGTGTTAACTGCCACCGACTAAGTCAATCGGGGAGGCAATCGAATCAATAGAGGGAAACCTATGGAAGGATTCCATGGTTGAAGAGATGGAATCCTTGCACAAGAATGAGACATGGGATCTAGTAAAATTACCTAGTGGACGAAAGTTTGTCAATAACAAATGGGTATTCAAGAAGAAGATGAACGCAACAGGTCAAATCGAGAAATTCAAAGCTCGACTAGTAGTGAAAGGATATTCCCAAGTCGAAGGAGTCGACTTTGGTGATATCTTTCCCTTGTCGCAAAATTAACTTCCATTAGAGTACTAATGTCTCTGGTTGCAGCATTTGATCTAGAAATAGAATAGATGGATGTGAAGACAACATTCCTAGATGGGGACCTGGAAGAAGAAATCTACATGAAACATCCTGAAGGATTTGTAGTAAATGTAAAGAAATATTGGGTGTGCAAACTGAAAAGTTCCCTTTATGGTCTAAAGCAATCACCAAGGATGTGGTACCAAAAGTTTGACACATACATTTTTAGTTTGTGGTCTGTGAGAAGCAAAGTTGATCACTGCATATATTCTAAAGAAGAAGGTGGGTGTTTCATATATATATCATTGTATTTCAATGACATGTTTCTAATTGGAAACAACATGAATGAAATAAAGGAGGTGAAGAAGCACTTATCCTCCAAGTTCGAGATGAAGGATCTTGGTGCAAGGAAATTCATTCTAGGAATGAAGATTAAAAGAGATCGAACAAATAAAAAGCTCTGGTTGAACCATATTAAGTATACTGAAATAATCTTGAAACGTTTCAACATGCAGGATTGCAAACCTATGAAGGTGCCAATTCCTGTGGGAGCAACGCTAATTGATAAATAGTGTCCAAGGACACAAGAGTAAATAAAGGACATGGCACATGTTCTTTATACAACTGTTGCTGGTAGTATAATGTATATGATGTTCTTCACTCGACCATACATTTCCGATGTAGTGGAAGTATTGAGTAGATACATGTCGACATGTGGGAAGGAGCACTAGAAACTTATCAAGAGAATATTCAGGTATTTGTGCAGAACAACAGATTATGATATATGCTACCAAGAAAAACCTGTATGTGACAGTGAATTAAATGTACATGGATTTTTCAACATCGAATGGGCTAGAGATATGGATTGATCGAGGTCGACCAATGGATATGTGTTCAAAATGTTTGGTGGAGCAATCAATATGATGAGTAAGTGACAGGAGTTCGTATCCCTTTCAACAAGAGAAGTTGAATACATGGCAGCCACTCATGGGAGCAAAGAACAAGTATGGCTGCAAAGGCTATGTTCAAGAATCAGTTTTGAGTAGAGATGTATGAAGATAAGTTGCAATAGTCAAAGCACAATATTTCTGGCAAAGAACCCATCTTATCATTTTAATACTAAAAACATTGATGTATAATACCATTTCATGAGAGACATGGTAGAAAGAAACAAGGTACTACTAGATAAAGTACACACATTGGAAAACATAACATACTCTTTGACCAAGTTTGTGAGTGTTGTGAAGTTCTATTGGTATAGAGAGGCAATGGGAATGTATTCCCTAAGTATTTGAACAAGAATTCAGAGGTCTCCCAGTTTCAAAAAAGAAAACAAAAAGTGGGAGAATGTTGGGTTGTTATATTCTTTGCAGTGAAAGTTTGGTCAAAGTGGATCGACTGGAAATCGAATTCAAAGGAATTGACAACAAGTCGAAGGTTGAGGTGGTTTGACTGGGTAAATTCAAAGTCAAATAAATCAATAGTAAGTCGAAGAGGTCAATTGATAAAAGGTCGACATGAAGGCATTTGGAAACCGACTAAAGACCGAATGAAGGTCGACTGGTAATCTGAATTGGTAGTTGAATGTAACAAAATACCAAGACTTGTGGGATTTATTTCCAATTATCTCCATGGATTTGTAACCGTTTTTGGGAACCTTTTATTTAGGGTTTTTCATACTGTAAATCCTATAAAGAAGGCATGTTGTAATGTTGTAAAAGCTAATCAATAATCATTGAATAGCCAATCTGTAGAGGTTTCTAGTCATGTATATGTAAGCCAAATTGTCTACAGGGTTGTTCTTGTGTAAAGCAAGAAGGTATGATGTCAATTGTGTCTTAGGTGTGTACCAAGGTTAGACATGTTGTTATCACTCCAAGAAACTATTTGAGGTTGTAGATCAAAGATGCTTGGTAACTTAAAGTAAAATTGCTTTTGTGTTTATGTATGTGTGGATCAATGGGATAACTCAATTACAGTATGGTATTCAGACAGTCAAAATGAGAATCAAATGAACCAGTGCTCTCAAGGATCAATAATCAGATAATAGTTTTTAAGTGGGTGAGAAAACAATGCTTATAAACCAAATAAAAATTTAGGGTTTAATAAACAATGATAAGCAACTATTAATCAAGTTATGAGCTAACCAATGAGATGACAATCATTCTGTAGCTAAAACAACTTGAATAAGAGTATGGAAGGAGAGATGAGAATCTAACATCAATAGAGAGAGAAAACTGTGATTTGTATTATGATATGGAAAAGTTTGTTTACAATATAGTATCTTCTGTATCCAAAATTGAACCTTTACTTCATCTGAAGTTCTTGGCTTTATAGCCTTTACAAAATAACTGAGATCCTATAAAGGAGGATCAAATTTACTTGAAATAGACAGTCAAAACTAACACAAGAAAATAGGAAGAGATCCTAAAAACTAGGTCAATTCCTCATCTTTGATGATCTTCATATCCTTCAAAAATTTGACAAGTGTAGAAAGCCTTCCAAGGCTACTGAATATCCATAGAAGATAAGATAAGTCGAATTTGCCACTTTTAGCTAAAAACTGTTTATGTGCCCAGAAAATAGGTAGCTAATTCCACTTTGCCACCTTGCTAAACACCTCAAACATCATAACATAACCTTAAATATGATGTGTTTAATTATTTTCCATCCTTTGAAACCCTCCTCCAGGCGTTTGATTAAGAAAAACTTGGATCTGGGCAAAAATATGACTTCTCTGCCCTGTCTGCGGTTTCACCACCTCTTCCACCTTGAAATTTGCTAGTTAGTCGGTGAAAGCTCTACTTTTCAACGACTAACTATTTGTAGATGCGATTCCTGTGCCGGTGAAAGATCTTCTTTGGCCAAAACAAAATCTTCAAAATGGGTACACTCTGCCTTCATTTCTGCCATTTGTTCTTTTAGAATTTGAACCAAATCCTTTTATTGTCTTCTTTGATTCTCCGTGCACAAACACATAAATATTTCTGGTTCAAAATGAGTCCTTTATTCTTTCTTAAGTCTGTTCCTCTGGAATTGGATCAGATGGCAAAGACTCTTTCCCCTATTCTTCTTGTAGGTTCTCAACAACTTCAGCTAACACTTGTATATCATTCTTAATTTACTGATGTAAACCTTTGTATAAAAACATTCAATGAATAAGACTTTCAAGACCATGGGTTGAACATAGTTTTGATACCAGTCTTGGGATCGGTAGAAAGTAACATTTCTGTGAGAGTTAGTCCTGACTGTAAGACTACAGGGCTTCCATTTCCATTTTCCATTGCTTCATTAGAAAGACATTCAACATATAAAATCATTCAATTCATTGAATGGTGGTTCTAGCATAATAGACGTCTCAGAATATTAACCTCAGATTTGGGCATCTCTTCCTTGTGAACTAATGCTTGATGTTCATTTGATATTCACAATTAGCTGCAAAATTTTAATGCTCAAGAATTTTTTCAACTAGATATGTGTTTAACACATGGCATGCATTTTTTGTAGTTAATGGCCTCAACACTTGGAATCTCATCTGGCATTCACGATCATGCTAGTGGCATTGTTTCGACCACTAGAAGGTCGATTTTGAGTGCTGAGCATCCAAACTTGGTACACATGATGATACCCTAGTTTGCTAGCAAAAGGAACACAAAACCTCTAAGGCAGAGATCAAGATGAAAGCGAAAACCCACACAACTAAATCAGTGAGGTCTTTGATAGAATAAATGATACCATGAGGAAAACCTTGTGTAGAACTAACAATCATAATTGTATTATTTGTTCAAATAACTTTTGATTGCTTTTACATCTGCTTGGAAATATTCATTTTCAGGTATATGTGGTAGCTTGATTTAACCTGTGACTTAGCTATAGATTAACCTGTCGACTTGGCAATGATGGTAACCATCACCATTTGCAAAACTGGCAGCTGTGCATGTATTTGTCTAGACCCTGCATGATACACTTATATGATTTGACAATCGACACCTGTTGATGAGGTGAAATAGAAATGGTGCTCAACGTTGGGCTGGTGGTCTTGAAGTTTGACTTGTCAATTTGGCATGTCGCTTGATGAGTGGCTCATACATGGACTGTTGAATAAGGAGTTGAACTTGGCACATGACAATGTCAACCTTGATGCGATATGGATTGACATTTGATTTTCCATGTGGCCTTGACATATGAACCTGGACTCATAAAATGACATGTGAGGATATGTTGTTAGATGTGGCATGGATCATGGCATGAGGAATTGGGCTTAGCGCTTAATGTTAGGCTTGAGAGTTTGACTCATGGCCTTATGTTATTGAATGGGGTTCTAGGTGATAGCCTTTAAACTTAGCATGAAAACTAGGCTTGTAGGTTAACTCGTGGTATGACTCATAGCTTGGCTATAACTCATGGCTAGCATGTGGGCTTTGATATTGTAGTTTGAGCCTGAGGCTTTAATACATAGAATCGATGAGATATGTAGGAAATTGGTGTGGCTTGGTGTTTAGCAAAGAATTTGGTATATGGTTTTGATGTGATATGGCTTAGGTTTAGGATAGTTTAGGAATAAAACACTTAAGTGCACACATCACTTTTTTCTCAGAAATTTAGAAATAAAATATACATTTCATTTCAGAGTATAAAGAAGCCACAAAAAATAGGGTTTAGGAGGCACTGACGATGCTTTGAAATGAAGGTGAAAATGATCACATAGGGCTTTGAGGAAGATCTGGAAGTTAAAATACTAGCTAGAAAATTTTAGAAATGAGCGTATTGAATAAAAGTTGAGAAGACATTCCAAAAATACTAGTGCATTTTTTATCGCTAACATCTGGCTCCAACTGGGATGGAGACCTCTCTGTGAGGTTTCCAAGAACCTAGTAGTTCCAGTTACCTTTATCATTGGGTATGGAGTCATATGGCCACATTTAACACTGGGCATGGGGTCATCTGGATTTTATAACCGATCCTTGGAAAATCTATAACCTTCCTATAGCCTGTTTTGCTTATTCAACAACCAAAAACTGAACATGATCTAACTGCTCGTATAGAGAGATTATTTGCCTATCTACTCCTACATTAACCCAGCTTTGCAATTTAATTAGGCAAATGTTGACTTCCATAACAACCATTCAAGCAGTTTTAAAAATGAAGAAACCTTATCTCTGTCACTGCTTGATAGAAGGTAACTGAAAGATATCAACAATGATAAATAAACTTTCAAAAAGGCATACTCACTGATGAATACCAATGAGTAAAGAAAATCTGAAATTTTTAGAGGATGTGAGATATACAACTCCATCAAAGTTGCTACTGGGTCTCTGAATCCAAGATTATAAACATTCTAACTCACATAAAATAACTTCCCTTCTATGAATGTCTCTCTATTTGCAAATAGATTCCTTCTTTGATAATCTTTCTATTGTCCCGACTGAGAAATGAAATTTTTTTGCCGGCTGTCCTCACTGATATCGATGTTGAGTGTGAACTGTTCTCTCTCTATTAGAGGAAAATGAAAACTCAATTGTTGATATGAAATTTTTTTCTCGTCATCTTCCTCTTCATGTCCACTGCAATTCCCCTTTGTCTGCAAATCTGAAAGCTAAGAACCGTCCTTAGCATTTGCTGTAGATTCAAATCTATCACATGCTAATATAAAAATCTATTTATCATTTTTCAAGTTTTCAAATGGAACAATCTGATCTTCATGACAATTTAAGATAGTAGATGCATTTGGTACAATGTCAAAGGCATCTATATTATGACTACCATATTGAAGATCATTGATGTCTCGGTCACAATGAGAGGTATCCCCTATAACAACATACTCTTCATGGCTATCTGACTCTTTAGTCAATAAATGGAATTCATGACAACATTCAGGATATAGAAGATCATCTAAAAAGATTTCTTTGCAAAACAAATGAAAGGCAGCATGAAAATCTGCCAAAGAACTGATACTGGCAACAGGGAGTGACCGGTACCAATCACGAGCAATCCCCTCTAATGAAAACCCGAAGAGCTTGATCTGAACATCCTCATGCACAATTTGCAACCGATGAATGAAATCATGAAAATCCAACAAATGTTCAACTGGCACTTCCCACTCTTCTCCTCAAAATCTAGGAATACTACGTTCCCATTCGTCTCTACTAGGCAATGGATGAGGGTAACCAGAAATACTTGAGAAATTGCAAAATGCATACCTCTTGTTCATTTCATACCAGTGGAGTCGCCAACAGATTTCAGAACAATGGAGTCACCATTGAATCCGTCCTTCATGGAGTCGCCAGATAGATGATTACAACTGATTCATGTCCAGACTTTGTCTATCATCAAAGTTGGATATTTTCATGTCCCAAGGAAGCTGAGCTTCAATCTCCTCTCCCCAGCAACGGTGCCAATTTGTTATCACTCCAAGAAACTCTTTGAGGTTGTAGATCAAAGATGCTTGGTAACTTAAAGTAAAACTGTTTTTGTGTTTATGTATGTGTGGATCAATGGGATAACTCAATTACAGTATGGTATTCAGACAGTCAAAATGAGAATCAAATGAACCAGTGCTCTCAAGGATCAATAATCAGATAATAGTTTTTAAGTGGGTGAGAAAACAATGCTTATAAACCAAATACAAATGTAGGGTTTAATAAACAATGATAAGCAACTATTAATCAAGTTATGAGCTAACCAATGAGATGACAGTCATTCTGTAGCTAAAACAACTTGAATAAGAGTACAGAAGGAAATATGAGAATCTGACATCAATAGAGAGAGAAAACTGTGATTTGTATTATCATATGGAAAATTTTGTTTACAATATAGTATATTCTATATAGAAAATCGAATCTTTACTTCATCTGAAGTTCTTGGCTTTATAACATTTACAAAATAACTGAGATCCTATAAAGGAGGATCACTTTTACTTGAAATAGACAGTCAAAACTGACACAAGAAAATAGGAAGAGATCCTAAAAACTAGGTCAATTCCTCATCTTTGATGATCTTTATATCCTTCAAAACTTTGACAAGTGTAGAAAGCCTTCCAAGGCTGCTGAATATCCATAGAAGATAAGATAAGTCAAATTTGCCACTTTTAGCAAAAAACTGTTTCTGTGCCGATAAAATAGGTAGCTAATTCCACTTTGCCACCTTGCTAAACACCTCAAACATCATAAAAGAACCTTAGATATGATGTGTTTAATTATTTTCCATCCTTTGAAACCCTCCTCCAGGCGTTTGATTAAGAAAAACTTGGATCTGGGCGAAAAGACAACTTCTCTGCCCTGTCTGTGGTTTCACCAGCTCTTCCGCCTTGAAATTTGCTAGTTAGTCGGTGAAAGCTCTGCTTTTCAAGGGCTAACTGTTTGTATATGCGCTTCCTGTGCTGGTGAAAGCTCTGCTTTGGCCCCAAAAAAATCTTCAAAATGGGTACACTCTGCCTCCATGGATACCATCTATTCTTTTAGAATTTGAACCAAATCCTTTTATTGTCTTCTTTGATTCTCCATGCACAAGCAAATAAATATTTCTGGTTCAAAATGAGTCCTTTATTCTTTCTTTAGTCTGTTCCTCTGGAATTGGATCAGATGGCAAAGACTCTTGCCCCTGTTCTTCTTATAGGTTCTCAACAACTTCAGTTAACACCTGTATATCATTCTTAATTTACTGATATAAACCTTTGTATAAAAACATTCAATGAATAAGACTTTCAACACCATGGGTTGAACATAGTTTTGATACAAGTCTTGGGACCGGCATAAAGTAACATTTCAGTGAGAGTTACTCCTGACTGTAAGACTACAGGGCTTCCATTTCCATTTTCCATTTCTTCATTAGAAAGATGTTCAACATATAAAATCATTCAATTCATTGAATGGTGGTTCTAGCATAATAGACGTCTCAGACTATTAACCTCAGATTTGGGCATCTCTTCCTTGCGAACTAATGCTTGAGATGTTCATTTGATATTTACAATCAGCTGCAAACTTTTAATGTTCAGTAATTTTTTCAACTAGATATGTGTCTAACGCATGGCCTGCATTTTTTGTAGTTAACGGCCTCAACACTTGGAAGCTCATCTGACATTCAAGATCATGCTAGTGGCATTGCTTCAACCATTGGAAGGTTGATTTTGAGTGCTGAGCATCCAACCTTGACACACATGATGATACCCTAGTTTCTGAGCAAAAGGAACACAAAACCTCTAAGGCAAAGATCAAGATGAAAGCGAAAATCCACACAGCTAAATCAATGAGCTCTTTGATAGGATAAATGATACCATGAGGAAAACCCTGTGCAGAACTAATAATCATAATTGTATTATTTGTTCAAATAACTTTTGATTGCTTTTACATCTTTTTGGAAATCTTCATTTTCAGGTATATGCGGTAGCTTGATTTAACTTGTGACTTAGCTGTAGATTAACCTGTCGACTTGGCAATGTTGGTAACCGTCACCATTTGCAAAACTGGCAGTTGTGTATGTATTTGTCTAGACCCTGCATGATACACTTATATGATTTGACAATTGACACCTGTTGATGAGGTGAAATAGAAATGGCCCTCAACGCTGGTCTGGTGGTCTTGAAGTTTGACTTGTCGATTTGGCATGTGCGCTTGATGAGTGGCTCATACGTGGACGTTTGAATGAGGAGTTGAACTTGGCGCATGACAATGTGAACCTTGATGTGATATTGATTGACATTTGATTTGCCATGTGGCCTTGACATATGAACTTGGACTCATAAAATGAAATGTGAGCATATGTTGTTAGATGTGGCATGGATCGTGGCATGGATCGTGGCATGAGGAATTGGGCTTAGCGCTTAATGTTGGGCTTGAGAGTTTGACTCATGGCCTTATATTATTGAAATGGGTTTTAGGTGATAGACTTTAAACTTAGCATGAAAACTAGGCTCGTAGGTTAACTCGTGGTATGACTCATAGCTTGGCTATAACTCATGGCTAGCATGTGGGCTTTGATATTTTAGTTTGAGCCTGAGGCTTTAATACATAGAATCGATGAGATATGTAGGAGATTGGTGTGGCTTGGTGTTTAGCAAAGAATTTGGTATATGGTTTTGATGTGATATGGCTTAGGTTTAGGATAGTTTAGGAATAAAACACTTAAGTGCACACATCACTTTTTGTCTAGGAATTTAGAAATAAAATATACATTTCATTTCAGAGTATAAAGAAGCCACAAAAGCTAGGTTTTAGGAGGCATTGATGATGCTTTGAAATGTAGGTGAAAACGATCACATAGGGCTTTGAGGAAGATCTGGAAGTTAAAATACTAGCTAGAAAATTTTAGAAATGAGCGCATTGAATAAAATTTGAGAATACATTCCAAAAATACCAGTGCATTTTTTATCGCTAACACATGTAACCTTTTATTTTGAATGAGTAAGACAACAAAAGAGCATAATTCTCAAGGAATGTTGGTTTTCCCGGTTTTGGTTTCCAAGGTAAAATCTCTGTGTACTATGTGTTTGCTTCGTCATTTATTTTCTTGATTAAATATTTCTTTCTATATTCTTCTAGGTTTAGTGTGGAGGTGTTCCTCATTTCCTAATAGGGTCAAAATTGATACAAGGGCATGCATTGTACTCTAAGGAAATCTTGACTTCATATTTACATGAAATTCGAAATCTCGGTGCCTTAAATCAACCTTTTATGTTATAAAATTTCTCTTTAAATGAAATAGATAAATACAAAATATAGATATATCCATTGTACAACTTATTAAACAATTTTAGGTGCTATAGGGAAGCTTGGGTGTGCATTTTAATTTCGTCACTTAGTACAGTTTTGACCTTCCAATTTACAAGGAAAACATTGCCTCTCTTGCACATCAAATCTTTTATGATTGCAAATGAAAAACTAAGTATACAAGATTATGTAAAATTACTTAGAAACTTTTTTACAGTTTGAACCACTCAAATTGAATGAGTTTTCAAACCTGAGGGTTCATTTTAGTGTATCCTATCATGCAATTTGCACCAAGGAAAGTTTTTTGCTCTTTGTCCTACATAACAAATTTTGGTATTTTTCTACATCAAAGGGTTTTAAGTTTCCAATTGTACAAATAAAGGTATAGATTTTTTAATGATAACCACATACCTGATTCTATCATCAATGACCTTAAACTTCCAACCCCCAAGCCATCTTCTTAGATAGCTAATTATTTTATCCCCATTTTACATTGTCTCCTACATTGTCTCTTTTAGGAGGAGGATGTCAGGTTTATTCAGATCAATAACCCTTTTCAAGGCTCATTATTTGAAGGAAATGATTGAGCCCCGAGAATTAAAGGTTATATAGATCCTAAGGAACCCTTAATATGGGCATTGTACACTCTAACAAACCCTTCCATTGTCAACTATTTACCAAACATAACCTCATTCATAGATCTGTTTTTGAGCAACATAAATGGACTTATTTCCTCTTCTTCATGCCCTACTTCACCTTCATACTTTGGAACTAACATCCCTTCAATTTCTACCTCTTAGCCATTGCTTTTGATTTTCCTATAGGTAGATTTAGACATTATTATAAAGATGCATTAAATATCTCTTAAATATTGTAGAAGAACACTAAATATCACAAGAAGCATCACATATAATAAAAGTATGAGTTAAAACGATATTGATATTCCATAAGATTATCATAACAATGGGATATTTACATGCAAATAGACATCATATAGTTACAGTCTCCCTTACAAAACTAGTCAGCAAAGTGAAATATAGATCCCACACCTTTGTTCTCTCTAAAGATTCCTCCTACTGTCTCTGATCTAACACACCTCTCCTTTCATATGACTCTACTTACAACATTTATATCACCCGATTCCAACCAAAAATGCCAAAATGTAGAACATTTTGAGAACGCCTATATATTTATATAATCCACATGGGGACAACCTCGATCCATATGGCGGTTACATAATTCAATCATAATTATCTTTACATGTCCTCGAGTGAGTTGGTATAGCTTGTGGTTTTAGAAACATGCCTTGACAATCTGCGTTTGATGATGGGGTGCCCCATGGCTCAACTATGAGTCATAATTTTGACGATGATTGAACTATGTTGAAATGTCAATGAACGTTGGGGCACTACGAAAAAAATAATTAAATTTTGATAGTTAGTTAGTAATGTTCGACGATATGATCGATTTTATCCATATTGTCGGAACTCCCCATCAGAATTCAAAACCATATGTAGTAGTGACCACCTAAGGATTTATTCTCCTCCGAGGAGAGAGAATAGTGTGCTATCCATCTACGTGTGACCTTTGGGAAAATAAAATATTCCCTGACAATAATACTTCAACCCGATGATTTAAAAACATCTATACATGAAGTCAACCCAAAATTAAGTCAACCGGGGATGAATTTAATAATCCAAAAGTGTGTGAAGTAGATTGAATTGGAAATGAAATACTTAGAGGAGCATAAATTTGTCTTGGGAAGATGGGGAACAACCCAAGAAAGATGATAACGTCTAGGCGATGAAAATTCCACTCATCAATCAATTTCAACGTCCAACTCACTTATGAAGTGTGTGGCATGAGGGGATAGCTCCCAACAATTAAAAGAATCGATCAGACATTGTTAACTCGTCCCAGACATATCTAAGTCAACTTGGCAAAGAAAATTAGTTGTGGGGATGAAATTGCAATTCGGGAGAGTGAGGTATTTCTCCCATCAATGTTTAGAAATTCCCCACATCATTTAAAAACACTCGATAGGGTAATAAAACACCCAACATCATTTAAAAATGACCAGGCACATTAGAAACGACCCAAACACTGCAAATTCACCTAGAAACATACAAAAACACCCTTGTAATTAATGGTTGGTACAGGTAATTAGGAAACATTGAAGAACGTGGTAAAATGACCCAAGAGAGAGAAATAACACCCAATGTCCTTTGATAGATGAGAGGAATTCCCAGAATGTAAACATTGCTAAATAGTTACAACAATTGTTTAATTACATCCCTTGAACTTGAGATCACAAGAAAATGGATGACAAGGATGATTTGTATATTGGGATGGTCAACACAATGGCCAGTCTTGGATTACTCAAACAAATCGAAGTCAAATTAACTTGAATCAATCTCCATGTGAAGTTATCACAATTACAGTTGACAATCTTCCTTATCCATTAATCAAACTAAGAGCAACAAATTCATCACAAAATATTAATCCACAAACTATGCTATAAACACACAATAATTGCAAGTCATTCCATGAAAAATTGGATGCAATGCTTACCCTGGGAACCCAAACGGGAAAAACCATATTTGAAATGGCTCACTCTTTTTATTTCCACAATCTCTAGTACAATGCTTTCCTACTCTTCATGTTGTCTCCCTTAGCAAAAAAAAAATCGTTTGATAATGAGAATAGTTGAAGAAATAGCGAGAGCTAGGGGGTAAGGGAAGGCCAATAGCCATGTCTCTTCACTTCCCATTCATCAATGTTATCTCCTATTCGATTTTTAATTATATTTAATTTTTGCTCTCACATTCTGATTTTTGTTTTATTAGGCTTTACATTTACTGATCATTAACATAGTTTACATAGCCATCATAGTTTGTCGAATAGTCTTACAGGTACCAAATCTAATCTCTTTTTGGTTTGGATCTATTTCGGATCACTATGCCAATGGGATGGGAACAATTTTGAAATACATGGATGATGAGTTGGAGAGTACAGTGTTATAGTTAGATTTACTAACTAGTTATGTAGACACTTAGAGGTTAGATTTACTAGCTAGTTATGTAGACACTTAGAAACTCTTAGAGAGAAAACCTTCTTAAGCTCACAATAAGAGCATCCAAGATAATCTCTTCCAATAAGAATGAGATCCCAATGTACACCTCAACCATGTCTATTACAAGTGGTCTCACAAAGTAAAAATGGTTACAAGTTGGGGTAAAAAAAATTAAACTATGATGTGCACAAACACAACGTATTGTAAGCCAATTGAAAGAGTAAATATACTCCCAAAAAAAAGACATTAAAGAAACATAATAAAATAAATAGACATTATTCTACTCTAAAACAAAAAGAAACAATGTGCAACCACATATTATAATGTCTAGACTGAATTTTGTTAAAAATAAATGAAATTTGTAATTGTAAATAATGGTGTATCAAACTATAAAAACAAAATGTATTTAATAACTAAAGAGCATGGTGCACAAATAGGACTCTACTTTAGGAAACACAATAAAAAAAAGAATTCTAGTGCATGAATAAAACTCTACTTTAGGCTAAACATAATGAAAAACAAACTAATGACGAGATCCAATTGTGCTAAATAAAAATACCACTGAATCACTAAATAATTCTACAAGTATAGAAAAATCAATTAATAAAAATTCATGTTACTGATATGAGTATAGACTACATGTGGCACCCATGTTTATGACTACTAATGGACCCATGTTTATGTGTTATGGCACTCATGTTTATGACTACTCATGGAACCCATGTTTATGTGTTATAGAGTATAAATGTTAAATGTTAAACCACATGGGCCCTTCATCTAAAAAAATCTACTATTTCAACTCCTAACAAAGGGTGACATCACCCAAATTGCCTCGATTGCGAATAAAATAAATGATTCAAGTGCCCCATGGCACATGTACTAGAAACAGATCAAAGAACCAATTTTATTTTTCTTTCCATCCACTCTAAAACTTGAGCCCTATATTAAATAAAAGATCCAAATGGGGTGATTTTCTAGGTTTCCACTGTGGGTTTGGTTTGTTGGGTGAGGAGGGGTAGCACTCACCAAGAAAATAACATTCCAAGAATATTGAATTACTGTTATTTTGTCTTCCCTGGCATCATCCATACTAGTCAACTCAATCCCTTTGTGTATCAAAGTTGTAAAGTGATAAAGTGAAAGTGGGGTTCCTAAGGAGGGTTTATTATTGAAAGGCTATGGGGTTTCCAAGTTGCCGTTGCCAATCAACTAGTGAGTACAAATCATATCAAACTACCATTTTTTTTTTAAATTTTTTATATCCATTCTAGAAAAATTATTAATTCATAAACATTTTTTTTAGTAGTTTAGAATAAAAACACATCGATATTAAGAGTGACACATCACATACTACATACTTCTTTAATTGAAGTGCTATATCTAGGGTAACTATTCTACCAAAATTGCTAGGGATTGGCACTGAGCCTCATCCCTTTCTTAGAGATGTCATTTGGGTGGAGAGGATCATATGAAAATAAACCCTACTAAATGGCTCAATACTCCTCTAAGCTCATTAGTGAATCATGACACCATCAACTATTCTCATAAACTTAAATCGTTGTTTCTTTACAAAAATTCCAAGGTTCCATTGAGGATTTGAAAAAAAATCTCGTGAGTTTTGAAGGAAGTTGCAATACAACTAGAGGTCATAGGTTCTATTCTCATGGATTCACACTTGTGGCATAAGACATTGTCCCTCCCTAGGAGAGCTCGATCTAAGATTACCATGGTTATTTTTTTTATTTTATATATATAAAATAAAAAGAACCAAACTATTTAACATCGAATATTTATGAAGAACACAAAAATGGGGATCTCTTAGCTTGCCTTGGTGATAGAATAGGGAATTGGAATTAATAATTATGCAAAACATTAGAGAAACAACATCCAAATCTGTAAAAAAACATAAACCCTTTCAATGTTAAGAACCAAACATCAATATAGCATAGAAAAACCTCAAGAAAAGTACTCAACGCCTTGAAAAAGAGATAATATCAGATAATAAGCCTCTTCGAGGGGGCAACCTCCTTTTACCCCACTTAAATGTTCAAGTCCAAG
>ML783123.1:1478085-1505808 GCA_009831015.1 Picea engelmannii | reverse complement strand
CTTAACAGAGATAGTGGACTAGAATTGAGCGAAAACTGGCTCCCCCTGTTACACAAAAAACAACAAGAAACTTTGGATTAGAACCCAAAATTTTTCACCTTATAACAAATTAAACCCTAATATTAAACCCTTAACAAGCACACGTTAACCTCTTATCATATTAACCTAATAATCAATTTTAAATAAGAAACCCTAATATCACTAAATATACTATCTTAACCTTCAAATAAACAATATTTCAATAAACCCTAGCAATTTCTTATAAAATAATATAAATTAAACCCTATAAAATAATTAAATTAATTAATTATAAATTAAACCTTAGAAAATGAAAATTTATTTAGAGACCTTAGTACATTAATAACCCTAGTAAGTTCTTATAAAATAATATAAATTAAACCCTATAAAATAATTAAATTAATTAAAAATTAAACCTTAGAAAATGAAATTTATTTAGAAACCTTAGTACATTACCTTAAACTAATTAGAACCCGCTAATTTCCTTTTAACATAAAAAACCCTAATATTAAACCCTAGACTAGCACTCCTTATTAACCTAACCCTAGAATTACACTTTAATTTACCTCAAACAAAACCACAAAACATAATTATATATATGGATATATTTAAATATAAAACCCTAAAATTATCCTAACCTTTAATAAACAAGAAATTAAGAAACCCTAGTGATATTTTATAAAATTAAACTATTAAATAATTCTACGTAGCCGACCTTAACAGAGATAGTGGACTAAAACTGGCTCCCCCTGTTACACAAAAAACAACAAGAAACTTTGGATTAGAACCCAAAATTTTTCACCTTATAACAATTTAAACCCTAATAGTAAACCCTTAACAAGCACACCTTAACCTCTTATCTTATTAACCTAATAATTAATTTTAAATAAAAAACCCTAATATCATTAAATACACTATCTTAACCTTCAAATAAACAATATTTCAATAAACCCTAGCAATTTCTTATAAAATAATATAAATTAAACCCTATAAAATAATTAAATTAATTAATTATAAATTAAACCTTAGAAGATGAAATTTATTTAGAKACCTTAGTACATTAATAATTTTAAATAAGAAACCCTAATATTACTAAATATACTATCTTAACCTTCAAATAAACAATATTTCAATAAACCCTAGTAATTTCTTATAAAATAATATAAATTAAACCCTATAAAATAATTAAATTAATTAAAAATTAAACCTTAGAAAATGAAATTTATTTAGAAACCTTAGTACATTACCTTAAACTAATTAAAACCCGCTAATTTCCTTTTAACATAAAAAACCCTAATATTAAACCCTAGACAAGCACTCCTTATTAACCTAACCCTAGAATTAACACTATAATTTACCTCAAACAAAACCCCAAAACATAATTATATATATGTATATATTTATAAATAAAAAACCCTAAAATTATCATAACCTTTAATAAACAAGAATTTAAGAAACCCTAGTGATATTTTATAAAATAAAACTATTAAATAATTCTACTTAGCCGACACTAATAAACTTTCCCACTTCTAGTATTTATACCAACTCTTCCCTTTCTCTTAAAACCCAGGCTCTTTGTCCTGAAGATGGATCTTGATCTGGATCCGAAACGTCGACAATCTAATGACTACACTGTGGCTTTTCCGATCAAAACTAAGAAGGAATTTTCTGAGCCCCCTACTTTTGGCGATACAGAAGCAACCACTGGATCAAATATAATTCTCCCACAATGGGGATATTTGTTCAACACAATTAACCAAGAAGAGTACCTGGAGTTTATCCCCCATAATGACCCGGATGTAAGGGCACTCGACGACCAGGTTTTTTTGAATATCTGGCGGTAGTGCTTGCATATGGTATCCTGTTGAACCCAGTCTTTCCCTGCATTGAGACTCTTGGTTGGATAATCGATCATACAAACGCGCAAAAGTTCCTAATCAATGATGAGAATGGAGGATGTGTAAGATTTTTTCTCCCGACAAAGGTTCAAAAATATTACAAGATCAGGGACCCAGAGGAGCGATTGACCACAGATTTCGTGGTGAAGTTCTATGAATTCCATGACACCAGCGAATTAATGGCCTCCTGGTGGAAGGAAGACAATAAATTCACAAATCGGAGCAACAACTGGTACGGGACAACAAATCTGAAGGAGTCATATATCTACTTAATGGCTATAATTTGCCGATTATATGGGGAAAAATATTTCTCCAAGTTCTCAGAGGCATGGATGCCCCTAGAATACACTATGGCTATTTCTAGGAGTAGTTTCAACTGGGGAGAAATCATCTCTAAGAAATTGAGCACCAGTATATTACAGGCTTAGACACCAAAGGAGGGAGACGCACCTGATTTTCACATAATAACTATCTATGATGATGAAGAGAGTTCGAAGGTCTCGCTTCTAACTTCGATACCAATTACAGAGGAGAAAGAACCAGGGGGAACACCTACTCCAAGTCTCAATGCATCAATTCCAAACCCTCTGCAGGGCGACCATGAGGCCTAAAGTATCTTAGACACTAAGATTCTTGACCTATCAGGGACCCCAAAAGAAACTCAAGGGATGAGCTAGGTTCATGTGGACAAAAAGAAGAATTGCAATAGCCAGAGATTGACACCTCAACAGTCGATCACCAAGTAATTATTGAGATTGTCACTATCTATTCAAATTTTGTTGATACCTCACCATCCCATGAACATCAGATGGAGTTCGAGCCATTGGAACATATGAAAGTTTCACCTGTCAAAGAAGTACAAGAATCAGTCCTAGAGAAAATACATACGACATGAATCTTGGGCAACACTCTGACCCGGGGAGACCAACAAATCCCTAAGGCCATTGATGAGGTCGTTCATATATAGGATATTTCTTATGACAGGAAGAGGATATACATCATGAGGAGGAACACCAAGAAAAGAAGGCTCATGTTGGATAGCTCGATTCTCATCACTAGGGAGGAGAAGTTGGTCAACATAGAAAATGTGAAGACATATGAGCTCATCGACGCATGGATGGATATCAATGATGCCACACTGGATTGAGAAAAGCGACATGAAAAGGAAATGGCCGCACCACAAAAGGAGCTAGACCATCTACACCATCTGGAAAAATATTACCCAGATTCAATGCAGGCCATAATTTTTCTGAAGAGTGAGTTCCAAGATGCATATGAAAATTTCATGAGCGAAAGACATCTCTTCACTACATGTGTGGCTGATTATCAAGAAGATATCCTTATGGCACTGGAAACCTGTAAGGACGTGGAGATATGGTATGAAAAGACATACCAAGCTATAGAACAGATCGATTACATCAACATAGTGTAGAAGGGCCGAGACACAGAGGAGCATGGAATTCGAGTGTTGATGGATAGCAACATCTCCTGGATCAAGAAAACAACCAAATACTGGGTAAGTATGGCCCAAAAACATCAACGATAGATACAAAAGAGTTTGGCTGAGTGCGAAAGAAGCTGGGAAAAGATCAATCGGGAGATGAAATATATTGGCCTCCTAGAGTTCGGCTCACCCGAATACTTTGTAAACTTGCATTACATAGTCAAATGACATGCATAACAAGACTCAACATGGGAAGTGGATATTGCGCAGGTGGAAATCATGACACTGGGTCAAATACAAAATTTTATGGAACATATGATCAAGGCTCATGCAGTTCTGCAACGTTTAAGTGCCAAAGTCATCAAATATAGAGAGCAAGCAATAGAAGTGAAGGAAACTCTTTTATCCCCGATGGACTAACACAGATTCTCGCATGCTAACACATGCGAGAATCTCTTCGTCAAGTGGTCATAATACGAGAAGAGTCATCCACTCTAGTAGAACCACGAGATTATTTCTAGAGAGAAAAGGGATCAAGCACCAAGTGACAATCTTTTGTTTTACTTAACACAAACTTGTAGCAACCATTTTTAGTTAGAGATTCTTTATAAATAGGGGGATTGACCTTTTAGAGAGGGTCGATGGTTTTGGGGAAAGGACCCTCTTTTTGAGAATTGTAAATAATTATTTCTAAGCAACTTTTATTAATAAGTTATTTTAGAACGAGAGACAAAATTTTGTTTTTCATCAAAGACGTTATGTGATTGGATTGAGGAGGAACTACTTCGAACTTTTATTTTAGTAGTTGATGCTGTAATGAGTAAGAGTTTCTGAATCTATTGATAAGCTATCTTTTTCAATATTTTAACAGTGCTGTAATGAGTAAGAGTTTCTGAATCTATTGATAAGCTATCTTTTTCAATATTTTAATAGTTCTTTTATTCTTAATGATGAAAAACAAATCGTTGTGTTAATGTGTGATTGATGGTAGAGCTAAGGAAAATATTTTTCTTTCACTCCTCTTATTGCCTGTGTATTTACTTTCAATAATTGTATCTCAGTCACTGTTGAAATACCATCAAGTTAATGTATTATTACTAGACTTGTAATAGGTGTGAATATCGTTGTTTGCATGTTAGAACATGAGGGTTATCCCAGGCTCAACCTTCTTCAGTATTTAAGAATACCTTATATCAGTTGGTTTATACCATCACACCTTACTTTATCAGACTCATCTAATAAAATAAAAGACAAAAGAGAACATTTAATATGAAGGAGGAACTTTCACAAAAATATATCCTGTCAATCACTAAGTAAATCTCATAGATAAATTATCTAGATCGAAATATCTGGAGAAACATTCCACCCATCAAACGCTGCAGAGTCTAATTGGTCCTCTAAGGTGATTTTGGTTCCTACTGTTGAGTTAAAGGGATCTTGGACCCCTCAATATAATTTGCATTAGAAGGAGGGTTTGAATTAATGAATGACTAATGATATTTTTGATAATATATTTTGCATAGGCTACAGATTCAAAACAAACCACATGCATGGCTAGTCATTATCAAGATAACCCACACACAAAGAGTACTCCCAAAACTGGTAACTCACCCCAACACGAGGAAGTAGAACACCTATTTCTCGAAATACCTTACGCTCTTCGCCACGAGGAGTTGTACCAGTTCAGAAGAATCACAAGGGCTTACGCTTGACAAATTAGATCATGACCCTTAGCCCCGTTACTTCCTCATAGACAACAAAAGACCAGTTCTCAACACCCCTGACTAGGTTTTTCTTCACACAATAGAAGAACTGAAATATTTTTCCCTCACTGAGATCGAACAACCGATTAATCTGATCCCTAAAACACCACTTGGTATCTAGTCCAAGCCTGACGATTTCGAATTTAATGAGGAAGGGTTTAAGTCACATCGCTCAGCCTTAGAATCAGACGACATTGACGATAATAATGATAATAATGAAGAAAGAGGAAATCCACCTCAGAATAATCAACCTTGGTTGGAAACATATTCTCTGGAAATGCCAGGATGGGTACATCACCTCCCTCAACATCCAGAAAAATTACTTCCCAAATTCGACCCTGAAACCTCTAGATTGCCTAAAGACCATATTACAAAGTTCATACTATAAGACCGATGAACATACAACATGAGGACGTAGTGTGTATGATTTTTCCATATACCTTTGAGAATTCAACCTCGACTTGGTATTTTAACTTGCATGTGGGGTCCATAACTAGTTGGATGAAGTTTCAAAAGGATTTCTTACAAAACATTGCAGAAGAAACCACCAAAGCAACTTTAATGGCTGAACTGTTCGTCGCCACCATGAGTTCAAAAGAGAAGGTTAAAGACTTCAATCAATGGTTTACCACTATCCTGAACAAATTTCAACCCGAATCTAAACCTACTCAAGAGTTGCAAATTGAGGTGTATGCTAATGCTCTCCCTGCTTCTATTTCCATGTTTGTGAAAAGGGTTGTCAAACATACCCTAGATGAAAAAATTTGAGGAAGCCAAAATGATTGAATTCAAAATGAAGGGATGCAAATAAGGCTAGGTCTCACTAGTTAAGAAGGAAGTTCAACCTCGACATAGGAGAGGACTTTTGTTGACTAGACCCCCGAGAAAACAAATAGAACAAGGTCCCGAAAAGGGAAGTGGAGACATAGAAGACCTACAACAGATGATAAAGAAACTGTTGAATGAAATCATAGAAATTAAAAGAAGTGTTGGGGAAGGAAACCAAGGTCAAAGGCCCTATAAACCCTTTTTTAAAAGAAACCCACCTTTCAAAGCAATTGAACCTTCCCCAACCAACAAAAACATCGACCTGGGTAATGTAGCATCCGACTCTTTTTGTGGGTAGCATCAAGAGAAACATTCCGAAAGAGAGTGCCCCCAATGGGTGCATGCTATGAATTTAATGGCCAATCGGTTGCTAGACGAAGTTTCTCTTACCGAACAATCAAGCATCTCAGCGGTGAACATCGTTGATCAAGAGGAAGTTGAGCATTCAGAAGAAACATCCATGTTGTTATGGGATCATGAATTACCGATGCCTCTCGATGATGTGTTTGAAGTTCAGGAACCACCCACTGATGTTTTGGTGGATGAAACATGAAGTAAGGGTCAACTGGTCTCAAATGACCTTATCACTATCCAATATTCGAGAGGAAAACAAACAACTGATCACTCGAAAGCACCTTGTGTCTCCCAAATAAATCCTATAAACATACATACATGGGAGTCACCCAAGCTAGACTACAACATAGTAAAAGACTTAAATAAGTTGAAGGCTAATGTGTCGGTCATGGATATGTGAAGAATTCCCGAACAAAAGGATTTTTTGTTGCATGCCTTAAAGTCAATAGAAGCCCCTATAACAAGCATTGATCTAGGTGAAGTCCCACCTCCCACAAATTTAAAGAACAAACCAAATGTAAATGCTTGCTCTTTGGACAAGAGAGGAAAGCCTTTTTTCCCACCTTTCCTTTTAACATTTGAAGTCTTCAACATAAACCTACATAATTGTTTAGTCGATTCAGGGGCATCCTCCAATGTCATGCCATTGTCAATTTTCAAGAAATTGAATGCAATTCTGATCAAAAGTGATAAACACGTTATATAACTAGATAGAACTCATGTAAAAGTTATTGGGGAACTTAATGATGTCATGATCATAATGGCTACCCAACCAAATTTTTTGCATGTGATTGACATAGTTGTAGTAGATATCCCATAAGATTATGGACTACTACTTAGTCGAGATTGGTCTGAGAAATTGAATGGATACTTTAGCACAGACTGGGCTCACCCGTGGCTTCCACTAAAGGGGCATACCAACGTTATTAGGATTGATAGGGAAATATATCTCAAACATAGTGTCACCGATTTAGAATCCTTCAAATACCCTCATCGATAGACTTCCCCATGCTAGGAAACTGCTCTTGCGATTCTGATTTCGGCAATTTCACTCCTCTCTCGTCTGATGTACCTCTCACTCAAAACTCTAAAATGAATTTTCAAGTGAATCTACTGGCAACAATAGAATAAATCATCTTCTGTCAGGAACCTCTGTTGGAAACAACATACAAGGTATACAGAGATGAGAAAATAACTAGGCCTGAAGAAATTGCTAAATTTTGCTCACAAGTTTGGACGTTGTACTTTGATGGGTCTAAATCACAAGAAGTTTAGGGAGCAAGATGTATTCTATTGATCCAAAGGGAAAGATAAATTTCCTATCCTGCGGACTAGAATTTGAATGCACCAATAACACTATTGAGTATGAAGCTCTAGTTCAGGGACTGAAGAAATCCATAGACTTAAACATTAAAGAACTGAAAGTTTTTGGGGACTCTAAAATTATCATTAGGAATGTGAAGAATACTATCCATTGCAATTCACCCCACTTGATAAATTACCAACAAGAGGTGCATAGACTAATAGAACATTTCGAGGCCTTCAATATTACTGTTGTTCCCAGGACAAAAAATACTCTTTCTGATTCCCTAGCCATTGCAGCCTCGAGGTTATCCCCTTTAGAATATTATGAAGCCTCCAAGTTCACTGTGGAACTACTGATGAGGAGGAACAAGATATACATCATGAGGAGGAACACCAAGAAAATAAGGCTCATGCTGGATAGTTCGATTCTCATCACTAGGGAGGAGAAGTTGGTCAACATAGAAAACGTGAAGACATCTGAGCTCATCGACGCATGGATGGTTATAAATGATGCCACACTGGATCGAGAAAAGCAAGATGAAAAGGAAATGGCTGCCACACATAAGGAACGAGACCATCTGCGCCATCTGGAAAAATATTACCAAGACTCAGTGTAGGTTGCAATTTTTATGAAGAGTGAGTTCCAAGATGCATATGAAAATTTCATGAGCGAAAGACATCTCTTCACTTGATGTGTGGCTGATTATCAAGAAGATACCCTTATGGCACTGGAAACCTATAAGGACGTGGAGAGATGGTATGAAAATACATACCAAGCTATAGAACAGATCGATTACATCAGCACAGTGTAGAAGGGCCGAGACACAGAGGAGTATGGAATTCGAGTGTTGATGGATAGCAACATCTCCCAAATTAGGAAAGAAACCAAATACTGGGTAAGTATGGCCCAGAAACATCAATGAGAGATACAAAAGAGTTTGGCTGAGTGTGAAAGAAGCTGGGAAAAGATCAACCGAGAGATGAAATATATTGGCCTCCTAGAGTTCGACTCACCCGAATATTTTAACAACTTGCACTACATAGTCAAACGACATGTAGAACAAGACTCAACATGGGAAGTGGATATCACGCAGGTGGAAAGAATGACACTGGGTCAAATACAAAATTTTATGGAACATCTGACCAAGGCTCATGCTGTTTTGCAACGTTTAAGTGCCAAAGTCATCAAATATAGAGAGCAGGCAATAGAAGTGAAGGAAACTCTTTTAGCCCCGATGGACCAGCATAGATTCCCGCATGATAACACATGCGAGGATCTCTTCGTCAAGTGGTCATAATATGAGAAGAGTCATCCACTATAGTAGAACCACGATATGATTTCTAGAGAACAAAGAGATCAAGCGCCACGTGGCAATCTGTTGTTTTACTTAACACAAACTTGTAGCAACTATTTTTAGTTAGTGATTCTTTATAAATAGGGGGATTGACCTTTTAGAGAGGATCGATGGTTTTGGGGAAATGACCCTCTTTTTGAGAATTGTAAATAATTATTTCTAAGCAAATTTTATTAAGAAATTATTTTAGAACGAGAGACAAAAAAATGTTTTTCATCAAAGGCGTTATGTGATTGGATTGAGGAGGAACTACTTCCATCTTTTATTTCAGTAGTTGATGCTGTAACGAGTAAGAGTTTCTAAATCTATTGATAAGCTATCTTTTTCAATATTTTAACAGTTCTTTTATTCTTAATGATGAAAAACAAATTGTTGTGTTAATGTGTGATTTATGATAGAGCTAAGGAAACTATTTTTCTTTCACTCCTCTTATTGCATGTGTATTTTCTTTCAGTAATTGTATCTCAGTCACTGTTGAAATACCATCAAGTTAATGTATTATTACTAGACTTGTAATAGGTGTGATTATCATTGTTCACATGTTAGAGCATGAGGGTTATCCCAGGCTTAGGCTTCTTAGGTAGTTAGGAATACCTTCTATCAGTTGGTTTATACCATCACACCTTACTTTATCCGACTCATTTAATAAAATAAAAGATAAAAGAGAACATTTAATTTGAAGGAGGAACTTTCACAGAAATATATCCTGTCAATCACTAAGTAAATCTCATAGATAAATTATCTAGATCGAAATATCTGGAGAAACATTCCACCCATCAAACACTGCAGAGTCTAATTGGTCCTCTAAGGCAAGTTTGGCTCCTACTGTTGAGTTAAAGGGATCCCGAACCCCTCAATATAATTGGTGTTAGAAGGAGGGCTTGAATGAATGAATGACTAACAATATTTTTGATAATATATTTCGCATTGCCTACATATTCAAAACATACCACATGCATGGCTAGTCATTATCAAGACAACCCACACACAAAGAGTACTCCCGAAACTGGTAACTCATCCCAACACAAGGAAGTAGAACACCTATTCCTCGAAATACCTTACGCTCTTCCCCACGAGGAGTTGTACCAGTTCAGAAGAATCACAAGGGCTTACGCTCAAAAAATTAGATCGTTACCCTTAGCCCTGTTACTTCCTCGTAGACAACAAGAGACCAGTTCTCGACATCCTCGACCGGGTTTTTCTTCACAGAGTAGAAGAATTGATATATTTTTCCCTCACTGAGATCAAACAACCGATTAATCTAATCCCTGAAACACCAGCTAGTAACTACTCTGAGACTGACGATTTCGAATCTAACGAGGAAGGTTTTAACTCGCATCACTCATATTTAGAATAAGACGACATGGAGAATAATAATGATAATAATTAAAAAAGAGGAAATACACCTCAAAATAATCAACCTTGGTTGGAAAGATATTCTCTGGCAATTCTAGGATGGGTACATCACTCCCCTCAGCATCCAGAAAAATTATTTCCCAAATTCGACCCTGAAATCTCCAAATTTCCTAAAGACCATATTACAAAGTTCATACTAGCTATAAAACCAATGACCGTACAACATGAGGACGTAGTGTGTATGATGTTTCCCTATACCTTTGAGAATTCAACCTCGACTTGGTATTTTAACTTACATGTGGGGTACATAACTAGTTGGACGAAGTTTCAAAAAGATTTCTTACACAAATTTGCAGAAGAAACCACCAAAAGAGATTTAATGGATGAATTGTTCGCCGCCACCATGAGTTCAAAAGAGAAGGTTAAAGACTTCAATCAACGGTTTACCACTATCCTGAACAAATTTAAACCCGAATCTAAACCTACTCAGGAGTTGCAAATTGAGGTGTATGCTAATGCTCTCCCTACTTCCATTTCCATGTATGTGAAAAGGGTTGTCAAAGATACCCTAGCTGAACAATTTCGAGGAAGCCAAATTGATTGAATTCCAAATGAAGGGATGCAAAGAGGGCTAGGTCTCACTAGTTAAGAAGGAAGTTCAACCTCGACATAGGAGAGGAATTTGTTGACTAGACCCTCGATAAACCAAACAGAACAAGGTCCCAAAAAGGGAAGTGGAGACATAGAATACCTACAACAGATGATAAAGAAACTGTCGAATGAAATCATAGAAATTAAAAGAAGTGTTGGGGAAGGAAACCAAGGTCAAAGGCCCTATAAACCCTTTTTTAAAAGAAACCCACCTTTCAAAGTGATTGAACCTCCCCCAACCGACAAAAACATCGACCTGGGTAATGTAGCATCCGACTCTTTTTGTGCGTACCATCAAGAGAAACATTCCGAAAGAGAGTGTCCCCAATGGGTGGACGCTATGAATTTAATGTCCAATCGGTTCCTAGATGAAGTTTCTCTTACCGAACAATTAAGCGTCTCAGCGGTGAACATCGTCGATCAGGAGGAAGTTGAGCCTTCAGAAGAAACATCCATGTTGTTATGGGATCATGATTTACCGATGCCTCTCAATGATGTATTTGAAGTTCAAGAACCACCCGCTGAGGTTTTGGTGGTGTAAACGTGAAGTAAGGGTCAACTAGTCTCAAATGACCTTATCACTGTCCAATATTCGAGAGGAAAATAAACAACCGATCAGTCGAAAGCACCTTGTGTCTCCCAAATAAATCCTATAAACATACATACATGGGAGTCACCCAAGCTAGACTACAACATAGTACAATACTTAAATAAGTTGAAGGCTAATGTGTTGGTCATGGATATGTGCAGAATTCCCCAGCAAAAGGATTTTTTGTTGCATGCCTTAATGTCAATAGAAGCCCCTATAACAAGCACTGATCTAGGTGAAGTCCCACCTCCCACAAATTTAAAGAAAAAACCAAATGTAAATGCTTTCTCTTTGGACAAGAGAGGAAAGCCTTTTTTCCCACCTTTCCTTTCAACATTTGAAGTCTTCAACATAAACCTACATAATTGTTTAGTCGATTCAGGGGCATCCTCCAATGTTATGCCATTGCCAATCTGTAAGAAATTGAATGCAATTCTGCTCAAAAGTAATAAACACGTTATAAAACTAGAGAGAACTCATGTAAAAGTTATTGGGGAACTTAAGGATGTCATGATCATAATGGCTACCCAACCGAAATTTTTGGAAGTGATTGACATAGTTGTAGTAAATATCCCATAAAATTATGGACTACTACTTAGTCTAGATTGGTCTGAGAAATTGAATGGATACTTTAGCACAGACTGGGCTCAGCTCTGGCTTCCACTAAAGGGTCATACCAACATTATTAGGATTGATATGGAAAGATATCTCAAACATAGTGTCACCGATTTAGAATCCTTCAACGAACCCTCATCGACAGACTTCCTCGTGCTAGGAAACTTCTCCTGCGATTCGGATTTTGCCATTTTCACTCCTCTCTCATCTGATGTACCTCTCACTCAAAACTCTGAAATGAATTTTCAAGTGAATCTATTGGCAACAATAGAAGAAATCATCTTCTGTCAGGAACCTCTGTTGGAAACAACATACAAGGTATACAGAGATGAGAAAATAACTAGGCCTGAAGAAATTGCTAAATTTTGCTCACAAGTTTGGACACTATACTTTGATGGGTCTAAATCACAAGAAGGTTCGGGAGCAGGATGTATTCTTATTGATCCAAAGGGAAAGCGGAATTTCCTATCTTGTAGACAATAATTTGAATGCACCAATAACACTGTTGAGTATGAAGCTCTAGTTCAGGGACTGAAGAAAGCCATAGACTTAAACATTAAAGAACTGAAAGTTTTTTGGGACTCTGAAATTATAATTAGGCAAGTGAAGAATATTATCCATTGCAATTCACCCCACTTGGTAAATTACCAACAAGAGGTGCATAGACTAATAGAACATTTTGAGGCCTTCAATATTACTATTGTTCCCAGGACAAAAAATACTCTTGCTGATTGCCTAGCCACTGCAACCTCGAGTTTATCCCCTTTAGAATATTATGAAGCCTCAAGCTAGTGAATTCCTTACCCATCTCTTGTCAAAGAGGGGTGTGGGTCACGATCAAGAGGAATGAAAGTGGGATAAGGTCTAAACTCCATAAGCAGACCTAGATTCACGAACCCGTGAAATTGTACATGCATGGATAGGAAATACCCTGATAAAAGTGAAGCCAGTTAGTTTCTCAATCAAATTCTACACGAGCTAAACCCAAAGGATGCAACAAAGATTCTGCTTTCACCCAGATAATATCCATTTGTTGAGTGCTCAACACACCCTAAAAGCTTATATGAAATTATTTCTCTTTTGGGTACCACTTGTTTTCTTTTGTTCGGCTTTCGAAATTGAGTCCGTTATGTAGGGATCATTTAGTTCATTTCCATGTCTCATCATTGATCAAGTTGGATTTATTTGGACCTGTCATAGTGAAACCTTTGTATCTAAAAAGAACTTGACATTTTAACTAAGAATCTGCAGCTAAAATTGTGACCCACACGCTTATGTTTTGCGTCGGCAAAATCCGAGCAAGTAAAATGACCATATAGTAACAATAATCGTCGAGCACCGATGTATCATCACCATCGATAAACAATGAAGTAGATTTGTGCTAGTTGTTTGCAAAGAAGATTCAGGAAATGGTCGATTTCCCATCGGCGTCGACGACATATGAGAGGGATAAAGATTGACATGGGCCATGATGAACCTCTGATAGCCGATTACTGATGCGTTTATTCAGGGTCGGTGAAATCTCAAATATTTAAATCATGGAATATTTTCACAGTTACACATCGCCAATCACCGATCCCCGATTCATTTTCGGCATCGGCAAGTTTTGAGGGGGTAATCCAGGAACACTTGTTTAAACTTATCACTGATCGTCGATCCTTGATAATTTTTTGACATCGGTAGGGTAGGACCTGTTTGTTAAAACATCTATCTAATGAAATGCCACATGTATTTTTTGTGTAGTCATTTCGTACGGCCTAGTTTCATCCCGAGTCATCTTAGGTTTTCCCGTGTCCTAGTCACACTTCTAAGTCAACATTTCCACATCATCGTCAAACGACAAGATGGATTGGCGTCAGAGTTTTTCCAAGAGATATCAATGAACATTGTCTAAAGAAAAGCGTCGACTCCCAATCCACCTATTAAATTAACAGAACGATGGGAAGTTTTCAACAAAAAATAATATCGGATTCTACCATTTAATAGTTCAATTATTGTTTCTCTCCACATACTTTTCTACCCTGTGTGTTGATCGAATAATGAGAATTTGAAATCGCCAATGAACCACATTATAGCCCATGCCTACACCGCCAACCTACGACTACATTTAAATCTCGAGCATAATGCGATCTCGCGACAGATTTTGTAGAACTTCACTTACACCCCGAATTGAATAACTGATGCGACAAGGTAAGTATTATCTTCGTTTAAATCACTAAGACAATTTTGAACCCCAACATTCTGCACACAAGTTTCTCATTTCGAGAGCAGTCGAAGAAGCGAAGAGAGAGTCTCTAGAGTTGCGCTTGATTCTCAGAATTTCAAATACAGGTTAAGCTAGTGCGAAGAAGAGGTATATGTTAATTTTATCATTTCGACGGTCACATTTTTATGTATCAACATTCTATCTACAACACAGTGTCTAACGCTATCTCTCTGTAGGAAAAAATGCCTCCAAGGAAACCAACGACCAGACGCTTGCCAAGGGAACCAAAATTGAAGGGAGCATAGGTTGGTGAAGGGTCTTCTCTCGGTGTGGTTAGGCAATTGGAATTTTCTCCCAGAGAAGAACCGACCATCAAAACATTGACTAAGAAGGCATTTGCTTAGCCCCAAGATTTTGGCGATACAGAAGAAACCATTAGATCAAATATAATTCTCCCACAATGGGGATATTTGTTCAACATAATTAAATCGGAAGAGTACCCAAAGTTTATCCCCCACAACGACCCAGATGTAAGGGCGCTCAATGAACATGCTTTTCTGAATATCCAGCGGGTGTTCTTGCATATGGTACCTTGTCGAACCCTAGTCTTTCCCTGCATTGAGACTCTGGGTTGGATAATCGATAATACAAATTCGTAAAAGTGCCTAATCAATGATGAGAATGGAGGATGTGTCGGATTTTTTATCCCGACAGAGGTCCAGAAATATTACAAGATCAGGGACCTGTAGGAGCAGTTCAACATAGATTTCATGGTGAAGTTCTATGAATTCCATGATACTAGCCGATTAATGGCCTCTTGGTGGAAGGAAGATAAGAAATTCACAAACCAGAGCAAGGCTGGTACAGGACAACAAATCTAGGGGAGCCATATGTCTACTTAATGGCTCTGATTTTCCTATTATACGGGGAAACAGATCGCGCCAAGTTCTTGGAGGCATTGATGCCCCTGGAATACACTGTGGGTATTTCCAGGAGTAGTTTCAATTGGGGAGAAATCATATCCAAGTAATTGAGCACCCGTTTATTATAGGATCAGACACCAAAGGAGGGAGAAGTGCCCGCTTTTCACATGGATTCATATCTACTAGACATGATCTCTGCAAGGAATGTCTTCACCAACATAAATCTGAGCTGACATGCCCCAGAGCTACCTGTACATGTCTACTTTAACATCCCATGGGAAAACATGTACAAGAAATCGTATGCTCTCATTTGCGATGAATTCATAGCTCATGTTTATTTCATTGTTTTCAAAAAAGAATGCCCAAGGCTGTCTATAGTGGCCATTAAAATGATTTCAAAAGTAGGCCACTGGTCCCTAGATGAAACCATGACCTATATCAGGGTGTTCGGGGCCACTGACGCACCACATTTACTCCCTTCTCACGTTGATATGGATTTAGGAGAATAATGAAATGATTAACATACTTAATATAATAAACACAGAGATAGAAAGAATAACACAAACATCCAGTGAACAATATCTTCTATTAAATAATGAAATAGGCTGAAACTGTAAAACCGCAGAACTGAAACTTGCTCGAATGGTGGTAGCTATCTTTGAGAAGAGATGTGTTTTCTATGCGCATCCATATGAGAAGAATGGATTAAAATGGGGCTCTAGAGGCCCTTTTCATATTACTCATGAACTCCAAAACCATAGACATCCAAAAACGTAACCCTAGAAGGTGAAATGCCAAAATTCATGTGGGCCCTATGGGTAAGTTGGTGTAATTTGGTACCTCAACTTCCTAGGGTCGTAACTTTTGCATACGACCTCATTTTTAGGCGTGTGATAGCCTGTTGGAAAGGTCTTTCAGAGAACTACACATTCTTCTATCAGACTCTGACTTAGTCTACAATATAACCATGGAGAGAAAAAAAACAACGTTAAGGGACCCAAAACAACCCTAGAAGTACATCAATATGTCTTGACATGAAAACATAAAAAATAGGCTAGTTGGATTAGGAGAGAGGCCACCCGTATCCACCCGGATAATGTTCCGGGCTTCAAGCATCCCCAAAAGTGTATAAATCACAATTATAAAGCAATACAGAAGGACGTGCTGAACAAAAATAGATACGAGGAACCAGTTGGAATTGGTGGGTACCCACCAATATCAACCTTGATCAATCGTCCCCCCTTAGGAAGCAATGGTATCCATTGCATTGAGTTCCCCCATTAGGTGAGGAAACTTCTGCTGGATTTGGCCCCGGGTGAGCCACTTTCCTTGGTGTAGGAGTTTCCCTACCTTGACAACCCGATAAATATGGATCCGCTGTTGGAGAGTGCCCTTGACCTATGTGTCCAGTATATGATCGATGGATGTTTGTTCCATGTAGTCAGGTTTTAGCTCTGTTGGTGTTAGTTGTTTGATGATCTCATAGGTGTCCAATAATGGTGGAAAATATGGCCAAAGGAGGTCCACATTCAAGACTGGATGCAGACCAAGGAAAGGTGGAGTGTTGAGCTCAAAATCATTTCTACCCATAGCCTTGGTGATAGTGTAAGGCCCATAACGAAGTGGGAAAAGCTTCCGATGGGGCCCGGTGAGATACTCCTTTTGTAAATGTAACCAGACTTTGTTGCCAACCTGAAACTAGTGTGGTACCGTTATTGATAATGGCACTGCCTTTATTTAGCATTGGATTTCTGCAAAATCTCCTGGACCTGTTGGCGGATGTAATGCACCTAGGTCAACAAACCCAAAATTCTTTTTTTTATACGTTAATCTGAACCATACCCACCTCCTAGGTACCTCTAATTTCTCCCTCTTGGGATATTTTTCATTTTTGATATCCTTTAATTACATAAATAAGCACCAAATGTGCACATGCATTCATCAATATTCATGGTAACTATAACTAGATATTAACATGCCATGCACAACAACAACCAAAAAACATGAATATCATAAACACATCATATCTTAGAGATAGTGAATAATAAGCCGTGGAAATAAATACACAACAGAGAAAACCATGACAGAGAGCACTTATATTAAACAATTTGAATTACCAATTGGCTGTAGACCAAGGACGTTCCACCCAATCATAGATGTTGTTGTTCCAAATATGAAAATTAGGTCACCCCTGAGCTAGGGCTATGAATCAACAAGAATGGGTTCCAGGACGACACTCAACTTCCTCAAACTAGTCAATACTTAATATCTCACGACTTCTCACACACAACAATCCAAAGTACACTAGTCCTCTTCTCCCCATCCTGCACCGCCCAAAAACAATGGACCCCCTTCATTTCCACGTAGTCCCTTAGGTTGTACACTTTTTTCCCGGGATCCAATGCATCTGGTCCATAATATCCATATTGGGACTCTCAGGACTCACAACTGTGAATAAAATTCAGTGCATACCAATGCATCTTATACATGTAGGCATCAATTCATGGTTGGAATACACCGGTTGTTTATATATCCGACAAATAATGGCTTTCTTTCCAACAAATAATGGCTATATTTTACTAGGCATCTCTTGCTTATTATTGCACAACGACTTCTTTTATGACTAAAAATAGGAAAATAAGTATATAGGATTATGAAAAATGACTTCACAAATCATTTACAATTTCAACCACTCAAATTGAATGATTTTTCATACCTGGGCTTGCATTTTAGTGTAGCTTGGCATGCATTTTGCACCAAGGAAAAATTTACGCCAACGCAAAATTTTCCCTATTTGTCCTAGAAGACAATTTTTGGTATTTGTGCAGGGCAAAGGATATTGAGTTTCAAATTGAAAAAATATAGGTAGAGAAAGATGTACTACTTTTCGACAACCCTGTAACTTGTAATATTTCATGTAATATTGACCTATTTATTCTATTGCAGAAATTAGAGTTAATATTTATTCCATTTGATATGTATAATTGGTTGGTTTCAAGTCATTGACCTTGATTTCTCTCATAACCAACCATCCTTTGATTCATCAAAAGGTCATGAATCTTTGTGAATAGAAATCATCCTTATTGAAGTGAAAATGCACTCCTAATTGTACAAACATGTTAAAAATATTTTAATAATCAATTTACAACTTAAATATTAAATTATGGAGGATTATCCAACTTTGGGCATGCACTTTCCTATAGCCAACTTTAACAAATTGTCCCTCCAGTTTTATAAGGGAACTTTTAGCCTTTATGCACATCGAGTAGTTTTTTGTTTGGAACTTCCAATATACGACTATGTCAAGGTGTAAATTAAAAAATTACAACTTCTTCAAGTTGAACCACTCAATTTGAGTCTATTGTGTTGCTATATTCTTTGCAATGAAAGTCTAGTCAAGGTTGAACGATTCACAGTTGAATTCAAAGGAATCGAAAAAAAGTCAAAGGTCGAGGTGGTTCAACAAAGTAAAGTTGAAGTCTAAGACATCAACAACAAGTCGAATAGGTCAATCGAAAAGTGGTCGATATGCGGGCATGTGGAAACCAAATGAAGACCGAATGAAGGCCGATTGGTAGTCGACTGTAACAAAATCTAGAGATTCATGGTATTTGTATCCAATAATCTGCATGGATTTGTAAGCGTTTTTGGGTGCCTTTTATTTATGTATCTTCATATTGTAAATCCAATAAATAAGGTGTGTTGTAATTCTATAAAAGCTAATCAATAATCATAGAATAGCCAATCTGTAGAGGTTTCTAGTCATGCAGATGTAAATCGAATTGCCTACAAGGTTGTTCTTTTGTAAAGAAAGAAGGTATGATGTCGATTTTATCTTAGGTGTGGACCAAGGTTAGACATTTAACCTTTTATTTTGAATGAATAAGACAACAAGAGAGAAAAACTCTCAAGGAATGATGGTTTTCCTGGTTTGGGTTTCCAAGGTAAAATCTCGGTGTACTGTGTGTTTTCTTTGTCATTTATTTTATTTATTAAATATTTCTTTCATTCTTCTGCTAGGATTATCACGGAAGTATTCCTCATTACCTAACATGTGTTATCAGAGCTTGATTTAAAAACCTTGGATATGAGCTAAACCCTAGGTTCAATAGGAGTCGTAAGACAAAAATCTTTAAAAATTTTGTTAAAGAATGACGAGCAGCTTGAGAATATAGATCAAAAAATTCAATGGCCATAATTTTGATCTTTGGAAGCTTAAAATTGAACATCTCCTTGTAGATCGAGAACAATGGACAATAGTCTATTGAGGTACCATGTCAACATGTATGTTGATGGAAGAATGGGAAAAACTCGAGAGAAGAGAAAGGAGTACGATTCGAATTTGTCTTGTTGATTCGGTACTATTGAATGTCTCAGGTGAAGATTCAACCAAGAAACTATGGGAAAATTTGGGGAGCTTGTACCAGTCAAAATCCCTGGTAAATAAGTTATTTCTCATAAAAAAACTGTATCTTCTGAGGATGAGTAAGGGTATTTTGGTGACTGAGAATTTAAATGTGTTTAATACCATTATAAGCCAATTATCTTTTGTGTATATTAAAATCACTGAGGAGGAGAAATGTATTAGTATATTATGTTCTTTTCTAGACTCCTGGGATAGATTACTCGTGGATATAAGGAGTAATACAACTACATTAGTTCTATAAGATGTGGTTTCATCTCTATTGTCAGAAGAAATGAGAAGGAAGAACATGGAAGGATCGACCAAATATTCTTTAGTGGTGAGAGGTCGACTGATTGACAAAGATAAATGAAAATTATCTGGAAGAAAGTCTAAGTCGAAGGGTAGATCTAAATCCCCTATTCAGTTGAAAAGAATATGTTGGAAATGTGGTAAAAATGGGCATTACAAAAGGGACTACAAGTCAAAGGAAATGGAAGTCAGTATAGGGTCTGACTAGAAGCAATCGAATCGGAGAAAAATGACTCCATGTAAGGGAGGTGATGTGTACCTAGTGTAAGCCAGTACACAGTTGGATCGCGATGTTTGGTTGATCGAATCAGGAGAATCCTATCATAGGATACCACGTAGAGAATGATTCTACAAATATGAACAATATGAAGGAGGATGCATGTACTTGGGGGTTGAATCGACAACCAAAATTTTCGGACGAGGAAGAGTTCAGTTGATACTCCAAGATGGGAGGAGTAGAACCCTTCCATGTGTGCTACACATTTCAAGTTTGGAAAGAAACCTGATATTTGTCAGTAAGATGACTGATTCAGGGGTGCACATTCTATTTCATACGGATTTGTGCAATATGGTCATAGGTGAAATGGTCTTAATGAAAGGAGTTCGGTTTGGAACCCTATACAAGTTACCAGGGAGTGTCGACTCAACTGAATGCAACAACATCTCTATTCCTGAATTCAACCCAAATTCGAATCGACTCGACTCAGGCCGATTCGATTCAAACCGATTCGACAAGTCATCATAAAGTTGACTCGACCATGCTATGGCATGATAATATGGGGAACATAGGATAAAAAGGACTTTGAGCTATGCAAAAAAAGGGTATGGTTGAAGATTTTCCTGAATGTAATTTAGAAGTCGACTTTTGTGAACATTGTATATATGGAAGACAAAGTTGAGCGACTTTCCCATCTGTAGCGATAAGGGAAAATGTGATTCTAGAATTGGTTCATAGTGATGTGTTTGGCTCTCTTTTAAATCCTTCACTTGGTGGATTCCTTTATTATGTCTCTTCATAGATGATTTTTTCAGGAAGGCATGGATATATTTTCTGAGGAATAAATCAAATATTTTTGATAAATTCAAAGACTTTAAATCTCTTGTATAAAACCTGACAGATAAGAAGATTAAGGTGCTAAGAACTAACAACGGTGGTGAATTCCATGGAAAAAAATTTGGTTAGTTTTGCAAACAGCGTGGAACAACACACCAAAATACCACACCATATACCCCACAACAAAATGGAGTTGCTAAGAGAATGAACAAAACATTAATGGACAAGGCAAGTAGCATGCTCAATGGTGTTGGGCATGCACAAGAATTCTAGGAAAAGGTAGTCGACACTGCAAAATACCTATTGAATATGTCTCCTTCGTCGAAGTTAGTTAAAAAAACTCCACATGAGGTATGTTCAGGTAAAAAACCTTTGGTTTCACATCTCAAATTATTTGGCTATGATGCATTTGTGCATGTTCCGAAGGAAACGAGGAGCAAGTTAGAAAATAAGGTAGTCAAGTGTATTTTCATTGGGTACAACTAAGGAATGAAAGGATATAAGTTTTGGGATCCTACATCAAGGAAATCATTGTACATTCGATATGTGGTATTCAGATAAGTCATAAGTAAATCCAAGCCTGAAGAAATTGTTCAAGTCGAGAATAATTCAGAGAAGGTGCGGTTTGAGCTAAGGAACGAAGAAGATGATTCATATGAGTCGAATGAATCAAAAGAAGAGTTGGAACAACCAACCCCGGTTGTAAGGAGGTCAAAATGATTAAGAAAACTAATCGAAAGGTATAGCCCACTCGATTTCTGTTTTTCATTTGTGTTAACTGCCACCAACGATGAGCCTAAGTTGGTCGGGGAGGCAGTCGACTAAACAGAGGGAAACCTATGGAAGAATGCCATGGTTGAAGACATGGAATCCTTGCAAAAGAATGAGACATGGGATCTAGTAAAATTACCTAGTGGATGAAAGTGTGTCAATAACAAATGGGTATTCAAGAAAAAGATGAACGCAGTAGGTCAAGTCAAGAAATTCAAAGCTCGACTGGTAGTGAAAGGATATTTCCAAGTCGAAGGAGTCGAATTTGGTGATATCTTTCCCTTGTCGCAAAATTAACTTCCATTAGAGTACTAATGTCTATGGTTGCAACATTTGATCTAGAAATAGAATAGATGGATGTGAAGACAACATTCCTAGATGGGGACCTAGAAGAGGAAATCTACATGAAACATCCTAAAGGATTTGTAGTAGATGTAAAGAAAGATTTGGTGTGCAAACTGAAAAGTTCCCTTTATGGTCTAAAGGAATCACCAAGGATGTGGTACCAAAAGTTTGACACATACATTCTTAGTTTGGGGTTTGTGAGAAACAAAGTTGATCACTGCATATATTCCAAAGAAGAAGGTGGGTGTTTCATATATGTATCATTGTATGTCAATGACATGTTGCTAATTGGAAACAACATGAATGCAATAAAGGAGGTGAAGAAGCAGTTATCCTCCAAGTTTGAGATGAAGGATCTTGGTGCAACGAACTTCATTCTAGGAATGGAGATTAAAAGAGATCGAACAAATAAAAATCTCTGGTTGAACCATAAGAAGTATACTGAAATAATCTTGAAACGTTTCAATTTGTAGGATTACAAACCTGTGAAGGTGTCAATTCCCGTGGGAGCAACGCTAATTGATAAACACTGTCCAAGGAAAAAAGAGAAGTTGAATACATGGAAACCACTCATGGAAGCAAAGAAGAAGTATGGCTTCAAAGGCTGTGTTCAAGAATCAATTTTGAGTAGAGATGTATGAAGATAAGTTTCAATAGTCAAAGCACAATATTTCTAGAAAAGAACCCATTTTATCATTCTAAGACTAATAACATTGATGTATAATACCATTTCATGAGAGACATGGTAGAAAGAAACAAGGTGCTACTAGATAAAGTACACACATTGAAAAACATAACATACTCTTTGACCAAGTTTGTGAGTGTTGTGTGTTGAAATTAATAAGACAACTGAGAAAGGGGCGGGGGCTGAATCAGTTGTTATTGTGCTTAAACAATTTTAAGTCTATTAAACCATTCTTAATCTTTCTTCAAGTGATCATCAATATTAAACAACATATGGACAACATAAATAATGAGCATCAGTCACACATAATATATACAGAGAGATAGATTTTCACGAGGAAACCCATAAAGGGAGAAAACCTCTTCTTCTTTGAAATGATAGGTAGTCTTTTAATTTCTATACATCATCTATGTTTTAGCACCAACTCAAAGTGAGGTTACTACCTTTGTTTTACCAGCTCCAACTTGTTGAGAGTACCAACTCTCTGGTTTCTCTAGCACCGACTAGAAGGAAGAACCAACTCCCTGAGTGTTCTAGCACCGGCTGGATGGAAGCACCTACTTCCACTTATACAAGAACCAACTTGTTTGAGAGCACCAACTCTCTGGTTTCTCTAGCACTGACTAGAAGGAAGCACCAACTCCCTAAATATTCCAGCACCAATTGGATTTATAAAAGCACCAACTTGTATACATAAAACTTTGTGTTTTCCCAAGCACCACCCTGCCACCCTGTTTTCTAGCCACAACTAGATGGAAGCTACAAATCCCAATATTCAAGAACCAACTCAAATATCAAAGGACCACATTAGTCCCTAGCACCACCCTACCTCCCTGATTATAAATAAATGATTGAATAACCAACAACATAGATAAATTGATTCTTACCACTTCTTCTTTGTTCTGTAAATCTGGTCTGCTTCTAACTATTTTGCAATTCTTCTCTTCCTCTGTCTGTTCTGCAATTCTTCTCTTCCTCTGTCTATTCTGCAATTCTTCTCTTCTTCAAGATGTTATGCAATTCTTCTCTTTCTTCTGCCTATTCCTCATCTGTTACTCATCTCCGAGTTTGATCTCACATTGTGCATACTGTCGGTCTCACACTGCGCATACTGTAATTTTTCCTTTCTTACAGTTCAAATCATTTTCCATTTAGAACGACCAACCTTCCTCAGTCATTGCGTCTCCATTTTATCCTATACCACTTATTTAGTTACACCTTGAATCTCCAAGAAAACGCATCAGCAACTGAATCGTCAGCCACCCAAGAATCATGATTCAGTTTTGCCAACTGAATCATAACTGATCAATTACTTGTGAGGTGAAACATTAACCCTTCGATCAAGTTTCCAATTAACTAGTACCATTGGATAAATCCCCAGGATTTCGCGTTTATCTCATATGCCCACTAGTTGTGACCGAGCTCTAAACAATTTCGTGATTTTGCATCTTGGCATTCCTGTGATGAAGGGTCTCGACACTCCAAGTCACGATCGCCGAGACTCTGAGATGGAGCTTAGCACTGCTAGATTCTTCCCCTCACGTGACCACCGACTGAGCCAAAAGGCGCTTCTTATTTCGCGAACTCATGAACTTTATCAAGCCTGATCAATGGTCGAGGTCTCTAATGATTCGACGGTCCAGATCTCATCATGATCTCACATATCACAATTCCTGTGATGAAGGGTCTCGATACTCCAAGTCACGATCACCGAGACTCTGAGATGGAGCTTAACACCACTAGCTTGTTCCTCCATCTTCTGCAGATGTAACCACTGGCTGTGACCACAGCCTTATTCAAAAACTCATTTCTCACTTTCACATCTTGAGTATTCTGTGATGATTCCTCTCAACTCTCCATGTCACGAACTCTGAAATAGATCTTGGCTTCTCTAGCTCTGCTCTCCAGCTCTCGAAAATATGACCACGAGATATGACCACTCACCAATCAAATGAGCACTTCGCTCCTTTGAATTTCCAGTTAGTGAAACGATGATCTTTCGCCATGTGTCCTATGGAACCAAAGGTCCAGATATTATCGCGATTTCACCACGTGTCCTTCTTGAATCAACATTCCATATTTCTCCTCTATCCGACGGCTGAGACCATTTCGCTATTTCACATATCGTGAGTTGGAAGGTTAGAGAACTTCCTTCCTTTGACCTTTCTAGTCAACGGAAATTTAATCCCTCGCCACATGTCCCTCTTGGATCAACGGTCAAGATCTTTTCGCGATTTCACAACTTCACAGGCCTTCGTCATGCCTGATCAATGGTCCACGATCTCGATGAATCGACAATCCAGATCTTTTCGCAATCTCCCATATCGCAAGTTCCCACACCATGCTTCGTTGACTCCTCCAATGTGCAAGTCAACGAAATACCAATCGCTTGCCACGTGTCCTATGACTCCAACGGTCAGGATTGTTATCGCGATTTCGCATATCGCGAGTTCAAACCTCTTTTCTTTGGATTTCTTGATCTGTGAAACTCCAAAATGAAACATTTGTCATGCTTTGAATGTTTTCCTCCTTCTGATCTTACACTTTTGATCTTTCCATTATTGCTACACTACTGGTTGTGCTGATCTCCACCATCAATGACAAACACGCATACTTTGCCTCTGTCTAAAAACATGCCAAAAATATCCCCCTTTGGCATTGATGGCAACCCCTTTAAAAACATGCAACTATACCACTGTAGCATCCTTGAAATTTATCACACTTTCTCCCCCTTTGACATCAATGTCAAAGAAGAAACACGCTCCCCCTGAGCTGTTGTAGTACATACTCCCCCTATCAACTATGAGAAAATTAGAAATACAACAGATATTCAATAAGTACTCCCCCTGATCAGGTGAACAGATTAGATGAAATAAGTTATAACCCCCAACTTTTTACAAAGATATCCAAAAGGGGTCGCTACTAACGGTTTAGTAAATATATCAACTATTTGTTCTGTGGAAGGAATATAATTTAGTTGAATGACGTTGTTTGTAACTTATTCTCTGAGAAAATGGTATTTTATTGGTATTTGCTTAGATTTTGAATGAAGTACAAGATTCTTAGAGAGACTAATGGCACTGGTGTTATCACAGTGAAGTGGAATGGGATCAGTGTAAGTTACCTTCAAATCTGCAAGAGTTTGTATCATCCATAAAATTTGTGTGCAACAAGTAGCAGCAGCAATGTATTCTGCCTCTGTAGTTGATAATGAAATGGATCCTTGCTTTTTAATAAGCCATGCTACTAATGAGTCACCTAGAAAGAATGCTCCTCCACTGGTGTTTTTTCTCTCATCAACACAGTTTGCCCAATCGACATCTGAATAAGAAGTTAACTGAAAGTTCTGATTTATGGGATACCACAGATCATAATTCATTGTGCCTTTCAAGTACTTGAATATCCTTGTTACCTCTACTAGATGACTTTGTTTAGGAGCAGACTGATAGTGACCTACCATTCCAACAACTTGCATTATATCAGGACGGGAAGCTGTGATGTACAGAAGACTGCCTATCATTGATCGGTATGTCCTTTGATCAACATCGAGTGACATATCATCTTTATTGAGCTTGCAACCAACGACCATAGGTGTACTAATAGGAGAGGAATCCTCCATCTGAAATTTCTTCAACATCTCTTTCAAATATTTTTCTTGAGAGATAAATATTCCTGCAGAACTCTGATTTACTTGTAAACCAAGAAAATATGATAGTTCTCCTATCATGGACATCTCAAACTCTGTTTTCATAGAGTTAGAAAACCACTGGACAGATGATTCATTAGTACAACCAAAAATAATATCATCTACATAAACCAAAACAACTAGTAAATTATCACCTTTAGACTTAATGTAGAGATTATTGTCAACAGTACCTTTCTTGAACCCTTTGTCTTGTAAAAATTTGTCCAGTCTATAATACCAAGCTCGTGGTGCTTGTTTTAGCCCATATAAGGCCTTCTTCAGCTTGCAAACATAATTAGGATTATCTTTCAATGAGAATCCTCCAGGTTGCTCCATATATACTTCTTCCTCTAGATCTCCATTAAGAAAAGCTGACTTAACATCCATCTGATACAATTTAAAGTTCTTATGACATGAATATCAATGAACATTCTGATGGCCTCCAATCTTGCCACTGGTGCAAAATTTTTATCAAAGTCCTAACCTTCAACTTCTGCATACCCTTTACAGACCAATCTGGCTTTATTTCTAACAACTTGTCCTTTTTCATTCATTTTATTCTTGAACACCCATTTGGAACCTATTACATTCTTATCTTCGGGTCTAGGAAAAACCTCCCAATTATTGTTCTTCTCAATCTGATCAAGCTCTTCATTCATAGCTCTAATCCAATCATCATGTTGGCTGGCTTCATAATTTTTTTTTGGTTCAGTCATAGATAAAAAAGCAACATGAGATTGTTCTGAGTCTTTAATCAATTTCCTTCTTGTCTGAACTCCTTTATTTATATCTCCAATTATCTGATTTTCAGAATGATTCTTTCTAACAATTCTAAGAGGTGAGTTTGTTTCTTTCTGCCGATTTATGTCAGCCTGATTATTTGTATCTTCATCTGATTCAGATTCTTCTCTTTCTGATCCTTGGACCTGTTCATCTTCATCTTCAACTATACCTTTTGTTCTTGGTTCATCACTGCTTACATTTCTGACCGGGATTTCTTCATCAACTTTTATGTCTATATAATCAACTAGTTTATGCAGCCTCTTATTGTAACATCTGTACCCTTTACTGTTTGTAGCATAACCCAAGAAGATACCTTCATTAGCCCTGTCATCATATTTGCCAATATTTTCATCATTATTCTTAATATAACATTTACTCCCA
>ML783123.1:1423463-1470604 GCA_009831015.1 Picea engelmannii | reverse complement strand
AGAAGCATCACATATAATAAAAGTATGAGTTAAAATGGTATTGATATTCCATAAGATTATCATAATAATGGGATATTTACATGTAAATAGACATCATACAGTTACAGTCTCCCTTACAAAACTAGTCGGCGAAGTGAAATATAGATCCCACACCTTTATTCTCTCTGAAGATTCCTCCTACTGTCTCTGATCTAACAAGCCTCTCCTTTCATATCACTCTACTTACAACATTTATATCACTCAATTCCAACCAAAAATGCCAAAATGTAGAACATTTTGAGAATGCCTATATATTTATATAATCCACATGGAGAATACCTCGATCCATATGGCGGTTACATAATTCGATCATAATTATCTTTACATGTCCTTGAGTGAGTTGATATAGCTTGTGGTTTTAGAAACATGCCTCGACAATCTGTGTTTGATGATGGGGTGCCCCATGGCCCTTGTGGTAACCATCGAATATGAGTTAGAATTTTGACAATGATTGGACTATGTTGAAATGTCGATGAATGTTGGGGCACTAAGAAAAAAAAATGAAAATTTGATAGTTAGTTAGTAATGTTTGACGGTATGATCGATTTTATCCATACTGTCGGAACTCCCCATCAGACTTCAAAACCATATGTAGTAGTGACCACCTACGGATTTATTCTCCTCCGAGGAGAGAGAATAGTGTGCTATCCATCCACGTGTGACATTTGGGAAAATAAAATATTCCCTAACAATAATAATTCAACCCGACGATTTAAAAACATTTATAGATGAAGTCAACCCAAAATTGAGTCAACAGGGGATGAATTTAATAATCCAAAAGTGTGTGAAGTCGATTGAATTAGAATTGAAACACTTAGAGGAGCATAAATTCGTCTTGGGAAGATGGGGAACAACCCAAGAAAGATGATAACGTCTAGGCGATGAAAATTCCACTCATCAACCAATTTCAACGTCCAACGCACTTCTGAGGTGTGTGGCATGAGGGGATAGCTCCCAACAATTAAAAGAATCGATCAAACATTGTTAACTCGTCCCAGACATACCAAAGTCGACTTGGCAAAGAAAATTAGTTGTGGGGATGAAATTGCAATTCAGGAGAGTGAGGCATTTCTCCCATCAAGGTTTACAAATTCCCCACATCATTTAAATACACTCGGTAGGGTAATAAAACACCCAACATCATTTAAAAATGACCAGGCACATTAGAAAGGACCCAAACACTGTAAATTCACCTAGCAACATACAAAAAAACCCATGTAATTAATGGTTGGTACAGGTAATTAGGAAACATTAAAGAACATGGTAAAATGAACCAAGAGAGAGAAATAACACCCAATGTCCTTTGCTAGATGAGAGGAATTCCCAGAATGTAAACACTGCTAAATAGTTACAACAACTGTTTGATTACATCCCTTGATCTTGAGATCTCAAGAAAATGGATGACAAGGATGATTTGTATATTGGGATGGTCAACACAATGGCCAGTCTTGGATTAATCAAACAAAATGAAGTCAAATTAACTTGAATCGATCTCCATGTGAAGCTATCACAATTACAATTGACAATATTCCTTATCCATTAATCAAACTATGAGCAACAAATTCATGAAAAAAAAATAATCCACAAACCATGCTATAAGCACACAATAATTGCAAGTCATTCCATGAAAAATTGGATGCAATGTTTACCCTGGGAACCCAAATGGGAGAAACCATATTTGAATGGGCTCACTCTTTTTATTTCCACAATCTCTAGTACAATGCTTTCCTACTCTTCATGTTGTCTCCCTTAGCCAAAAACAATATCGTTTGATAATGAGAATAGTTGAAGAAATAGGGAGAGCTAGGGGGTAAGGGAAGGCCAATAGCCATGGCTCTTCACTTCCCATTCATCAATGTTATCTCCTATTCGATTTTTAATTATATTTAATTTTTTCTCTCACATTTTGATTTTTGTTTGATTAGGCTTTACATTTACTGATCATTTACATAGTTTACATAACCATCATAGTTTGTTGAATAGTCTTATAGGTACCAAATCTAATCTTTTTTTGGTTCGGATCCATTTTGGATCACTATGTTAATGGGATGGGAACAATTTTGAAATACATGGATGATGAGTTGGAAAGTACAGTGTTATGGTTAGATTTACTAGTTATGTAGGCACTTAGAAACTCTTATAGAAAAAACCTTCTTAAGCTCACAAGAAGAGCATCCAAGATAATCTCTTCCAATAAGAATGAGATCCCAATGTACATCTCAACCATGTCTATTACAAGTGGTCTCACAAAGAAAAAATGGTTACAAGTTGGAGTAAAAAGAATTCAACTATGATGTGTACAAACAAAACTTAATGTAAGCCAATTGAAAGAGTAAATATACTCATAGAGAAAAAGACATTAAAGAAACATAATAAAATAAATAGGCATTGTTCTACTTGAAAACAAAAAGAAACAATGTGAAATCACATATTATGGTGTATAGACTGAATTTTATTCCAAAATAAATGAAATTTGTAATTGTAAATAATGGTGTATCAAACTATAAAAACAAAATGTATTCAATAACTAAAGAGCAAGGTGCACAAATATGACTCTACTTTAGGAAACACAATAAAAAAAGAATTCTAGTTCATGAATAAAACTCAAAGGTGCACAAATATGACTCTACTTTAGGAAACACAATAAAAAAAGAATTCTAGTTCATGAATAAAACTCTAATTTAGGCTAAACATAATAATAATAAAAACTAATGACGAGCTCCAATTGTGCAAAATAAAAATGCCACTGAATCACTAAATAATTCTACAAGTATAGAAAAATCAATTAATAAAAATTATATGACTCTACTTTAGGAAACACAATAAAAAAAGAATTCTAGTGCATGAATAAAACTCTAATTTAGGCTAAACATAATAATAATAAAAACTAATGACGAGCTCCAATTGTGGAAAATAAAAATACCACTGAATCACTAAATAATTCTATAAGTATAGGAACATCAATTAATAAAAAATCATGTTACTGATATAAGTATAGATCCAAATGGGGTGATTTTCTAGGTTTCCAATGTGGGTTTGGTTTGTTGGGTGTGGAGGGGTAGCACTCACCAAGAAAATAACATTCCAAAAATATTGAATTACTGTAATTTTGTCTCCCCTTGCAACATCCATACTAGTCAACTCAATCCCATTGTGTATCAAAGTTGTAAAGTAATAGTGGGGTTCCTAAGGAGGGTTTATTATTAAAAGGATATGGGGTTTCCAAGTTACCATTGCCAATCAACTAGTGAGTACAAATCATATCAAGGTACCATTTTTTTTATTTTTTATATCCATCCTAGAAAAATTGTTAATTCATAAACATTTTTTTAGTAGTTTAGAATAAAAACACATCGATATTAAGAGTGACACATCACATACTAAATACTTCTTTAAATTCAAGTATTATATCTAGGGTAATTATTCCAACAAAATTGCTAGGGATTGGCACTGAGTCTCATCCTTTTTTAGAGATGTCATTTGGGTGGAGAGAATCATAGGAAAATAAACCCTACTAGATGGCTCAATACTCCTCTAAGCTCATTAGTGAACCATGACACCATCAACTACTTTCATAAACTCAAATCATTGTTTCTTTACATAAATTCCAAGGTTCCATTGAGGGTTTGAAAAAAAATCTCGTGAGTTTTGAAGGAAGTTGAAAAACAACTAGAGGTTATAGGTTCTATTCTCATGGATTCACACTTGTGGTATAAGACATTGTCCCTCCCTAGGAGAGCTCGATCTAAGGTTACTGTGGTTTTATTTATTTATTTTTATATAAAATAAAAAGAACCAAACTATTTAACATCGAATATTTGTGAAGAACATAAAAATGGGGATCTGTTAGCTTGCCTTGGTGATAGAATAGGGAATTGGAATTAATAATTATTCAAAACAATGGAGAAACAACATCCAAAACTGTTAAAAAAACATAAACCCTTTCAACATCAATAGAACAAATTAAGATTTGATCTTGGGGGGTATCTACATGCATTTTTGTTTAGAGCCAAACCAAACAACCATTGCAAAATTCTTCATGGCGTGCTTCTTCATGTTGGCAAGCTCCCTATAAAATATTGTTCCTGCAAGGTCCACACTACATTTAAAAATAGGAAAATGACTTGGTCTCGAAGGCTTATTGAAAAATTATCCAAAACATAAAACTAAAATAATGTAGAAGAAGGTGTAGTTCATCCAAAAACTTTTACATAATTGCTAGCTCCCAAAAAACAAGGAATGTAAATTCATTACATATTGATAAATGTAATGAGATTCAAAATCATTACAAATATAAAATACAACAACAATACTCCTATGCCAAAAACCATATGGTTTAGTTTGGTTAAGGAAACCTATGACAACTTGGGTTAAATGATGGAAAGTGATATTGGGTATATCAGTTTTCGACTTTTTCACTAGGGTTTTTTGAACGGCTAGTAGGGGAGTGAAGATATTGGATTTCCTTGCAAGTTCATGGTTTAATGAAAATATTACTTGGCTAAAAAATAATAGATGTCCAAGTAGAAATTTTGAGAAGGAGAACAAAGTATGCCATGCTTGTAGTCTTTGTTCGATGCTAGTACGATTTGTGGTTCTTGGGTCTGCCTATCAGTGGGTGTTCCTCATGGTGACTATCTATCCCCTCAAACCACCTAGGAAATTGATTGATTGTGTTCTTTAAAATACTATTGCATTTTAAACTATAGAAACCACACACAAACACAGCCTTAGAGCTATCATGGATCTCATATCAGATTGTATGCAACAATTATGAAACAATAACAAGGTAATAAACCCCAAGCAATGTGAATGGAATGAAGAATCCTCTAGTTAGAATGAAACATATGATTTCACAAACAATATCCAGACCAATAATATGGTTGTCACTAAAAATTGATAAAATTTCACATGAAGAAATGGATCGAACTCCACCGCTGCAATTTTGTTCTTATTCGTTTTTAAAAATTAACTAAAACATCTAATAGAATTAACACAACAAAATATCTCATAATTAACAAAATCTTTTTGTGTTCCCAATGTATCCATTGAAATAATTTTAGGTCTATAATGTATTCTTGTATATTGAAAACATAATAATAAAAATAGTTTAAAAAATTTTATATTAAAAAAATACCAAAAAATATATTGTATATTGTGAAATATATTGGAAATTCATCAAAATATCCTTTAAAATGATGAGACAATTGGATGGCATAATATTGATTGAATATAATTTAATTTAGTTACTCACACTTGGAAAAGGATTGTCCATGTACTTTTTACATCAGGACAAAAATGAAAGTGAAGTGATTTCATCTTTAAACCACGTCATGGATGGAAGCATTTCACCCTTATCACCACATATATAAAAAAATCCTTTCAAAATATATTGTAGACAATATATAATGAAAATTCATTAAATATCCATATCCTTTAAAAATATGAGAAAAAATTTCATATTTTCTTACTGGAAAAGGTTATTTCTTAGCAATTTTTACATTCTTCTCTGAAAGAACATTTTCAAAGGAGGTCCATGGTTCCTCATTAAAGGAGGAAGTATTGGATCAATGGGTTTGATCCGAGAATGGAACTAAATCCATAATCACTACAATATGAATCATATTACCATACCTTCCTTTTGCATTCTGGAAAGGATATTGTTTTACGTTGATTGGATTTATTAAGTCATCTAAGATAACATAGGAAAGCAAGTTGGCTACCTATTCAAAATTTCACACAAACATTGATCTAAACACACCTATACCAAAAAGGATTACTCTTTTCCTTGGAGACAAAAAATATATTCAAAAGCTACAATGTGAGAAAATTCCTTTCAAAGAGTATGGTCATATGGAATTCAAATGCCCAAAAACCTCGAGCAGATTGGATGAGGAAGGGTTGTCAAAACATTAGGCAAAGGAGAAGGGGATTAGTCAAACTTTCAGCCACCAAAAAAGAGGCTCTGAATATTTGGGAGGAAACAAATAACATCCAAGCCCAGAATAGATTCCAAGCCTTGGAAACATACCCAGAAGATCCAAGTAGGAACTATCATCTCCCTCCAAAGTTTCAGGAAGATTGTAACACCTTTTTTTTCCCCATAGTTGTAATTATGCTTAAGACTCCATATGATTATGTTTATGAAGCTTGTAATCATGTTTTGATTAATGAAAACACCAGGCAACTGACTAAGGATGAAAAGCCTTGAGAGTACTAGCCATGATATCACATATATAATTGATGAAGTGGATAGTTGAGGCGAAGATGAGATGTTTTAGTGAAGAAAATAGGAATATTACTTATAAAGCTTTCTTATACTTATAAACATGAGCTTACACCTACCAACGTACCCATATCGGTATGAGGGCCACATGAATAGTAATGGAAGTTAGGGTAGTGGATGGAGAAGTTAATAACTGCTGAGAGTTTTATCTCTCGAAGAAGGAAAAAGGGGTCAACTGAACAACCTGACAGTAGGAAACCACAAAATTACCCCTTCGAAAATTTAGACTCCAAATAGAATCTCATATCTTACAGAAGTCACATGAGTCCCAAGGATTGGTAGAGGAAGAGGCAAAAGGTCAAAAACATCACCAAGAGAGGAGAGAAGGAGATGCATGTAGATATGGAGGAGGATAGACGTGGACATCGGAAGAGGAGGGAGAATAATACACAATGCATAGAGAGAATACTCTAAGAAAGTGTAGAATCTATGAACTCACAAGCCAATGGCGCAACGAACAAAGGTGTTCATTGGCACAGGTAAAAGAGGAAGAAGTGGAAATATTTCCTTGAAGAAAATAGAGAGCTTGACCAATTTGATGATGATCACCCTGAAATAGAGAAGACATGAATCCATACTGAAGTGATAAAAGGCCGCAACTTGGTACTTACTGGATAGAAATTGACATTGGTAAGGGGAGGTCACCGAGGGAATTTATAGTAGAGAAGGGAGTCCCTTCTGCAAAGGAAATCCAGTTGATAAACTACCTGATAAACCTGTGGAAGACTTGAGCTTAGTGGGAAGGGGGAAACTTTTTTTTTTTTTTTTCTATAGAGGAAGGAGAGTAACCTTCCTGGATCATATAAATTTGAAGACTAATTGAATCATTCCCTTATGATATCATGGCTTGTCATAGGGGTGGTGTACTATAGGAAGGAACTCTGCATTATGGCCTAAGGTTGGGAGGAAAGAAATCCTCTCTCAGTCAGTTTGTTGTTAATACTTCCTTGAACATATAAGTGTTTAATCTTGCTTGTTTATTGTTTAATAGTATTGTAAATGTGTGGGTTCCAAATTATGGAAAATATGAATGCATTTGAATGTATGAAAGCTTTGATTAAATGGAATGTGTTCTTTTATTTCCACTATTAATATGTTGAATTCAAGGAGTCAACTGAACATGGTGTAGTGTTGTGTATTCCTAGAAGTATTAAGGCCTTGAGAGGAAAGTTTACAGGATATGGACAAAAAATCATCTGGGAGGTTACGAGAGTCTCCCTGCCTCTGTGAAGTTCTGGGTAGAGTATGAAACCCCAAGTCTTGTTAGAACCTCTTATCCTTAAGTGGAAAGCTTGCAATATATGAAAGAACTTCACTTACAATGAAGTTGAAAGGACCATGAGGGTCTTACAACAGTTTACAAAACCTTGAGGATCTGGTAAACCTTAGGGTGTTGGCCTGTTGAAACCCAAAATTTGATGAAGTCCCGAGTCAGATAGTCTTCCAATGAAAAATCATGTTTTTTGAGTCAAAACAAATCTTAAACGTTGATTCAGTGAAATGAGTGCATATGAGACATTAGTTGGGGACAAGATCCTTGAAGCAATCAAGAGTTGGAGTGGGGAAAATCTGAGGACAATGAAGAGAGGCCATAGGCCATATATATATCGAAGGACCTATCCTAATCGTTGGATGTGTGAGATCCATATTTTATGAAAAAATGCCTGAGAGCTTAGGGGTCATTGATTTGGCGTAGGCCAGAAAGGAAAAATTTGGGTCGTTGATGCTGAGTTAGTTTCATCGGGAGAAGAAAAATCGAAAGTCTTGGGAAGGAAGCTGGAGTAATGGGTTGATGACGACGAAATATTTGGAATTCATTGATATGTCAAAAGAGGTCCGGATAAATCATAGTACTTGGATCATATTTGACTAGTTACATAGAGGGGGAACCAAGATAATTAACTATTCCCTAGATAGATCCCAAAGATTTGATCTCAATTGTCGACAGAGGTGTTGCGAACACTGCCTGATTTGTCCAAAGAAATCATAGGGACCAAATAGTCAAAAGTCAACATCGAAGTTGAATTAAATGTACTTCGATGAAGATGAAGACCCTTTCAATATTAGATGAGGACCATCGATCGACAAATGGGAGAGGTTGAATCTCAACCATAGATTTTCGTAGGTCCCACCTATTTGCCTTAGAAGAGTTTCTAGCACAGACATTAATCGTCATGCAAGTTGAAGGAACCAACATGATCAAATCGAATGGGTGTCAAGCATGGATGATTTTAAGGATGGAAGTTTATTTTAAAATGTAGAAACCTTGGCGAATCTTCCTAATCCTTCATATGCCAACTATAAATGCTTGGCGATTTTTTTTTTTAAATATTCAAATTTCTAAGGATTTTATATAGTTTTTATAAAATTTTGGCGATTTTTAAGGTAAAATAATTTTATCCTATAGAATTTGGGCGAATCATTTTTAAAATAGTGAATCTCGTTTTTGGAAAAACCATGGAAAATTAGCCCATGAGCGAAATTTATCCCCTAAAATCATCCATGGTGTCAAGGTCCGAGAGTCGCAAGATTTGGAGACTAAACTCATTAGAGTTTGTCGTCGGAACTTGAGGATGGAGGTAACTAATTTCTTCACGAGGGAAAGTGAATCCCAACGATGATGAGGAAGGGTCCTGAGAGATCATAATTGTTGAGTTGATGAGCTAGGTGATAGGCACCACGTCAGGGCCACATCGGATGGTGTAAGTGACAAGTAGACATGTGGATGCCATGTGGCAGAGGGTTGAAAAACTTAGAGAGGCCATAACCATGGAAATTGAGCTAGGTTTGGGGCAAGATTACAATCGTTAGAAAGCTCTCGACAAGCATAATCCAATTATAATGTGTATTTCCCAAGACAAAGTAAGTTGAAGAAGATAAAATTTGACATCCCACCAGCCTAAGTGAGGGTTAGGGGGTTGAGTGTGCTACAGAGTGGTATCAGAGCAAAGTTCAAACTCAAGGCTTGAATGGGACACTAAGGCCACTTAAAACCGTTTTAGAACATTTTGATGATGTTTGGCATGCATGTTTTAAAATGTTGATGTAATTGATAACACGGGTTGTTGTTTCATCACATAGGATGTATTGAAGGGAGAGAAAAGGTGAATGGTGCAGTGAAACATGGAGGACACATCACATTTCAAATATGAGGAATCCGATGACCGAAGGGACATATAAACCCCTCCATATTTGATGGCCATTGTTAGAATCCTGAAGGAATATAATGAGAGGGTCATGAAATATCAAGTCGAGAAGGAAAAGTTGAATGAAATATTACTCCATAGTTTGTCTAAAATACAGAAGCATCTAAAAAAAGGCCCTAGTAATGCAGAACTACATCGGTCAGAAAAGTTGAATACCCCATCGGATGCCTAAAGACATGGATTAAGTCATAGCAAGGTGGGGAGAAGTTATTCCAAGAAGGGGCATTGGAATGCCAAGAAAATTAAATATGGTGGAACTATTTCCACATGGTCATCTAGCAAGAATATTACATCCAAAGAGATGTCCAAGAGTGACACTGGAACAAGTGTTCCAAAGAGAAATAAGAGACATTCTCATAATTATCTAATCGAAGAATTCAATAAGGCTAAGCTACCTACCTTTGACGGAGAAATAAAGAAAGAAAAAGAAGTCGAGGCATTGTTGTTTGGTTTGAATAAGTACTTTCAGGTACACAATTACTCTAAGAATACCAAGGCAAGGATTTTCATTTTCAATCTCAATGGAGGAGCCTGCATTTGGTGGTAAGACCTCAAGGAAACAAAAGGACCGAAGGAAATAAAACTGAATTGGAAACAATTTGAGAGGTACTTCAGAAAGGAATACTTATTAGAGAAGTACTTCGATGATAAAATCAAGGAATTCCATGAGCACAAGTTGGGTCAACTTACTATGGACACCTACGCCAAAACATTCATGGAGTTGTTGTTGTATGATCCTTACCTCAAGGATGAGAAATAAAGAATGTATCATTTTCTCAGTGGATTGCCATAGTCCTATCAATATAGAATTGAATTTGACAAGCCAAAGACAATAGAGGACACTATAAAGAAGGCCAAGTGTTTTTATGATCAGTCTAGGCACAAGCAAGAGCCTTCTAAGGACTGTAAAAGGAAGGATAAGCGTGGATTTCATAAGAAGGGATTCAAGTCCTTTCCATACAAGCATTTAAGGAAGAGTACACCATTTCGTCAGCCAAGAAGAAGTGTGCACTAACATAATTTTCCATCTCAAAGTTGAAATAAGACAACAAAGAAAGTATGAGAAAGAGTAGAGGAACCAAAGAAAGGACCTCTACAATGTTGGGTTTGTGGAGAACCACACTTGTTGAGTGATTTTCATCACATACAACATGACAATAAAAAGGAGTATCACATATAGGAAGCAACTACAGTCAACGATGTGATCAAAAGTGTGCCAAGGATATATGCAGTTGTGGAGAAATGGCAAGTAGACCACCAAGTTTCTGTAGTGGAGATGGAAGGTGTAATTGCCAAGCAACCCATCTTTATTTTAATTGACCCTGGATCTAACCTTAGTTATGTTTCACCTCAATTTGTTGAATCATATGCCTTATAGAGGAAGAAACATGCAAAATCATGGTTAGTTCAATTAGCCACAAGAACTAAGAGAAAAGTGGTTGAGGTTATAAAATCCTATCCATTGGAGATAAGTGGAATGCATGCGCAAGAAGCCTTGAATATCCTACCCCTAGGTTCATATGATGTGTTTTTGGGTATGGATTGGTTAGACACCCACAAGGCAAAGTTGAACTGTTATGAGAAAACTTTGGAATGTGAATATGAAGAAGGCAATGCAAGAGTTTTGCAAGGCATTTGGAAGCCAGTTTCAGTAAGGAAAATATCGGTGTTGCAACTTAAGAAGTTTAGTTGGAAAGGGTGCCCCTTATACGTTATACAAGTTATTAACTTAGAAAAAGGAAAGGGGATGCAGGCTAATGATCACACTGTGTTGTGGGAATTAAAATATGTATTTACAGAAGAGGTATCTATACTACCTCCAAAGAGATATCTCGATTTTTTGATAGATCTCGTGCTTGGAGTGGTACCAACATCAAAAGTACCTTATAGAATGAGTACACTAGAGTTGGTAGAGTTGAAGGTACAACTAAATGAAATGTTGAATAAAGGTTATATAAGGCCAAGTGTATCCTTGTGGGGAGCACCAACCTTATTTTTGAAGAAGAAGGATAGAACATTGAGACTATGTATAGACTATAGGCAGATGAACAGAATGACCATCAAGAATAAGTATCATTTACCCAGTATTGATGATCTCTTTGATCATCTTAGAGGAGATGAAGTCTTTTCAAAGATTGATTTAAGGTATGGATACCACCAAGTCATAATTAAATATAAGGAAATCCACAAGACCACCTTTAGAATAAGGTATGGACACTACGATTTCATTGTGGTTCCATTTGGACTTACAAATTCACCAACCACATTCATGTGTTTAACGAATACTGCGCTCAAAAAGTACCTAAACATATTTGTTTTGGTGTTTATGGGCAACATTTTGTTTTATTCCAAAATTAGAGAATATCATAAAGAACATCTCAGGATGATGTTAGATGTGTTGAGAGAACACTAGTTGTATGCTAAGTTTAGGAAGTGTGATTTATTCTAGAAGGAAATTTAGGCCGCATAATATCAGCAGAAGGAGTGGCAGTAGACCATGAAAAGACCAAGGAAATCATGGATTGGCCTACCCCGAGGAATGTAACGAAAGTGAGAAGTTACATGGGATTGGTTGGGTATTACAGGGGATTTATAAGAGGATTTTCCAAGATAGGTAATACCATTACCTCATTAGAAATAAAATGGAATAGATTTATATGGCCACAAGAGTGTGAGGTTAGCTTCAAGAAGCTAAAACATCTTTTGACCAATGCCCATGCTCTAAATATTGCAGACCTTGAAAATGATTTCTTGGTTTGCATTGATTCTTGCAATGTTTTGAGTGCTCAACACACCCAAAAAGATTATAGGATTTTTTTTCTCTTTTGGGTACCACTTGTTTTATTTTGTTCTGCTTTCGAAATTGAGTCTATTATGTAGGGATCACTAAGTTCGTTTCCATGTCTCATCATTGATCAAGTTGGATTTATTTGGACTTGTCATAGTGAAACCTTTGTATCTAAAAAGAACTTGACATTTTAACTAAGAATCTGCAACTAAAATTGTGAACCACGCGCTTATGTTTGACATCGGTAAAATCTGAGCAAGGAAAATGACCATATAGTAACAATAATAGTCGAGTGTCGATGAATCATCGCCATCGGTAAAAAACAAAGTAGATTTGCGCTGGTTGTTCGCAAAGAAGATTTAAGAAATTGTCGATTTCCCATTAGCATCGACGGAATATGAGAGGGATAAACATTGACATGGGCCATAATGAACCTACAATAGTCGATTACTGATGTGTTTATTCGGGGTTGGTGAAATCTCAAAGATTTAAATCGTGGAAAATTTTTGCAGTTACACATCGCCGATCACCGATTCCCGATGCATTTTCAACATTGACAAGTTTCGAGGGGGTAATTCGGGAACATTTATTTAAACTTATCGCCGATCGCCAATCCTTGGTACTTTTTCAGCATCGGTAGGGTAGGACCTGTTTGTTAAAACACTTATATAATGAAAATCCTTGATTCTGGATAACACTCTTAAATGAAGATTCCAATCTCAAACGCCACGTGTCTTTGCCATGTAAGCATTTCATACGACCTAGTTTCATCCTGAGTCATCTTGGGTTTCCCCGTGTCCTAGTCACACTTCCAGGTCAACATTTCTACATCAGGGTCATATAGAAAGATGGATCAACATCAAAGTTTTTCCAAGAGATATCAAAAAACATTTTCTAAAGAAAAGAGTCGACTCCTGATCCACCCATTAAATTAGCAGAATAATGAGACATTTTCAACACAAAATAAGATATTATTCTACCATTTAATATGCCGGTTAATTTTTCACTCCGCATACTTTGCTACCTCATGCGTCGATCAAACAAAAGGAATTTTAAATCGTTGATGAACCACATTATAGCCCATGCCTGTGTCACCAACCTACAACTCCATTTAAATCTCGAGCATAATACAGATCTGGCGACAGATTTTGTAGAACCGCACCTACACCCCGAATTGAATAACTGATGCGATAGGGTAAGTATTATCTTTGTTTAAATCAATAAGACAGTTTTGAACCCCAACATTCTACACACAAGTTTCTCATTTCCAGAGAAGTTGAAGAAGTGAAGAGAGCATCTCAAGAGTTGTGCTTGATTCTCAAAATTTCAAAACTAGGTGAAGCTAGTGCGAAGAAGAGGTATGTGTTAATTTTATCATTTCGGCGGTCTCTTTTTAATTTATCATCATTCTATCTGCAACACGGTGTCTAACATTGTTATCTCTATAGGAAGAAATGACTCCAAGGAAGACAATGACCAGACACTCTCCAAGGGCACCAAAATTGAGGGAAGCAGAGGTCTATGAAGGGTCTTCTCCCAACGTAGTGAGGCAGTTGGAATTTTCTCCTAGAGAGGAACCGATCATCAAAACATCGACTAAGAAGGAATTTTTTCAGCCCCCTACTTTTGGCGATACAGAAGCAACCACTAGATAAAAGATAATGCTCTCACAATGGGGATATTTGTTCAACATAATTAACTGGGAAGAGTACTTGGAGTTTATCGCCCACAACGACCCCGATGTGAGGGCGCTGGATGACCAGGTTTTTCTAAATATATAGCGGTAGAGCTTGCATATGGTATCCTATCGAACCCAGTATTTCCCTACATTGAGACTCTCTATTGGATAATCGATCATACAAATGCGCAGAAGTTCCTAATCAATGATGAGAATGGCAGATGTGTCAGATTTTTTCTTCCGACAGAGGTCCATAAATTTTACAAGATCAAGGACCCAGAGGAGCGGTTGACCACAAATTTTGTGGTGAATTTCTATGAATTCCATGACACCAGTAGATTAATGGCCTCCTGATGGAAGGAAGATAATAAATTCACAAACCGGAGCAACAAATGGTACGGAAAAACAAATCTAAAGGAGCCATATATCTACTTAATGGCTCTAATTTGCCGATTATACGGGGAAAAATATTTCCCCAAGTTCTCGGAGGCATGGATGCCCTTGGAATACACTATGTCTATTTCTGGGAGTAGTTTCAATTGGGGAGAAATCATCTCTAATAAATTGAGCACCAGTATATTGCAGGCTCAGACACCAAAGGAGGAAGACACACTCGCTTTTCACATGGCTTCATATCTGATAGACGTGATCTTCGCAAAGAATTTATTCGTCGGAATGAATCTGAGATGGCATGTTGTAGAGCTACCTATACATGTCTACTTCAACATCCTTTGGGAAAATAGGTACAAAAAATCATATGCTCTCATTTGTGATGAATTCATAGCTCAGGTTTATTTCATTATTTTCAGAAAAGAATGCCTAATATTGTTTGTAGTGGCTAAGAAAATGATTTCAAAAGTAGGCCACATGTACCTAGATGAAACCATGACCTATATCATGGTGTTCAGGGCCACCGATGCACCACATTTACTCCCCTCTCATGTCCCAGACTGTCTCACCCTAGGAGAAATCTGTTACCAGACCATCCTGCAGGGCTATAACGCCACTTTGGATAAGGACAAGAAACAAGAATTCATACCCTATGGTGTCCATGTATGGTTTTTCATAGTGAAGGACACTACGCAAGATAAAAAAGAGGGTTTGAGCTAGCTAGATTACAGGTTTCTGACAGATCGATTTCGCAAGCATGACCCTAAAGGCCTAGTTCTCCAACATGCATCACAAGTCTCTTCCTGCTGGCCATACGCACATGATAATTTTGATGACGAGATTTTTATAGAATGTGATCAGGACTAGGAGGAGGTACTACAAAGAAAATCTAACCCAAACATGACTCGTTTCAAATCTATGAGTATAGATGAGCAAGTCGAAACGATATAATAGACGGCTCAATAAGCTCTCAGGGTTAGAGAAGAAAAAGCCACAGAGGCACAAAGGAGGGGGATGTTGTTACTAGAAGAAGCCCAAAGAGTCATCCAACACATAGAGAACAATCCTCAACTAGTAGAAACTCTGAGGATCACCCAGACTGACCCAAGCAACGTCAGAGAGGATTTAAATGGCTCAGAGTCAACCCCACTGGAGGAAAACATCGGTCTGGAAAATACCAGAGTTCCATTACCACAGGCTAGATCGTCGATGACCATTCCAACCCAGCATGAGATTCCAAGAACACCAGGTGAAATGAGTGTTCCTAATAACCTTTTTTATCTAATAACTATCTATGATGATGAAGAGAGTTCGAAGGTCTCGCTTCTAACTCCGATACCAATTACAGAGGAGAAAGAACTAGGGGGAACACCTACTCCAAGTCTCGATGCATCAATTCCAAACCCTCTGTAGGGTGACCATGAGGCCAAAATTATCTTAGACACTAAGATTCTCGACCTATCAGGGACCTCGAAAGACAACTCAAGGGATGAGCTAGGTTCATGTGGACAAAAAGAGGAATTGCAACAACCAGAGATCGACACCTCAACATCCGATCACCAAGTAATTATTGAGTTTGTCACTATCTCTTCAATTTTGGTCGATACCTCACCAGCCAATGAACATCAGACGAAGGTCGAGCCCTTGGAACATATGGAAGTTTCCCTTTTCAAAGAAGTACAAGAATCGATCCTAGAGAAAATAGATACGACAACAAGCTTGGGCAACACTTTGACCTGGGGAGACCAACAAATCCCTGAGGCCATTGATGAGGTCATCAATATATGGGCGATTTCTTACAACAGGAAGAGGAAATACATCATGAGGAGGAACACCAAGAAAATAAGGCTCATGCTAGATAGCTCGATTCTCATCACTAGGGAGGAGAAGTTGGTCAACATAGAAAACATTAAAACATCTGAGCTCATCGACACATGGATGGCTATCACTGATGCCACACTGGATCGAGCAAAGCGAAATGAAAAGGAATTGGCCACCACACAGAAGGAGCTAGACCATTTGTGGCATCTGGAAAAATATTACCAAGACTCAACGCAGGCCACAATGTTTCTGAAGAGTGAGTTCAAAGATGCATATATAAATTTCATGAGCAAAAGACATCTCTTCACTGCATGTGTGGATGATTATCAAGAAGATACCCTTATGGAACTGGAAACTTGTAAGGACGTGGAGAGATGGTATGAAAAGACATTCCAAGCTATAGAACGGATCGATTACATCAGCGTAGTGCAGAAGGGTCAAGACACAGAGGAGCATGGAATTCGAGTGTTGATGGATAGCAACATCTCTTGAATCAGGAAAACAACCGAATACTAGGTAAGTATGGCCCATAAACATTAGTGAGAGATACAAAAGAGGTGGGCTGAGTGAGAAAGAAGCTGGGAAAATATCAATCGGGAGATGAAATACATTGGCCTCCTAGAGTTTGGCTCACCCGAACACTTTGTCAACTTGCATTACATTGTCAAATGACATCCAGAACAAGATTCAACATGGGAAGTGGATATCGTGCAGGTGGAAAGCATGACACTGGGTCAAATACAAAATTTTATGGAACATCTGATCAAGGCTCATGCAGTTCTGCAACGTTTAAGTGCCAAAGTCATCAAATATAAAGAACATGCAACAGAAGTGAAGGAAACTCTTTCAGCCCCGATGGACCAACAAAGATTCCCGTATTCTAACACATACGAGGATCTCTTCGTCAAGTGGTCATAATACGAGAAGAGTCATCCACTCTAGTAGAACCACGAGATGATTTCTAGAGAACAAAGAGATCAAGTGCCACGTGGGAATCCTTTGTTTTACTTAACACAAACTTGTAGAAACTATTTTTAGTTAGTCATTCTTTATAAATTGGGGGATTGACCTTTTAGAGAGGGTCAATGGTTTTGGGGAAAGGACCCTCTTTTTGAAAATTGTAAATAATTATTTCTGAGCAACTTTTATTAAGAAGTTCTTTTAGAACGAGAGACAATTTTTTTTTTTCATCAAAGGCATTATGTGATTGGATTGAGGAGGAAATACTTCTAACTTTTATTTCAATAGTTGATGTTGTAACAAGTAAGAGTTTCTGAATCTATTGATAAGCTATCTTTTTTAATATTTTAACAATTCTTTTATTCTTAATGATGAAAAACAAATCTTTGTGTTAATGTGTGATTGATGGTAGATCTAAGGAAACTATTTTTCTTTCACTCCTCTTATTGCATGTGTATTTTCTTTTAATAATTGTATCTCAGTCACTGTTGAAATACCATTAAGTTAATGTATTATTACTAGACTTGTAATAGGTGTGAATATCATTGTTTGCATGTTAGAGAATGAGGGTTATCCCACGCTCAACCTTCTTCAGTAGTTAAGAATACCTTCTATTAGTTGGTTTATACCATCAAACCTTACTTTATCAGACATATCTAATAAAATAAAAGACAAAAGATAACGTTTAATCTAAAGGAGGAACTTTCAAAGAATGATATCCTGTGAATCACTAAGTAAATCCCATAGATAAATTACCTAGATCGAAATATCAGGAGAAACATCAAACACTAAGAGTCTAATTGGTCCTCTAAGGCGAGTTTGGTTCCTACTGTTAAGTTAAAGGGATCTCAGACCCCTCAATACAATTGGTGTTAGAAGGAGTGCCTGAATGAATGAATGGCTAACGATATTTTTGATAATATATTTCGCATAGCCTACAGATTGAAAACAGACTACATGCATGGCTAGTCATTATCAAGCAACCCACACACAGAGAATACTTCCAAAACTGGTAAATCACCCCAACACGAGGAAGTAGAACACCTATTCCCTGAAATACCTTACGCTCTTCCCCACGAGGAGTTGTACCAGTTCAGAAGAATCACAAGGTCTTATGCTCGACAAATTAGATCATTACCCTTAGCCTCATTACTTCCTTGTAGACAACAAGAGACCAGTTGTCGATACCCCTAACCAGGTTTTTCTTAACAGAGTAGAAGACCTGATATATTTCTACCTCACTGAGATCGAGCAATTGATTAATCTGATCCCTGAAACACTAGCTGGCAACTACTCTGAGCCTGGCGATTTTGAATCTAACTAGGAAGGGTTTAACTCGGATCGCTCGGCTTTAGAATCAGAGAACATGGAGGATAATAAAAATAATAATGAAGAAAGAGGAAATCCACCTCAAAATAATCAACCTTGGTTGGCAAGATATTCTCTAGCAATCCCAGGATGGGTACATCACCGCCCTCAGCATCCAAAAAAATTACTTCCCAAATTCGACCCTGAAATGTCTAGATTGCCTAAATACCATATTAAAAAGTTCATACTAGCTATAAGACTGATGAACGTACAACATGAAGACATAGTGTGTAGGATTTTTCCCTATACCTTTGATAATTCAACCTCAACTTGGTATTTTAACTTACATGTGGGGTACATAACTAGTTGGACGAAGTTTCAAAAGGATTTCTTACACAAATTTGCAGAAGAAACCACCAAAAGAGATTTAATGGATGAATTGTTCGCCGCCACCATGAGTTCAAAAGAGAAGGTTAAAGACTTCAATCAACGGTTTACCACTATCCTGAACAAATTTCAACCTGAATCTAAACCTACTTAGGAGTTGCAAATTGAGGTGTATGCTAATGCTCTCCCTGCTTCCATTTCCATGTTTGTGAAAAGGGTTGTGAAACATACCCTAGCTGAAAATTTCGAGGAAGAAAAAATGATTGAATTCCAAATGAAGGGATGCAAAGAGGGCTAGGTCTCACTAGTTAAGAAGGAAGTTCAACCTCCACCTAGGAGAGGACTTTTGTTGACTAGACCCTCGAGAAAACAAACAGAACAAGGTCCTGAAAAGGAAAGTGGAGACATAGAATACCTACAACAGATGATAAACAAATCGTCGAATGAAATCATAGAAATTAAAAGAAGTGTTGGGGAAGGAAACCAAGGTCAAAGGCCCTATAAACCCTTTTTTAAAAGAAACCCACATTTCAAGGCGATTGAACCTCCCCCAACCAACAAAAACATTGACTTGGGTAATGTAGCATCCGAGTCTTTTTGTATGTACCATCAAGAGAAACATTTAGAAAGAGAGTGTCCCCAATGGGTGCATGCTATGAATTTAATGGCCAATCGGTACCTAGAAGAAGTTTCTCTTACCGAACAATTAAGCGTCTTAGCTGTGAGCATCGTCGATCAGGAGGAAGTTGAGCCTCCAGAAGAAACATCCATGTTGTTATGGAATCATCACTTACCGATGCCTCTCGATGATGTATTTGAAGTTCAGGAACCACCCGCTGAGGTTTTGGCGGTGCAAACGTGAAGTAAGGGTCAACTAGTCTCAAATGACCTTATCACTGTCCAATATTCGAGAAGAAAACAAACAACCAATCACTCAAAAGCACCTTGTGTCTCCCAAATAAATCCTATAAACATACATACATGGGAGTCACCCAAGCTAGACTACAACATAGTACAAGACTTAAATAAGTTGAAGGCTAATGTGTCGGTCATGGATATGTGCAGAATTCCCCAACAAAAGGATTTTCTATTGTAGGCCTTAAATTCAATAGAAGCCCCTATAACAAGCACTGATCTAGGTGAAGTCCCACCTCCCACAAATTTACAGAACAAACCAAATGTAAACACTTTATCTTTGGACAAGAGAGGAAAGTATTTTTTCCCACCTTTCTTTTTAACATTTGAAGTCTTCAACAAAAACCTACATAATTGTTTAGTCGATTCAAGGGCATCCTCCAATGTCATGACATTGTCAATCTGCAAGAAATTGAATGCAATTCCACTCAAAAGTGATAAACACAGTATACAACTGGATAGAACTCATGTAAAAGCTAATGGGGAACTTAAGGACGTCATGATTAGAATGGCTACCCAACCGAAATTTGTGCAAGTGATTGACATAGTTGTAGTAGATATCCCATAAGATTATGGACTACTACTTAGTCGAGATTGGTTTGAGAAATCAAATGGATACTTTAGTATAGACTGGGCTCACCTCTGGCTTCCACTAAAGGGGCATACCAACATTATTAGGACTGATAAGGAAAGATATCTCAAACATAGTGTCACCGATTTAGAAGCCTTGAACGAACCCTCATCAACATAATTCCCCATGCTAGGAAACTACTCCTTTGATTATGATTTCGACAATTTCGCTCCTCTCTCGTCTGATGTACCCCTCACTCAAAATTATGAAATTAATTTTCAAGTGAATCTACTGGCAGTAGTAGAAGAAATCATCTTTTGTCAGGAACCTTTGTTGGAAACAACATACAAGGTATACAGAGATGAGAAAATAACTAGGCCTGAAGAAATTGCTAAATTTTTCTCACAAGTTTGGAAGATGTACTTTGATGGGTCTAAATCACAAGAAGGTTCGGGAGCAGGATGTATTCTTATTGATCCAAAGGGAAAGAAAAATTTCCTATCCTGCAGAGTAGAATTTGAATGCACCAATAACACTGCTGAGTATGAAGCTCTAGTTCAGGGACTGAAGAAAGCCATAGACTTAAACATTAAAGAAATGAAATTTTTTGGGGACTCTGAAATCATCATTAGGCAAGTGAATAATACTATCCATTGCAATTCACCCCACTTGATAAATTACCAACAAGAGGTGCATAGACTAATAAAACATTTTGAGGCCTTCAATATTACTGTTGTTCCCAGGACAAAGAATACTCTTGCTGATTCGCTAGCCACTGTAGCCTCAAGGTTATCCCCTTTAGAATATTATGAAGCCTCCAATTTCACTATGGAACTAATCTACAAGCCATCAGTGCCCAACAATATTTCTAATTGGAAAGTTTTTGAAGGAGATGAACATATTGTATATTTTCTAACTAATCAAGAGATGATGAGGTATTCCAAGAGAAATCGGCAGAAAACTATTTCCATGAATTGAAGAATGGAACATATCACTCTAATAATAAACCAAGCTTTCACACAATACCGAAAGAGGTAGCCAATTTGGAGAACCTTTTCGACCTGAGGGAAATATTTAAAGGGTCAAAGAACACAAAGATAGGGAGTTCATGTCCCATATAAAAGACTATAAACCTAGGAACCCCGGAAAAAACTAATGATGTAAATATAGGTAAAACAATGTCTAAAGAAGATAGGAAATCTTATCTCAAACTTTTTAGAGAATATCAAAATGTCTTTGCACGGTCCTACCGAGAATTGAAAACTTATGACACTCACATTATTCAACACACAATCTCATTAAAATCTAGAGTAAAACCCTTCCAACAAAAGATAAGGAAGTACCATCCATCTTTGGAACCCCTGATGTATCAAGATTTTAAGAAATTACTAGATGCTAAGATTATCTTTCAGGTTAGGCACTCTATCTGGGTAGTGAATTTGGTTACTGTCAGGAAAAAGTCTGTGGATATCCGCTTATGTGTAGATTTCATAAAACTTAACAAAGCATTAGAAAAGGATAACTACCTAGTCCCACCCATGGAACAACTCTTGCAGACCATGTCTGGTTCTGATTTTTTTTCCCTTTTAGATGGTTTCTCAAGTTACAACCAAGGCCTAGTTTTAAAGGAAGACCAATTGAAGACTACTTTCCAAACCAAGTGGGGAACTTTTTCTGAAAAGCGCATTCCCTTTGGGTTGATTAATGCAGGGGAAAACTTCCAAAGGGCCATGGACGCAGATTATCGGGGATTTATTAACAAATGTGTAGTAGTATATTTGGACAACGTGACTGTGTATTCAAAGAGTAGAGAAGACTGCATCCAACATCTAACCCATATTTCCAAAAGGTGTAGGAAATATGGGATATCTTTAAACCCTAAGAAAACTATATTTGGTGTTGAGGAAGGGAAACTATTAGTTCATATTATATATCAAGCATGAATTCGTTTAGATCCCGAAAAAATAAAGGCAATAGCTCAAATTCCCTTGCCCCATAAGAAAAAGGCTATGCAATCCTTCTTTGGGAAAATTAATTTTGTGAGAAAGTTCACGCTCGATTTCGCTGAAACTGTCAAATCCTTACAAAAAAATGATTTGCAAGGATGCAGATTTTAAGTGGGATGACGAGCGAAAATATGCTTTCAACAATATCAAGGCTGCAATATCTCAAGCTCTGGTGTTGCGAAGTCCCGACTTTAGTAAATATTTTTTCCTCTATAATTTCGCCTTCGACCAGTCCTTAGCTACAATTTTGACCCATAAGGATGATGAGAACAATGAGGCACCGATATCATTTATGAACACTAATATCCAAGGAACCAAATTGAACTACCCTTCTATAGACAAACAATCTTATGCAGTGTACAAAGCAGTGAAACATTTCATATCTTACATCCTAAAAAATCACACCAAAGTCATTGTGCCTCATCCCGCAGTACAATCCCTATTCACTCAATAGGAGATGGGGGAGAGAAGGGGAAATTGGATGGAAGTTGTCCAATAATTTGATCTAGATATAAAACCTACGAAATTAGTTAAGGGACAAGGATTGTGTAAACTGGCCGCAGAAGCCCAATATCGAATAAATGAAGACCCCGGGTGCGAGAATGAATTAACATTATGGTGTAGTGAAGCTTTATACATTCCCCCAGAGAAAGAATCTTGGTATGGAAAATTGATTTACCTCTTGCATCATGGGACTTGCCCAGAAAACCTAATCCCTAAGGAAAGGAGAGATATCATGCTAAAATATGCGCAATATCACCTCGTAAATTCAACACTTTTCAGCGTATATTATAATGGAGTACTCTTGAGATGTCTTGAACGTGAAGATGCAGAAAAGGTTCCGAGGGAGCTCCATGATGGTCCTGCGGGTGGACACTTTGAAGGAAATACCATAGCTCACAAAATATTAAGAGTCAGTTATTACTGGCCTACTCTATTTAGGGATGCTCATACATATGCTAGGAACTATAAATCTTGTAAAATGAGTGCTGGTAGAGAAAATAGAGCAGTTGTCCCATTCCAACTAGTAACCATATCCAGACCATTCAAGCAATGGGGGTTAGACTTCATAGGGGATATTACCTTGAATTCTTCAAAAAAACATAAATATATACTGACTACTACGGAATATTTTACAAAATGGGCAGAGGTCATCCCTCTGACTCATGTGAATGAAAAGGTTGTAATCCAATTTATAGAAAAACAACTGATCATAAGGTTTGGGATGCCTTCTGTTCTCATTTTTGAAAATGATGCCTACTTTTCTTCTACTCTATTAACAAAGTTTTCTCTAGACAAAGGAATCATAATAAGATACTCTGCAAACTACTATCCACAAGGAAATGGGGTGGCATAATCAACTAATAAGAACCTAATGAGGATCTTGAAGAAAAGAATCATAGACAATCAGAAGAATTGTCATAGATTGCTTCATAATTCCTTATGGGAAGATAGAGTAACAACCAAGGAAGCTATAGAAAACTATCCATACTTTCTGGTATATGGACAAGAATCCATTCTCCCAAATGGGTTATATCTTCCATCACTTCAGCTTGCTCAAGGTTCAAGAGGAAAACCCTCATCAGTTATTCAACAAAGAATTGATACCCTCATGCTTGAAGAGGAAAGGGAGAAAGAAAAATCTAAGTTCATTGCTCATCAACAGATAGTTAAAAGATGGTTTTACAAGCATAAGGCCAAAGAGAAGAATTTTTAAGTACGATACTTAGCACTGAAATGGGATAGAGAAAATGAACCTAAGGGAAAACATTCGAAGTTTTAGAATATATGGCTCAGACCTTTCCAGGTATCCGAGAAAATTGGGGCAAGCACGTATCATTTGCAAAATCTGAGGGGGGAACCCGACGCCCTCCCAATGATTGTCCAAGCCCTAAAACAATATTTGTGTTAAAAAAAAAGTGTATTTTTCATGTTTCTTTTAGAATACATTCTGATTAGGATAAATGTGTAGGTTTAGGGTAAAGTGACTATATATTCGTTTTTATTCTTGTCTTTTCTTTTTCTTGGTATTTTCTTGTAATAAAGATTGTGTTCCGTAAGACATTGGCCGAACTTAATAAATATGGTGTAGAAAAATCTTCTCCTAACTTATGCTTACGTGCAACACAAGAAACGTTGGGCAATTACAAATTTCTTAAAGGAGATCTATATCTTGTCTTTGAAAAAAAAAACAACCTTGGTAAGTGATGAAGTGTCCACCTGGTGGTCTAGGAAATCCCATAGGGAAAGATGACAAGTTGGAAAGGATCATATGTACCTCTAGACAGAGCTAGGAAGAATTTAACATTAACTATTTCATATTGCAGATAACAGATGCCCTCCTCTCCAAATCACTCAGGGAATTTCTGCCAGAAATAAATCAATTATATTAAATGAGTGAAAATTAGGAGAGGGTATGTAGATAACTCCATCGTGGCTACGGACTCTCGCTGGTAGTGAAGCAAGGTATGTGATGTTGAGGTGACTCCGTCAGGGCTATGGGCACTCGCTGGAAGTAGAGAAACACAATAGCAATGGAATAATAATAACTAAAACGTCCTTGAGCCAATGAATTCCTTACCCAGCTCTTGTCAAAGAGGGGTGTGGGTCACGGTCAAGAGGAAAGAAGGTGGGATAAGGTCTAAACTCCATAGGTGGACCTAGATTCACGAACCCGGGAAATTGTACATGCATGGAAAGGAAATACTCTGATAAAAGTGAAGTCAGTTAGTTTCTCAATCAACTTCTGCATGAGCTAAGCCCGAAGGACGGAGTAGAGATTCTGCTTTCGCCATTTGTTGAGCGCTCAACACACCCTAAAATCTTATATGAAATTTTTTCTCTTTTGGGTGACACTTGTTTTCTTTTGTTCTGCTTTTGAAATTGAGTCCGTTATGTAGGGATCATTAAGCTCATCTCCATGTCTCATCATCGATCAATTTGTATTTATTTGGACATGTCATAGTGAAACCTTTGTATCTAAAAAGAACTTGACATTTTAACTAAGAATCTGTAGCTAAAATTGTGACCCAAGCGCTTATGTTCGGTGTCGAAAAAATCCAAGAAAGTAAAATGACCATATAGTAACAATAATCGTCAATCGTTGATGTATCATCGCCATTGGTACACAACGAAGTATATTTGCGTTAGTTGTTCGCAAAGAAGATTCAGGAAATGGTCGATTTCCCATCGGCGCTAGCGACATATGAGAGGGGTGAACATTGACATGGGCCATGATGAACCTCCGATAGTTGATTACTGATGTTTTTATTCAGGGTTGGTGAAATCTCAAATATTTAAATCATGGAAAAATTTTGCAGTTACACATCGCCAATCACCGATCCTCTATCCATTTTCAGCATCGACAAGCTTCGAGGGGGTAATCCAGGAAAACTTGTTTAAAATTATCGTTGATCGTAGATCCTTGATACTTTTTCGTCATCGGCAGGGCATGAACTATTTGTTAAAACATATATCTAATGAAACACCATGTGTCTTTTCCGTGTAGGCATTTCTTACGGCCTAGTTTCATCCTGAGTCATCTTAGGTTTTCCCGTGTCCAGTTACACTTCTAGGTCAGCATTTCCACATCAGCGTCAAACGACAAGATGGATCGGCATCATAGTTTTTCCAAGAGATATCAATGAAAATTGTCTAAATAAAAGAGTTGACTCTCGATCCACCCATTAAATTAGCGGAACGATGGGACATTTTCAGACAAAATAAGATCATATTCTACCATTTAATAGGCCAATTAATGTTTCGGTCCGCATACTTTTCTACCTCGTGTGTCGATCGAACAACGGGAATTTGAAATTGCCGATGAACCACATTATATCCCGATTCTACGTCGCCAACCTACGACTACATTTAAATCTCGAGCATAATGCGGATCTAGCGACAGATTTTGTAGAACCACACTTACACGCCGAATTGAATAACTGATGCAACAAGGTAAGTATTATCTTCGTTTAAATCACTAAGAAAATTTTGAACCCCAAAATTTTGCACACAAGTTTCTCATTTCGAGAGCAGTTGAAGAAGCAAAGAGAGAGTCTCAAGAGTTGTGCTTGACTCTCAGAATTTCAAAATTAGGTTAAGCTAGTGCAAAGAAGAGGTATATGTTAATTTTATCATTTCGGCGATCACATTTTTATGTATCAACATTCTATCTACAACACAGTGTCTAACGTTATTTTCTCTACAGGAAAAAATGCGTCCAAGGAAACCAAAGACCAAACGCTTGCTAAGGGCACTAAAATTGAAGGGAGCATAGGTCAGTGAAGGATCTTCTCTCCGTGCGGCAAGGTAGTTGGAATTTTCCCCCAAAGCGTAATCGAACATCAAAACATCAACTAAGAAGGAATTTGCTCAGCCCCAAGATTTTGGCGATACAGAAGGAACAACTGGATCAAAGATGAATCTCCCACAATGGGGAGATTTGTTCAACAAAATTAACTGGGAAGAGTACCCAGAGTTTATCCCCCACGACGACCTAGATGTAAGGGTGCTCAACGACCAGGTTTTTTCAAATATCTGACAGGTGTTCTTTCATATGGTAGCTTGTCGAACCCCAGTCTTGCCTTGCATTGAGAGTCTCGATTGGATAATCGATCATATAGATGTTTAGAAGTCCCTAATCAATTATGAGAATGGTGGATGTGTCAGATTTTTTATCCCGATAGAGGTCCAAGAATATTACAAGATTAGGGACCTGGAGGAGCGGTTGAACATAGAATTCATGGTGAAGTTCTATGAATTCCATGACACCAGCCAATTAATGGCCTCCTCGTGGAAGGAAGATAAGAAATTCACAAACCGGAGCAAGGCTGGTATGGGACAACAAATCTAAGGGAACCATATATCTACTTAATGGCTTTGATTTGTCGATTATATGGGGAAAAAGATTGAGCCAAGTTCTCGGAGGCATGGATGCCCCTAGAATACACTGTGGGTATTTTTGGGAGTAGTTTCAACTGGGGAAAAATCATATCCACGTAATTGAGAACCCGTTTATTGTAGGCTTAGACACCAAAGGAGGGAGAAGGGCCCACTTTTCACATGGATTCATATCTACTAGACATGATCTGCACAAGGAATGTATTTGCCAACATGAATCTGAGCTGACACGACACAAAGCTACCTGTACATGTCTACTTCAACATCCCATGTGAAAACAGGTACAAGAAATTGTATGCTCTCATTTGCGATGAATTCATAGCTCATGTTTATTTCATTGTTTTCAAAAAAGAATTCCCAAGACTGTCTGTAGCGGCCAAGAAAATGATTTCAAAAGTAGGCCGATGGTACCTAGATAAAATCGTGACCTATATCAGGGTGTTTGGGGCCACCGACGCACCACATTTACTCCCTGCTCACAATGATCTGGATTTAGGATAAAAATGAACTGATTAACATACTTAATATAATAAACACAGAGATAGGAAGAATAAGAAAAACATCTAGTGAACAATATATTCTATTAAATAATGAAATAGGCCGAAACTATAAAACTACAAAACTGAAACTTGCTCGAATGGTGGTAGCTATCTCTGAGAAGAGATGTGGCTACTACGTGCATCTGTCTTAGAAGAATGGATTACAATGAGGCTCTAGAGGCCCTTTTCATATTACTCATGAATTCCAAAATCATAGACATCCAAAAACCTAACCCTAGAAAGTGAAATGCCAAAAGTCATGTGGGCCCTATGGGTAAGTTGGTGTAATTTGGTACCTCAACTTCCTAGGGTCGTAACTTTTGCATACGACCTTCGTTTTAGGCGTGTGATAGCATGTTGGAAAGGTCTTTCAGAGAATTACACATTCTTCCATCAAACTCTGACTTAGTATATAGTATAACTATGGAGAGAAAAAAAAAACAACATGTAGGGCCCCAAAATAGCCCTGGAAGTACATCAATATGTGCTGACATGAAAACATACAAAATAAGCCAGTTGGATTAGTCGAGAGGCCACCCGTATCCACCCAGATAATGTTCGGGGCTTCAAATATCCCCATAAGTGTATAACTCACAGTTATAAAGCAGTACAGAATTACGTGATGAACAAAAACAGACACGAGGAGCCAGTTGGAATAGGTGGTTGGCCACCAATATCAACCTTGATCAATCCTCCCCCCTTAGGAAGCAATGGTATCCATTGCATTGAGTTCCCCTATCAGGTGAGGAAACTTCTGTTGGATTTGGCCCCGAGTGAGCCACTTTCCTTGGTGTAGGAGTTTCCTTGCCTTGACAACCCAATAAAGCTAGATCCATTGCTGGAGAGTTCCCTTGACCTATGTGTCCACTATTTTATTGGTGAATGCTTGTTCCACGCAGTCAGGGTTTACCTCTGTTGGTGTTATCTGTTTGATGATCTCATAGGTGTACAATGACGGTGGAAAATATGGCTGAAGGAGGTCCACATTGAAGACTGAATGCAGACCAAGGAAGGGTGGAGTGTTGAGCTCAAAATCATTGCTACCGATAGCCTTGATGATAATGTAAGGCCCATAACAAAGTGGGCGAAGATTCTGATGGGGCATGGTGAGAAACTTATTCTGCAAATGTAACCAGACTTTGTCGCTAACCTATAACTGGTGTGGTACACTTGTTGATCATGGTGCTGCCTTTATTTAGCATTGGATTTCTACAAAATCTCCTGGACCTATTGGTGGATGTGCTGAATCTGCTCAATGAATCTGGTGGCTTTGTTGATTGTAGACTGATTAGGGGAAGATTATGTTTGTGCAAGGGCAAGAGGAAGTGAAACATCAATGGGTCCCAAGGGTTGGAATCCTAGACCCATCTGAAATGGGCTATGGCCAGTGGAACTATGGAGAGATATGTTATAACTATGTTGGACATATGGGATATTATCATCCCATGTACGGGGATACTTAGAATTGTACATGCGAAGGATGTGCACAATCATCTGATTGACAACCTCGGTTTGGCCATCGGTTTGGGGGTGGAAAGCAGTGGATTTTGTGATCTTGGTGTCCAATAGAGACCAGAGACTCGACCAAAAGGTGTTGATGAACCTACTATCGCAGTCGGAGATGATGGTCTGCAGTATCCCAAAGTTGACCCAAACTCGTTCGAAGAAGAGATTGGAAGTATCTGCCACTGTGACATTCTTCTTACAGGCTATGAGGATGTCCATCTTTGAAAACCAATCAATGACCAAAAACACACAATCGTTTCTGTGCTTGGTGGATGACAAACTAGACATGTAATCCATTGAGATGGATTTCCTCGGCTTCTCGGGAATAGGGAGAGGGGTGTATAATCCTTGTTTCTTGATGGTTGGATTGGCAATGGCATAGGTAGTGCAATATCTGATATACTTTCTGATAATCTGTTGAAGTTTTGGCCAATAAAAATGTTTCTGAAGAGCGACCACAGTTTTCTCTACGCCAAAATGTCCTACCACCCAACTGTAGTGGGCTTCCCAAATCAACTTTGCATGCTCGCTTGTAGGAACACAGAGATGGCCTAGGTGGCATAAGATTCCATCCTGAATGTGAAAATCAGTGAAAGTGGCTCATGTACCCAAGAGTTGATATGTGGTGGCGAAGTCCAGATCTTTCTGATAAAGTTGGGGCACTCCGATGCTTCATGTCCATAGGAATGGAGCACAATGCTGAGTGCAGCCACAGGAGGCTGATTGAGGAAGTCAACGACATGATTGGAGATACATGTCTTATACTTGATGTTGATATGGAAATGCTGCAGGTAGGTGGACTACTTCTGATGGCGGTCATTCTGCAATTTCCCTTGTGTCTGTATGAACTGCAGAGGCTTGTGATCAGTGTGTATGATTGTCTCTTTCCCCAGAATGTAATGTTTACATTGATGGCAGGCTTGTACAATGGAATGCATTTCCTTGTGATAGGTGGGGTATTTTCAGATATTATCGAAGAGTGTATCACTATGGTATGCCATAGGATGCCCATGTTGATTGAGAACTGTGCCCACAACATAGTCGGATGCATCAGTCTCAATCTCGAATGGTTGTTGCAGATCGAGCAAGGAGAGTATTGCAGATGATAAGAAGTGATGCTTTAGATCATTGAATTCTCATTGTTGTTCCTTCCCCACCATGAAATTGGCCCTACCACTTCCCTTGGTCACCTGGCTGAGGGCCCATGCAATATGGGAGAATCCCAACACGAACCATCGGTAGAAATTGGCTAGTCCCAAGATGCTCCAAATCTTGGTCAGTGTGATCGGGGTTGGCCAGTCATGAATGACTTGGATCTTAGCTCGATCAACATGTACCCCATGCTCATAAACAATGTAGCCCAAGTATTGGACCTTGTTCATGCCAAAAGATCATTTTTCCAAGTTGGCATAAAGCTTGTGTTGTCGCAGAGTGCTCAAAACTTGCTAAATATGTTGCATGTAGTCCTCCCACGTTCTACTGAAGATGAGAATGTCATCCAAATATACTACCACAAAGGAGTTGGTGAATGGTCTCAATACATCATCCATCAACCTCATGAAAGTGGTTGGTGCATTTGTTAAGCCAAAGGTCATGACTAGCCATTCATGGAGACCTTCTTTAGACTTGAAGGTTGTCTTCCAGACATCAGTTGGTTTGATGGGAACCTGGTGGTGGATAGACTTCATGTCAATCTTGTTGAAGAACTTTTCCCCCTTGAGTTGGTCAACAAGGTCATAAATTTTTGGAATGGGGTTGTGGTTCTTGAATGTGATTTTGTTTAAGGCCTTGTAATCAATGCAGAGTCACCAATTACTGTCCTTCTTCTACACCTGTACAATTGGGCTTCCACAAGGGAAGGAGATGGGTCTGATGTGCCCCTTTTGAAGAAGCACTTGGATCTGATGCCTGATTTCGTCATTCTCCATCATCGAGCATAGATAGAATGATCTATTAGGTAGAGGTGTGTCCGGGTCAGATCAATTGGATGCTTAACTTGGTAGTGTGTCGATACCCCTGTAGGTGAGGTGAAGATGTCTCTATATTCGTCCACGATCCTGTTCACTTGCTTTTGTTGCAAAGAGAGGTGTTTTGTAGAGTCCAAGGATGTGGCAAGGACCTTCTGCTTACTGTGAGCATGGATCACAAAGAAGATGAACTTATCGGTTTGTGAAATTACCTTACGACATTGCTTATTAGAGGTTAAAGAAATAGTAGTAGGTGGTGCTACCTCTAGGATCCTATATAGTTGTCTACCCAAAGTAATAATAACACTGCGGGGTATAGATTCATACACAACATGACACTTCCACAAATATGGTTGTCGTAAAATAAAATCACAAACTTCAAGGGGAGAAATATGACATAGTACCTTATCTTTGAAAGGATTGATGTCGTAGGGAAGATGACACTATTGGCTGACACGAAGATCTCTTCCTTGATGAATCCAACCAATGGTGTAGGGCTATGGGTGTGGTGTCGTTGGCAGGTCCAGCCACTTGAAAACCTTTGCTGAAATCAGGTTCTTCTGACTAATGTCAAAAATGAAATGAATCAGAGTCCCCATGACCCACATCTATGAGTGAAAGAGGCATTCCCCTTCCTCTGGATTTTTGGTTCGCTTGGCCGGACTTTGGTGGTAGAGACCGTGGCACTAGGTTCAACATCGATAATCCGCTTCCATCCTTTTGGTTTTGAATCAGAATCAGAATCGACCTTTGAATCAGAAGCCTTCAACTCGACCATGAGGGACTGCTTGGAGTGACATTCTTCAGTGTTGTGCCAAGGAATTTTATGGTACTCTCACCATTTCCCCATGTCCTTCTTCATCTTCTCGTTTCCCTTCTTGTGTTGTGGCTTTGATGGATTGTATTGAGGGATACCACTGAAAAATACCCTTCGAGCATATTCAACCATTTATCTACAACATTTGCATCTATCAGTCCTTCAAATAATGTAATATCAAAATTTACATTTTCCTTGAAGGGGGTTTCATGGATGCTTGATGAAGATGCTTCTCCCGTGGGCAACTGTCGAAGGATCTGCGTGAAGTTGTCCATCATTTTGTTCCTTTTTCACGTGAGGTCTTCCTTGAGAAACATTTTAATAGGATATCCTGCTCCATCATATTTCTTTTCATCTCCCATGTGTTTTTATCGGGCTCGACGCGACCGATCTGGTAATGGCTCGATTGGTTCGAGTCCCAACTTCTTATACCTAGACCTTGTCGAGGACATGCACGAAGAAAAATAAATGAAGAGAAGAACTCTCTGATACCACTGATCCGGATTTAGGAGAGAAATGAACTGATTAACAGACTGAATACAATAAACACATATATATTAAGAATAACACAAACATCCGTGAACAATATCTTGTATTAAATAATGAAATAGGCTGAAACTGTAGAACTCAAACTTGCTCGAATGGTGGTAGCTATCTATGAGAAGAGATGTGTCTGCTACACACAACCATTTGACTGGAATGGATTACAATGAGGATCTAGAGGCACTTTTCATATTACTCATGAATTCCAAAACCCTAGACATCCAAAAACCTAACCCTAGAAGGTGAAACGCCAAAAGTCATGTGGGCCCTATGGGTAAGTTGGTGTAATTTGGTACCTTAACTTCCTAGGGTCGTAACATTTGCATATGACCTCTGTTTTAGGCGTGTGATAGCCCGTTGGAAAGGTATTTCAGAGAAATAGACATTCCATAGTAAAAATCTAACTCTGTCTATAGTTTGATTGTTATGAGACAAAAAAACAATGTTTAGGGCCCCAAAACAACCCTGGAAGTACAACAAGATGTGATGACATGAAAACATACAAAATAAGCCACTTGGATTAGGCAAGAGGCCACCCGTATCCACATGGAGAATGTGTGGGATTCAGACAACCCCAAAAGTGTAAAAATTACAATTTAAAAGAAGTACAAAAGGACGTGCTGAACAAAAATGGACACTTGGAGCCAGTTGGAATAGGTGGGTGGCCACCAATATCCACCTGGATCACACGTCCCAGATCGGCTCGTCATAGGAGAAATATGTTACCATACCATCCTGTAGGGCTATAACGCCACTTTGGCTAAGGACAAGAAACAAGCATTCATACCCTATGGTTTCCATATAGGGTTTTTCATAGTAAAGGACACTTTGCAAGCTAGACAAGAGGGTTTGAGCCAGCTAGAATATAGGTTCCCGAGAGGCCAATTTCACAAGCATGAACCTAAAGGCCTAGTTCTCCAGCATGTCTCACAATTCTCTTCCTACTAGCCATACACACATGATAAGTTTGATGATGAGATTTTTACAAAATGTTCACCGGGAGGAGGTACTACAGAGAAATGATAACCCAAACATGACTAGGTTCAAAGCTATGAGTATGGATGATCAAGTTGAAAAGATAGAACAGATGGCTCAAGAATCTCTCAGGGTTAGATAAGAAAAGAGAGCAACAGAAGCCACAAAGGCACAAAGGAGGGGGATGCCTTTACTAGAAGAAGACCAAAGAGTCTTCCAACAGTTAGAGAATGATCCTCAACTAGTAGAAACTATGAGGATCACCCGGATTGACCCAAGCAACATTAGAGAGGAGATCAATTGCTCAGAGTCAACCCCACTGGAGGAAACTGTTGGTTCGAAAAATCTCGGAGTTCCATCACCACATGCCAGATCAGTGGTGACCATTCCAACCCAACATGAGATTCCAAGAACACCATGTGAAACGGGTGTTCCTAATACCCTTTTTGATATAATAACTATCTATGATGATGAAGAGAGTTCAGAGGTCTCACTTGTAACTCCAATACCATTTACAGAGGAGAAGAAACAGGGGGAACATCTACTCCAAGTTTCAATGCATCAAATCCAAACCCTCTGCAAGGAGACCATGAGGCTGAAAGTATCTTAGACACTAAGCTTCTCAACCTATCAGGGACCCTGAAAGACAGCTCCAATGATGAGCTAGGTTCAGGTGGACAAAAAGAGGAATTGCAACAGCCAGAGTTCGACACCTCAACAATCGATCACCAAGTAAGTATTAAGCCTTTTAGTGTCTCTTCAATTTTGGTTGATACCTCACCAGCCAATGAACCTCAGACGAAGGTCGAGCCATTGGAACATATGGAAGGTTCCCTTGTCAAAGAAGTACAAGAATTGGCCCTAGAGAAAATACATATGGCAGGAAGCTTGGGCAACACTCTAACCTTGGAAGACTAATAAATCCCTCAGATCGTTGATGTGTTCATTGATATAGAGGATATTTATTATGATAGGAAGAGGAAAGACATCATGAGGAGGACCACCAAGAAAAGAAGGCTCACGCTGGATAGCTCGATTCTCATCACCACGGAGGAGAAGATGCTCAGCATAGAAAATGTGAAGACATATAATCTCATCAGTGCAGGGATGGCTATCATTGATGCCACACTAGATTGAGCAAAGTGAGATGAAAAGGAACTGGCTGCCACATTGAAGGAGATAGACCATCTGTGCCATCTAGTAAAATATTACCAAGACTCAACGCAGGCCACAATTTTTTTGAAGAGTGAGTTCCAATATGCATATGCAAAGTTCACGAGCGAAAGACATCTCTTCAATGCACGTGTGGCCGATTATACAGAAGATACCCTTATGGCACTGGAAACTTGTACGAACATGGAGAGATGGTATGAAAAGTCATATCAATCTATAGAACGAATTGATTACATCAGCGCAGTACAGAAGGGCTGAGATAGGGAGGAGCACGACATTTGAGCGCTGATGGATAGTAACATTTCATGAATCAAGAAAGCAACTAAATATTGGGTAAGTATGGCCCAGGAAACTCAGTGAGAGATATAAAATAGGTGGTCCCAGTGCAAAATAAGCTGGGAAAAGATCAATCGGGAGATGAAAGACATTGGCCTCCCAGAGTTCGGCTCACCCGAAGACTTTTTCGACTTGCATGTCATAGTCAAAAGACATGTAGAACAAGACTCAGCGTGGGAAGTTGATATCATGTAGGTGGAAAACATGACACTGGTTCAAATACAAAATTTTATGGAATATCCGATCAAGGATCATGCAGTTCTGCAACGTTTAAGTGCAAAAATCATCAAATATAGAGAGAATGCAATAGAAGTGAAGGAAACCCTTTCAGCCTTGATGGACCAACACATATTCTCGTATGCTAACACATGCGAGGATCTCTTCGTCAAGTGGCCAGAATACGAGAAGAGTCATCCACTCTAGTAGAACCACAAGATGATTTCCAGAGAACAAACATATCAAGTGCCATGTGGCAATATTTTTGTTTTACTTAACACAAACTTATAGAAACTATTTTTACTTAGTAATTCTTTATAAATAGGGGGATTTACCTTTTATAGAGGGTCTTTGGTTTTGGGGAAATGACCCTCTTTTTGATAATTCTAAAGAATTATTTCTGAACAATTTTAATTAAGAATTTCTTTTAGAACTAGATACAAAAATTTGTTTTTCATCAAAGGCATTCTGTGATTGGATCAAGGAGAAACTACTTCCAACTTTTATTTCAGTAGTTGATGCTGTAAGGAGTAAGAGTTTATGAATCTATTGATAAGTGATCGTCTTCAATATTTTTACAGTTCTTTTGTTCTTAATGATCAAAATAAAATCCTTTTGTTAATGTGTAATTGATGGTAGAGCTAAGGAAACTATGTTTCTTGCACTCCTCTTATTGCATGTGTAATTTATTTCAATAATTTTATCTCAGTCACTGTTGAAATACCATCAAGTTAATATATTATTACTAGACTTGTAATAGGTGTGAATATCGTTGTATGCATGCTATATCATGAGGGTTATCCCAGGATCAACCTTCTTTAGTAGTTAAGAATCCCTTCTATCATTTGGTTTATACCATCACACCTTACTTTATCAGACTCATCTAATAAAAGAAAAGACAAAAGAGAACATTTAATCTGAAGGAGGAACTTTCACAGAGAGATATCTCGTCAATCACTAAGTAAAGCCCATCGATAAATTACCTAGATCGAAATATCTGGAGAACCATTCCACCCATCAAACACTACAGAGTCTAATTGGGCCTCTAAGGCGGGTTTGGTTCCTACTGTTGAGTTAAAGGGATCTCGGACCCCTCAACACAATGAAAAGAAGGACTCGGTGGAGTTCTTATGCAATACAGGCAAGTGATTTATTATGAATCACAAAATCTAAATGAGCATGAACAAAAGTATGTCACCCATGATCTAGAGCTTGCAACAATTGTGCATGCATTGAAAATGTGGAGACATTATTTGCTAGGAAGAAGGTTTGTTTTAATGACAAACCACTGTGGTATGAAGTATTTTTTCTATCAACCAAGGTTGAATGCTAGACATGCCAAGTGGATGGAATTGATTGACGAGTTTGATTTTGAAATCAAACATATTAAAGGGAAAGAGAACAAAGTGGCAGATGCACTCAGCCTGAGTGTATAGTCTATACACTCAACAACAACAAGTGTAGGAGAGTTTGACATCAAGCAGAGGATTAAATCTCTCTTGTAAGAAGATGAGTTATTCACCTAGGTAAAATAAGGGTTACAACAAGAACCCAAGGAGAGAAAATATGAGGGATATCAGATTTCAGTTGATGAGTTGTTATTATACAACAACAGGTTGTATGTGCCTAATTCAACATATTTGAGGCATCTGATTATGGATGAGTTCCATAAGAGACCTTTTGTTGGTCACCCTAGTTATCAAAAGATGGTAACAACAATAAGGCAGTTTTATTACCGGCCTATAATGAAGTAGGAAAATTTCGAGTATATTTCTAAATGTTTAGAGTTCCTACAAGTGAAAGTGGAGCACAGTCATCCTAGAGGTCTATTGCAACCTTTACAAATTCTAGAGTGGAAATGGGAGATAATCTCCATGGATTTTATTACTTGTCAACCAAAGACAGTGAAGCAACATGACACAATTATGGTTGTAGTAGATCAATTGAGAAAGGAAACCCATTTTATTCCTATTAAATCTACTTTTAAGGCCATAGATGTTGATAATGTTTTCATAAAAGATTTTAGATTTCATAGTCTACCCAAGACCATAATATCGGACGGAGATGGTAATTTCACCTGAATGTTTTGGAAAATCTTGTTTGTAGGCTTAGGAACACAATTGGAATTTATCACGGCCTACCATCCTCATACAAATGGTCAGACTGAAAGAGAGAACAAAGTGCTAGAGGACATGTTGAGGATGCATGTTATGCATCATCCCAAGAAATCAGAAGAGTATCTACCCCTGGTAGAGTTTTCCTATAACAAAGGTTATTGAAAATCATTGAAGATGAGCTCGTTTGAGGTTCTATATGGCAGGAAGTGTTTAGTTTCAATCAGCTAGGATAGTCTAGTGGATAGAGTCACACTTGGACCAGAATTACTAAAGGAAATGGAGTAGGTAATGATTAGGATATGGCAGAATTTGAATATAGCTCAGGATAGACAAAAGAGCTATGCAGACATCAAGAGGACTCAAAAAGAGTTCTAAGTGGGAGATTATGTGTGCCTTTGGGTGAATCCCAAGAGAAGTTCCTTAAGAATGGGAACATGTGCTAAATTGGCACCTCGCTATTGTGGACCTTTCAAAGTCTTGGAGTGTACCATCCCCACTATAATCCTCATTTTAATTTATGCATAATGTATATAAGAATATGGATATGGCCAAGTGATTTAATATGTGAATTGTATTTATGTTTTTAATAAATATAATGTAGAATTCCAGATATAAAATAGTATGCAGAACATAAATATTTTAACTAGAAATGGAAAATAAGCAATGATATAATCAAAACAATAAGAAAATAATACCAGAATAACACCAAAAATAGCACATTGATTATTGATAGAAATGTTCACTTGCCTCTTCGAGGGGGTAACCTCTAGCAGAGCATATCTCTATTACAATAATATCCAAGACCAAATTTCTCTTACCCTCTACTTCTATTTATACTCTATCTATCCAAATGAACAATCTAGAGGAAGATCCTTCTAGAAGTAGAAGCTTCTAGTAGGTCTTATTACATTTGACTTATTCTTCCTTATTGATAAGCCTTATTAATATTGGCCTTTATTACATGGAATTATATTATTCTACCTATGTGAGGGGTTAGGGTGGTTAGGTCCCTAACATGCCCTCCCCATTGAAGAAAAAACTTGTCCTCAAGGCTTCAGATGAGGGAATTGTTGTATAATGGTGGTCGGATCCTAGGTGGCATCTTCTCGAGGTGTACCTTTCCATTGGACTAACACTTCATGGATGGTGCGCTGACGGAGACAATGCTCTCTCGAAGCCAAGACTGCTTGTGGTTGCAACCATATGGAACCTTCTTCATCTAACTCAGGGAGACTAGTTTGAATTTGGCACTTAGTTCCAATCACCTTCTTTAAGAAGGAAACATGAAAAATAGGATGGAGCTTCGACTAACTGGGTAGAGATAACTGATAGGCCACTGATCCCACACGCTTAAGCATTGTATAAGGACCATAAAATTTGGGCACAAGTTTCTAACAGTGTTGATATTTGAGTGAAGTCTTATTATAAGGTTGTTGTCTAAGAAAGACCCGGTCCCCTTCAACAAAATGGTGTTTGGAATGACCTTGATATTCTTGTTGCTTCATGTGATTCTGAGCCATGACCAAATTTTCTTTGAGGGAACAAAGAAAAACCTCACAGACCGTAAGAGTATTTTCAACCTCTTGAACCTTCAAAACCCATGGCATATAGGAGAGAAATGATGGGGGATTTTGGACATAGACTGCTTCAAAAGGATTCATGTGAGTAGTTGTATGGTAAGATGTGTTGTACCACCATTCAACTAAGGGTAACCATTGATCCCACCGATTTTTTTGCTCAGATGTAAAACACCTCAAATATGTTTTCAAACACTTGTTGACAACTTTAGTCTGGCCATCTCTCTAGGGAGGATAGGCAGTGTTGAGGTGCAATTGGGTGCCCTAGAGCTTGAACAATTCTTGCCAAAAATTGTTGGTGAAAGTGGGGTCTCTATCAGAGACAATAGATTTAGGCATGCCATGAATCTTGAATATATTACCATGAAGATTTTAGCCACTATGGCAGTTGTGAATGGGTGTTGAAGAGAAAAAAAATGAGCATATTTGGGTAGATGATCGACTACCACCATGATGATTGACTTATTGCCTGATTTAGGTAATCCCACAATGAAATCCATAAAAATATCTCACCAAATAGTAGGGGGAATCAGAAGCGGTTGGAGTGTGCCTGGGGATTTGACAATGTTCTCCCTTGTTGCATTGATAGACCTCACATTCAACCACAAAGGTGCGAACTTCCTGTTTCATACCCTTCCATAAAAAATAAAGTTTGACCCATTCATAGGTTTTGGTAAACCCTGAATGCCCGACTGTGGGTGAGGCATGAAGTTCATAAAGCAATGTGGATTTAAGTTGGTATTGCTTGAATAAATACAAATGGCCTTTTTAGCAAATATATCCATTATGCCAAGAGTACCCTAGAGAAACGAAAGAATTGTGTTGTAATTGGTGGAGCAGGTTAGAAATTTTGGGGTCTTGCAACCATTCCTCACGAAAATCTTGGAGCCAATCTAGTACAATGAAGGAGAGGGAGAAAAGGGACCCATCTTCTTCATATTTCTGGGAAAGAGCATAAACCACTACCTTTTCCTTTCCCTTCTTGTAAATGATCTCATAATCATAGCCAAATAGCTTGGTCACCCATTTTTGCTGCACCGGGGATGAAATTCGTTGTTCCAGGAAATACTTGAGACTCTGATGATCAATTTTGATTTGGAATCGTTAACCCATTAAATAAGGAAACCAAAGATCCACAACATGCAAAATAGCTAGCATTTCCTTTTAATAAATGGATTGGCCCAAATGTCTCTATGAAAGTTGTTTGCTAGTGAATGCTAAGGGTCAGCCATCTTGCATGAGGACGACTCCAATTCTTTTCCTGGAAGCATCACATTCCAATACAAATGTCTTTGTGAAGACTGGGAGAGCCAGGACAAGGGTCGAGCACATCGCATATTTTAAGGCTTGGAAGGCATGATCCACAACTAAAGTCCAGGTGAAAGAATTCTTTTTAAGAAGGGAAGTGAGAGGAGCTGTAATCTTTCCACGATTCCAAGCAAACTTCCTATAATATCCCGTTAAACCTAGAAAACCATGCTTATATTAAGATTTTTAGGGTGAGGCCAATATTGCATAGATTTAATTTTCTTAGGATCCACTCGAACACCATCCTTGCTGAAAATATGACCCAGATATTCCACTTCGGAGGCAACAAAGGCACATTTAGATTCTTTGAGGAAAATTTGATGTTTAGAAAGTAGATGGAGGACTTTATTCACATGGGAGAGATGGGATGGACAAGTTTTACTATAGATGAGAATATCATCAAATAAAACTAAGAAAAAATGGTGGAGAAAAGGATGAAAGAATTAAAAGGGAATTACCAAGAATTCATAATAACCCTCATGAGTGTGAAATGCAGTCTTGGGAATGTCTTCTTCTTTCCTATGGATCTGGTGGTAGCCAAAACGTAGATCCAATTTGGTGAAGTACTGAGAACCACTCAATTCATCCAAGAGGTCATCAATGACAAGAACGGGGAATTTTTCCTTGATTGTGAGTTTGTTGAGGGTGCGAAAATCAGGACACATGCACCAAGTACCTTCTTTCTTGAGTACCATGACCATAGGGGAAGAATAGGGGCTAGTACTGGGATGGATAACACTGGCTTCGAGTAATCCATGAACAATTTTCTCAATTTCAATCTTCTGGGCAAAGGGATGATGATAAGGATGAACATTGGGAGGAAGATTGCCCGGGATTAGAGGGATGGAATGATCATGGACTCCATGGGAAGGGGGAAGGTCTTGAGGAGTGGTAACAAAAACATGGTGGTGGGAGATGATAGATTGGAGGTTGGGATGCACAGAATATGTGTCAGCAACATGAATGCAGTGGAGGTGGGATATAATTCTCGAATGACCCTTTTTTAGGAGATTTTCCATGCGATGGGAACTGATGATCTCGGGGGAGCCTGCGGTGATGCCTTGAAACTTATGTTGTTGTCCCTCCTATTGGAATTTCATGGTTAAGTCCTTAAAATCCATGAGAATGGGACCTAGAGTGCATAACCGTTCATCACCAAGAAAAATGCCACAACCACCCATGTCTATAGAAAACATATGGGATTTCAGGTGATATTTACCAATTTGGAGCCACACATTTTCACACCGTCCCCCACATTTCAGGGAACCACCATTGGCAATCATGATTTGAAAATTATTGACATAACGGATGTAACAATTAACTTCTTGGGAAATGCGACGATGAATAAAATTATGGGTGCTACCACTATCCACAAGGATGATGACTTTCCTATTTTTGATGTAACCAATTAATTTGAGAGTCTGGGGTGCAGAGAAGATAGTGAGGGCATTAAGTGAAATCACTAGGTCAACGTCGGGTGGGTCAAAGGGTGGGGTGCAGTCAGAAGGCGATGGTAGTTCCTTCACTAGTGGAACAACAAAATATTCTTCAGAAAGATCCTCAGTCATAGCCATAAAAATCTTTTGTTCCTTACACTTGTGCCTGAGAAAATAGTTTTCATCACAATTATAAAAAATACACTTGAGTTGATGTTCAACCATTTCAGCCCTAGTTAATTTCTAGATCTTGAGGGGAGGAGCAAGAGGGGGAAAATTGGTGGGTTTAGGGTGAGGAGGAAAGGAGGGTTTGTAGGTCTGGGAGGACACAATCTGTTGTGCTTCCTTGGCTCATTGAGTAGCTTCCAACCAAGTTTGGGGGCATTCCACGAGGACATGGGAACAAATTTCATCTTTGAGGCCAATTATAAAGAATTCCCTAAAGAAATCATCTGGCATGCCCTCCGTTCTAAAATCCAAGTGCTCAAATGCGGCAATAAAGTATTTCACTATCCCAGACTACTTTAACTTGGTCAAACGGTCTAAATGGTGGGTGTCAGAGTCAAAGTGATCATAAAGTTCGACCACAAACTGTTTCCAAGCAAGATACCCTTGGCATGCCTTTTTTCACCATTGCCACCATTTCCATGATTCCAGATCCAAATGAAGGACACCATAACGAAGCTTGGATAAATCATCACTAATGACATGCAAAGAGAAATAATGTTCCATTTGGGTGACCCAGCTTGTAGGATCTAATCCATCAAATTTGTTCACCTCAATTCTAAGAGGACAGAGGTCTCAAGAAAAGTGGGTAGTATGAGGGCCTTGGTAATGGGAAGAGTCATGGTCATCATGATAAGATGGTTGTTCAGAAGAGGAATGGTCCTAGGAACGACCCAGGAAGTGTTGTTTGAGGTATTTGATGTAGAAACATTGTTCCTTGAGGTCTTTGATGTGGGAACATTGGTCCTTGAGAATATAAATAGTTGAATTCATGGAGTTAATGTTTGTAGTGAGTTGCTTGATGTCTTCCTTGTGCTGGTGGTTGTCAACAATCAAGGCATTGAGGTCTTGGGCTCTTATGGTAGTCATTTGGACAAAGGAGAAGGAAAGTGGTATAGGGGAAACAAAAGGGGTGGGTGGCACCATGGAGAGAAAAGGGTGTCAAATGATAGGTACCACTCTGATCAGGGAGAAAATGGGAATCCAAAGGGATATGAGCCAAATAGGGGTGTCAGAGATGGGTCGGGTCCACAAACAAATTGTGTTAAAAGTGATAGGTACCATTAGAATCAGGACAAAGAGAGGAACCCAGTGGGATAGGTCCCAAATAAGTGTTCCGGTGGGACCACTATACTCGGTTTTTTTTTACTCCTGTAGAGTTATACTCCAGCATGAAGAATAATGCAGTGATGAAATACCCAAATGATTAACATGAAGGAATGTGTAGTGATTTCACAACCATAATGCAAAAGGCACAGTTGTGTAGAAATAGATCTTGTATGTTTTGGTTTTTGATACCGTCCCTGGGGGTAGGATATTCAATGTTTCTACAAACAAGGGTTTTCTCTGTGCTTTATCTCTTTGATATAAGTTTGGGGTCCAACAATAGTACTTGGCCCAATATCTCAGGGCACCAACTAAGGAGGCTAGACCGTGCCCTTAACGATACTACCCGACTACCCACGTACTAGAGAGTATCTTACCGAGTGTTGTTCTCGGTAGCACTATAATAGTCAAGCTATGGATCAGTTTATCTATGGAGGGATTAATGAGATCTAGTTCGATACATATACATGTGTTGTCTGATGTGATACCACTCAAAGGGGTACCAACAAGGGTTACACGGGTGGCCAACAGATGTGCACTTAGGTACCACTTGTATGTCCTACATGTATGAATCCCCAACCATGGGTTTATGAGTGTAACAACAGATCTCTGTAGCTTTAAGATGTCGAAATACGTCTCTACCCTGAAAAAAATTTAACCCACAATTTTTTGTCGAGGAAGGTGCTCTGATACCACTTGTAGGATTCTAGATATAAAATAGTATGCAAAACATAAATATTTTAACTAGAAATGGAAAAGAAGCAATGATATAATCAGAACAATACCATAATAATACCATAATATCACTAGAAAGAGCACTTTGATTATTGATAGCAATGTTCACTTGCCTCTTCGAGGGGGAAACCTCCAACATAGAAGATCTCTATTACAATAATATCCAAGACCAAATTTTTCATACCCTCTACTTTTATTTATACTCTATCTATCCAAAAGAACAATCTAGAGGAAGATCCTTCTAGGCCTTATTAATATTTGTCTTCATTACATGGAATTATATTATTCTACCTACGTGAGGGGTTAGGGAGGTTAGGTTCCTAACATATAATGTGACACTAACTGCTGGGAATGTGGACAAATATGGGGGATTATTTATCCACAAGAGAGGGAATGTCCAAAAATGTCTAGGAGTGTCCAAGAGGAACCCAAAGAGAAAATTAATTATGGGTATTAGTTCAACCCAAATTTATGAATTTTATTACCATTGGGGATAACTTTTATTTTATGTTTGAGTGTATGAGAGTTCAATCATTAAATACCTATCAGGGGTGGGTGTAGAAGTGACATCCATAGTTATTGGAAGCATGGGGTTGCAGTCCAATCCACATTGGGCAGAGTGAGAAGTCAACCATCTTGGGAAAATAGAGGAAATTCGTCTTGGAGAGAATAAGAAGTTTTTCACATTGAGTTTTGCATGACCAACACGGAGAGAGCAAGGAAAAATAGCATTGGATCTAAACCAAGAAGGTTGGGCAAATTTTGGAGCATGTTGGATCTTTTTGGGGCATTCTGGAGCTGAATGTTGAAGAGTCGGGTTGTTAGGCCCGAAGAGTAAACGCCTAGGTGAGTTGCACTAAAACAACAATTGTTTGTTGTTATTTTCCTGGTAGTGTTCCTGACCGTGATTTCCTTTTGGTTCCCAACATAGATATTCCTGGTTACCTATGCCGGAGAGACCCTAATAAATGAATAATACTCTTGAGGGGTGAGAGAAGTGAAGGGGTACATTCCTTGGGTTGGGCAGGTCAAGAGGAAGGGAGCAGTAGGGAATTCAGGATAGTTTTAGGAGAATACCTATGGGTTGTGGATTTAGGGTTGTGAGTGGACTGTTAGAGGAACCCTTCTCTTGTGGTTACTAGCCCCAAATCACGGGTGACTTGTTGTTGATATTTGGAGCAGTAGGTCTATGGTTGGGTGGAACGTCTTTCCCAAGAAGTTGGTTGCACAAACATTTTAAAAGTTGAGTGTTTAATTATTTTCTAAGTTTATGTTTGTGTTTTACCCTGTGAATGAGAATGATTTTTATGGGTTGTTGTAGATGATTTTATGGATGCATTATGTTCTTTTAGAATGTTGTAGATGCATTTAGTTATGGGTAAAGCTACCAGAATTAATTAACAAAAGAAATTTTTGAATTTATGTGTTCTTTTGTGAGTAATGTTTCTTGGTTAAGCCGGGGGATGTTACAAAATGGTATCATAGCTATTAGTTCAAACACTGGGCCTATATGGGCTAGACTTAGCACACAAAAGCTAAAATGTCAAGGTCAAAGCTCAAAGAATGTTTGCAATATGGTTGTCATATTTTTTTCTAGGAAAAATAATGAGGAGATTGTCTGTATTTTCGGTGAATTCAAGTTCAGGGGTTAAAATCCCCATTTTTAATCTCTAAATATGCATGTGTTGGGCCTGTAATTGGTCGAATTTAGGAAATTACAGTGTAACCATGAAGAATTGGGAGAAATTGGGGAAAAACCCCAATTTCTACAGCGAAATTGGTTAAGAATTCGACATAGGAGTGTCGAAGTTTGGTTGTAGTCGTTGAGTCGATAAACACCAGGCCTAAATTTTCCATTACAAGATTTATTTTGGGTTCCATGGCGGTCCTAGTAAAAATTTTGAAATTATGCAATTTTGGAAAAATTCAAAATTTGGGGAAAATTCAAAATTTGGGAAATTTTGGATATTTTATTGTACATGACGTCAGCATGAAGTGGAGACCACGTGGTGATGATATAGAATAAGTGACATGGAATATGTGATGTGAACTGCCACAGTGGTAGTTAGTAGCACAGTTTCAAGTGACGTGGGAGCTACATGAGGTCGTGGTATGACCAAACCATGAACCATTGTTGCATAGGTAGAGAGTGGTTTTGTCCCGAAGAATTGTACCATGCAAAACCATTAGAATTGTGCTACATAGGATAAGGAAAAACAATTTCATGCCCCAAAAGGATGTTAATTTCCATGCATGTTCGGGATGCGACATAGCCTTTTAGTCGTTGATCTCGCGTGATCGCCACCATCATATATGGGAGATGTGAAAATTCGTGTGTGCCAAGATAAAGGTGAGAGATGGGACCTACCCATCCTCGTGGCCAATAAATGGATTCCATGTGGAGTTTTTCTGTCAGGGTGAGACCATTGTCCCATCTGAGGTTAGATGAGTACCAACTGGGCAGGTGGGGCCCGTAAAATATTAACATTTTATTAATGCTTAAGGTTGGCGTAAGAGAGAGAGAAGGTTGATGAGGAGGATAGGAAGGTGACATGGCATAATTTCAGGGTGCCACATGGACCCAAAATTCCACATCACTAACCATGACAACAAGGATGCCACATAGGCAAAAACTATTCCACAGTGTGCAAAACAAAAAACTAAGTCTGCAGACAAAACCTTATTTTGGTCATAATAAGAGAATAATAAATCAAAATGAGATGAAACTTCTGGTTTTTTTATGTGGTAAGGAGGGCTACAAAAATTCCAGAGAGGGTTATTTCCCATTTCCGATTGGATTTGTCATAAAATGAAAATTAGTGGTTTTTAAAGATTTGGGTCCACATCATTGGCGGAGGCCCGGATTTAGCTAAAATTCCTGGAGAGAGTCTAGAAAGTAGGTATGGAAATAAACCAAGAAATAATTAAATAAATCCAAAGGGGTTTGGAATGGGGATGTTGAAACAAGGCAAAATCCACAATTTCTAGCCACTTTTGGGGGATTTTTGGGATTTTCAGAGGAAAAGTGTCCCCAGATGGAAAATATGGAAAACTTTATTTACTTGAGATTTTGTTTACTCACCAAGCCACAAAAATTTGGTTTAGTGAAATTTTTCCAGAAGTGCATGTTAAGCCCTAATATTGGCTCATTACCACTTAATTGGGGTATATTAGATTAGTAATGTTATTTTATTTATGTCGGCTTTAGGCCATTAGTTTTAATTTATATTAGTAATGTTATTTTATTTATGTCGGCTTTAGGCCATTAAACCTCCTAGTCTCCTATATATACCAAGGAGACATTTTCATT
>ML783123.1:1411698-1423413 GCA_009831015.1 Picea engelmannii | reverse complement strand
CACACAAAAGCTAAAATGTCAAGGTCAAAGCTCAAAGAATGTTTGCAATATGGTTGTCATATTTTTTTCTAGGAAAAATAATGAGGAGATTGTCTGTATTTTCGGTGAATTCAAGTTCAGGGGTTAAAATCCCCATTTTTAATATCTAAATATGCATGTGTTGGGCCTGTAATTGGTCGAATTTAGGAAATTACAGTGTAACCATGAAGAATTGGGAGAAATTGGGAAAAAAACCCAATTTCTACAGCGAAATTGGTTAAGAATTCGACATAGGAGTGTCGAAGTTTGGTTGTAGTCGTCGAGTCGATAAACACCAGGCATAAATTTTCCATTACAAGATTTATTTTGGGTTCCATGGCGGTCCTAGTAAAAATTTTGAAATTATGCAATTTTGGAAAAATTCAAAATTTGGGGAAAATTCAAAATTTGGGAAATTTTGGATATTTTACTGTACATGACGTCAGCATGAAGTGGAGACCGCATGGTGATGATATAGAATAAGTGACGTGGAATATGTGATGTGAACTGCCACAGTGGTAGTTAGTAGCACTGTTTCATGTGACGTGGGAGCTACATGAGGCGGTGGTATGACCAAACCATGAACCATTGTTGCATAGGTAGAGAGTGGTTTTGTCCCAAGGAATTGTACCATGCAAAACCATTAGGATTGTGCTACATAGGATAAGGAAAAAAAATTTCATGCCCCAAAAGGATGTTAATTTCCATGCATGTTCGGGATGCGACATAGCCTTTCAGTCGTTGATCTCGCGTGATCGCCACCATCATATATGGGAGATGTGAAAATTTGTGTGTGCCAAGATAAAGGTGAGAGATGGGACCTACCCATCCTCGTGGCCAATAAATGGATTCCATGTGGAGTTTTTCAGTCAGGGTGAGACCATTGTCCCATCTGAGGTTAGATGAGTACCAACTGGGCAAGTGGGGCCCGTAAAATATTAACATTTTATTAATGCTCAAGGTTGGCGTGAGAGAGAGAGAAGGTTGATGAAGAGGATAGGAAGGTGACATTGCATAATTTCAGGGTGCCACATGGACCCAAAATTCCACATCACTAACCATGACAACAAGGATGCCACATAGGCAAAAACTATTCCACAGTGTGCAAAACAAAAAACTAAGTCTGGAGACAAAACCTTATTTTGGCCATAATAAGAGAATAATAAATCAAAATGAGATGAAACTTCTGGTTTTTTATGTGGTAAGGAGGGCTACAAAAATGCCAGAGAGGGTTATTTCTCATTTCCGATTGGATTTGTCATAAAATGAAAATTAGTGGTTTTTAAAGATTTGGGTCCACATCATTGGCAGAGGCCCAGATTTAGATAAAATTCCTAGAGAGAGTCCATAAAGTAGGTATGGAAATAAACCAAGAAATAATTAAATAAATCCAAAGGGGTTTGGAATGGGGATGTTGAAACAAGGCAAAATCCACAATTTCGAGCCACTTTGGGGGGATTTTTGGGATTTTCAGAGGAAAAGTGTCCCCAGATGGAAAATATGGAAAACTTTATTTACTTGAGATTTTTTTTACTCACCAAGCCACAAAAATTTGGTTTAGTGAAATTTTTCCAGAAGTGCACCATTTGGGAGATAGCCCTTTTGGCTAAAAATTCTAAGTTTGGGAAAATGGGTGAAAAAGGATAAAGTTGTCATTTTTGTATTGTTGTAGTTTTTTATCAGAGTATTAGAATGGAAATATGAGAGTTTTTATGAGCTCCCTATCATAATTATTATCTATGTATCATAGAAAAGTTTCTCCAATTCTTAACATATTTACTTCTACAAGTGGCAGAAGTTGGTCTCTGAGAATATTTGCACCAAAATGAAAATTGTAAAAAAAGGGTCAAATTAGTAATATTCAAATGGAAATAACTTTTTGGTCACAAATCAAAATTTAGAAAGAAAGCATTAATTGGAAATATATTGGATGGAATAATTCATTTATCAACCCAAAAAATCGATTTGGGCAACATAAGTTATAGTCGATGCAAAAGAAGATGACTAGTGGCATTAAAGAGCAGAAAAATTTATGTGTTCTTTTCCAAAATTGTGTGTGTATATTTTTTTTCTAACATAAATTTATTTTCATGCACATTTTCTTGCATAATTTAGAGGTACAAGAAGGAAGTTTGGTTCCTATATGATAGTCACAACCATGGAACATGCCTAAGGGTCCTACAATCATGAAGATGAATTCAAAGGGCTAAACGTCAGTATGGGAAATGTCGAGATATAATATAATGGAATAAAAGATAGGCAAGATCCTATGACTATGAAAATACTTTAGATATAAGTGTGGAGTTATAGGGAAGATAATGAAAATATTATGAAATCCATAGAAGAGATACTTCAGAGTTTGAACATGTTGCAAAAACAAGCCAATAAAGATTTTGGCACAAAGGAAGTAGCTAGTGCTAGGCAGGTGAAATCATCCAGTTCCCATAGTGGAAAGGATGATCATGGAAATGGTAGGAATTCAAAGAGCATGAGCAATATCCATCATTCCCCAGAGAAATCCACTAGAAGAGATCATGCAAGTTCAGGGCCAGGAAGCATCCCAAGTGTGTCCTCTGTTAGAAGACAAAGGATAATGCCTAAAGGAGACATATTACAAGGTAAAATTAGGAAAATAAAGCCACCAAATTTCAATGGTGAGCATAGGAAGGGAGAAGAGTTTGAGTTCTAGTTGTTCAAAATTAATAAATATTTCCAACTGCATGATTATCCCTAGAAGCTAGAAACAATAATTGTAACCTACCATTTGCAAGAAAAGGAATCCATGTGGCGGGATTAGTTTAAGAAAGAAAAACAGCTTGATGATAGTAAGGTCTCATGGTGGAAGTTCAAAGGATATTTGCAAGAGAAATATTTTTTAGAGCATTACTATGAAAGGAATATGAAAGAGTTCTTTGAAGTCAAGTAGGAAAGCATGACAATGGATGAGTATGAGAAGATGTTTTTTGAGTTGTTGGAGTATATGGAATTCATAAAGGATGAGAAGGTCAAAATCCATGGGTTTCTAAGTGGGTTACCCTCTTTCTACAGTGACAAGATACAATATGATAACCCTAAGAATTTGGAGGACCAAAAGGAGAGAAATACATCACAATGAGTCTTCCAAAAGACTTGGAATGACAAGATGAAAGGTAAAAATAAGCAAAGGAATAAAGGATTTAAGCCACCTTTTTTCAAGAACAGCTCCAAAAAAAATCAACAAGGAAAACCAACCCAAAATGAGAAAAATACAATAGATTCATTTGGGAAAAGGCCAAGGAAGCATCTTGTACAGTGTCAGGGATGTGAGGGAAATCACTTATATAGTGACTTCCCTCACAAAGGTGAAAGAATGAGGATTTTGTTAGAAAAACAGGATCGTGGAGCAATAAAATAAAACAAATGTGGAAACAAAACACATAAGATACACAATACAATAGAGACATAGATTTATGTGGTTCACCTAGTGTGGGCTACGTCCACCAGAGAAATTGCCAGGTCCTTCCTTTATTATTATCCAACAAATGAAGGGGTACAACCTATAGCAAACCCATTGTAACTTCCTCTTCTTTCTCTCACAGTCTCCTATCTCATAATACAATATTCGTCATAATGCATAGCCACAATACATTTCCCTCATAACAGAGGGTTTCCTTCTAGGGAAAAAAAACCCTAACATAATTTCTATCGTTAGATTTGCGACCTTATAATGAACGGTCCAGATTTACAATGAAATTACAATATACTTTTACAAGGAAATTTTTCCTTTGGGGGCATGCTTGCCCCCGAACCTCCCATTTGGGGGGATAGCCCCCCTGAACCCCACAGAGGGGGTAACCCCCCTCTGCACTCCCCTGCTTAGAAGAGTGTACATACTTCTGGGATGTAAATACTTCATGGGGTATAAACACGGCTGAAAACAAAAGACCTCTGAATCAGAAAGATAATCAGGCTCCACAACCAACAGATTTTTCACAACATTCATGAGGCTGAAACAATGGAAGACATCGAAGGAAGCATGCCAATGATTTATGCATCCTTGGACAAAAATCAAGCAGAGTATCAATCCCCCGTGATTGAAGAGGAAGGTAAGATTGATAACCATCCCATAGCAATTTTAATTGATTTTGGATCTATCCATAGCTATATAAACTCTAACATTATTGAAAGGTTTCACTTTCAAAAGAGTAAGCATAAGAAATCTTGGTTAGTTTAGTTATTCACAGGGGCTAAGAGAAAGATTAATGAGTTGGCTAAATATTATCAAATAGACATTAATGGAATCAACAGAAAGGTGGATGTGAACAATATACGTTTTGGCTCATATAACTATCTAATTGGCATGGATTAGTTGGAGAAACACCATGTTGTCCTAGACTATTGCAATAACACAATAAATTGTCTTGATGAGGATGGACAATAAGACACGACTAAAGGAATTACAAGAGTTGTAGTTGTTAGAGAAGTCTTAGCCATGCAACTGAAAAAGTGTTTCTAGAAGGGATGTAAATTTTTTGCATCCCATATGGAAGAGGAATCTAGAGAGAAAGTGGCAAGTATTGAAGACCACTCGGTCTTGAAATATTTTGAAGATTTTTTTGGGGAAATCTCGGGATTGCCACCAAAGAGAGACATTGATTTCTCTATTGATTTGGTGCCAAGTGTTGCCCCAATTGTTGAATTTTCTAACTATGGTTGGTCTTCATAATGTATATTTTTGCTCTCAAAATATTTTTAAAGCATATTTAAATGCTCAAGACATAAGAAATTCATTGTTGAGTCAAGTCCTCTTTAGAAATTTCATGAGGGAAATTTTTATTTTGTAAAAATAAATTTTTGGCTCCATTTGTAAAAGTTGGTCCCAACAAAATTGAGAAGTCGACCCCAAAATTAGTGAAGAATTAGTATAAATACATCCCTGGGATCTTCATTTGTACACATTGGAACTCACCTCCCTCAACAAATACAACTATTATAGGTTTGTTGGTTCTGGAAGTAACTGGGCATCTCAAGGAAAGTCTTCTTGGCATCTATCTTTCGTCTATCTCTCTCTTTCTCTAGTTCACACATGTGAAGACTCTCTCTCTCTTTCCAGTGCACATATTTTTGTGCAATTGTTGCAACTGTTGTAGGGGTAGAAACTTCTAGGGCTTCAATTGATTGATGAGACCAGGTTCTAAGTGTTTCTCTTGCTATAAAATAATTTATTTATTAAAAGGGTTGTTGGGTTTTTCCCCCTTGTGGGTTTTCCCAGGGTAAATCTTGTGTAGTTATGTGATCTCTACTTTTCTATTTTTATACTACATTTATATGGTTGAATTTATGAAGTGCAATTTCTTAATTATATGTTGAAAACTAAAAAGGAAGTTTAATATTGTTCGAAGTAATTACCGGTTTTCATAAATATTATACCTAGATCCGTTGTCTAGGAATTTCAACACGGAATCAGATATTTGGTGAAGAAAATAACTCTGATATCGCCATCAAGAAAATAACTATATCCAAGAATACGTATCTACCTTACACCTATTGCTTCCTCTATGAAATCATAGGAAAAGCTAGAAAGGGCATCAAACTTCAAAGCGTGGAAATCCAGGATTGACCTTATCCTTTCCAAAAACAAATTTCTGGATATGGTGAAAGGAAATATCGAGGAACTGAAAAATGATGTAGAAAAGAAAATTTTAAATACAATGTTATCATTTCCATGAGTCTCATTTTGGACTCTATCAGAGATCGCTTGATTCCCTATATATCCTATCTTGATACATCACAAAAAATGTATGATGCCCTAACCAATCTATTTACAGTAAAGAATGTTGGTCAAGTAATGATCTTGAAGAATGAGATTTGTGATACCAAAATGATAAAGGAAAATACCATATATTCATATATTGTGAGGATCTCCCAACTAAGATATCAACTCCAACCTATCAATGAAGTTGTTCCAGATAAAGTAATTGTGACTGTCGCACTCAATGGTATACCTAGACCATGGGCTGCATTTGCTTCAAGTATGAACACAAGAAATGAATTTTCTACCTTTGAAGAGCTATGGACCTATTGTGCTCAAGAAGAATCCAGGATCACATCAAAGGAAATAATTCATAAAGGAGAATATGCTCAATATTATGCAACAATATTCAAGAAGAATGGAGGCAAGAAGAAGTTTGGTTTTCAGAACAAGAAATCAGGAAAGAGACCTAATCATTAAGGGAAAAGAGACATGTCAAAATTCCAATGTTTTGGTTTCCATACATTTGGTCACTATAAACGTGATTATCCTGAACTAGAAAAGAATATGAAAGGAAAGTATCATGCTTCCACAATTGATGTAAATGATGAAGATACTTCAAAGAAAATGAAGAAATATGACACATATTTCTTGCATTTCTCTGGACTAACAAGATCTACTAATGATGATGATATGTGGATAATAGATAGTGGTGATTCTAGACACATGAGAGGTGACCATGTAAACCTCACAAGTGTAAGGGAGAAAAGGATATCTCAAAAAGTGGAACTTAGAGACAAAAACTTGTATGTATTCAAAGGAGTTAGGAAAGCATCTATTGAATTAGAATCAGGTAACAATATTCATCTTAGTAATGTTTTATATGTACCTAGTTTGAATAAAAATTTGGTCTCCATTTCTTGTCTAGAATATAAAGGAGATAGAATAGCACTTGTTGATGGGAAAGTACTTGTATGACCCAAGGGATCTAGTATAAATAATGCTAGAGTCATTGGAATTAGTAATGGGAGACTATATAGACTCCTAAGTCAAAATCATCAAGCACTTGTTCATGATGAAGTCAATCCTAGTGAATTATGGCATAGAAGGTATGATCACCTTCATTATCAAGAATTTCCATATCTAAATCAAATGGTGGTAGTTGTACCATAATTGAAATCGGTTCATGAAGGTGTTTGTAGAGGCTGTGCACTTGGGAAGAATGTTAAGAAACCATTCCCAAGCAGTGACAATAGATCTAAGGAGATATTGAACTTAATACATTCAGATGTATGTGGTCCTAAGTCAATGAAGTTTCTAGGAGGATATTTTTAATATGTAACAATTATTGATGACTTCTCATGCAAAACTTGGATGTACCTGTTGAAGACAAAAGATGAAGTATTTGACAAGTTTCAAGAATTCAAGGATGAAGTGGAAAACTTGACAGGTAAGAAAATCAAGACTCTAAGGTCCGATAATGGAGGAGAATACACCTCCAAATAACTCATTTCCTTTTGTAAAGAAGTTGGGATTAAGAGGGAGATGATTGTCCCACATAATCCTCAACAGAATGGCATGGCAGAAAGAAAGAACGGATCTATTGAACAATTTCTTAAGGCAATGATGAATGATCAAAATATATCCATGTTTCTATGGGGTGAAGCAGCCATGTAAATCATATATGTTTAGAATAGAAGCCCTCATCATATATTGAAGGACATAAGTCCAGAAGAAGCCTTCTTTGGAAAGAATCCAAGTGTTGAACACCTAAGGATCTTTGGTTGTCCTATTTATATTCAAGTTCCCAAAGACAAAAGAAATAAGTTAGAGCCTTTAGGAAAGAAGGGGATATTCGTTGGTTATAGTGAATCATCAAAAGCATATAGAATCTATATTCTAGGAAAACATAAGCTTGAAGTTATCCAGGACATGAATTTTGATGAAAATATTTCTTATAGGAAATCTATAGAATATTCCCTGGACTCCAACAATGAATAGGAACATGAACATCCCAAGGAAGAAAGTACAGGTTCTCCAGATCATCCTAATGAAGAACTAGAATGAGCAGTTGAATCAGTAAAACCAATTACTATTCTTGAGATAAGAAAGAGACCAACATGGATCAAATCCACTTTGCAGGAAGAAGTAGGACATGAAGCTCCAAGTGGCACCTTTAGGTAAAGAAAAAGACCCAAGAAGTTCTCTAGTTATGTGACACTTATGATAAATCTTGTGAATGCATAACCTTCCACCTTTGAAGAAGCACTCAAAAAAGAAAGAATGGAAGGAAGATATGATGGAAGAACATCAATCCATCATGAAGAATTATGTATGGGAAATTATTCCTAGACTTGAAGGGAAGTATGTAGTGACCTCAAAGTGGATCTACAAGAAAACATGCAGTGGATGGACGTATTGATAAATGCAAGGCAAGGTTTGTGGCTAGATGGTTCTCCCAGAAAGAGGGACAAGACTATGATGAAACGTTTGCTCATGTTGTTAGATACATTATCTCTCTTGCACCATCCATGGGATGGAGTCTACATCAAATGGATGTGAAGACCACTTTTCTCAATGGAGTGATTGAAAAAGAAGTGTACATAGAGAAACCTCAAGGTTTTGAGGTGCACTAGAGAGAGTCCCATGTTTGCAGATTAAAGAAAGCCTTGTATGGACTCAAGAAAGCTCCAAGATCTTGGTATGCATGAATTGACAGTTATTTGATGAGACTTGGATTCTCCAAAAGCTATGTTGATCTAAACCTTTATTACAAAGTTGTGAATGATGCACCTATGATTCTATATCAAAATAGCATAAAAAACCTCAGAATAAGTACTCAATGCCTTGACAAAGAGATAATTTCAAATAATAAGCCTCTTAGAGGGGGAAACCTCCTTATACACCACATAAATTTCCAAATACAAGATAATTCCAAATGAAAATTTCTCCTTGGTATATATAAGAGACTAGGAGGTACAATTACAACTAATGGACCTAAGCTGACATAAATAAAATAACATTACTAATGTAATATTCCCCAATTAAGGGGTAATGTGCCACTATTTAGGGCTCAACATGTCCCTCCCCTTCAAACAAGTGTTTTCTGCAATGCTTGATTAAATTTGGATGCTTCTGTATAAAAGACTCATCTTCCCAAGTGGAATCTTCAGTAGGTAGTTTCTTCCACTTAATGAGATACTTTGAATTGGATCTATTCCTCAGCTGGTGAATTCTTATGTCAGTGATAGCTTCAGGGTCCCATATGATTTTTCCTTCCTTGTCAAGTTATGGTAATATAGTTTGAACTAGGATCTTTTCACCTATAACCTTCTTTAAGCATGAAACATGGAAAACTGGGTGTACTCACGAAGATGCAGACAACTCCAATTTGTATGCCATAGTACCAATCTTTTGCAACACCTTATAAGGGACATCGTACTTTGGTGATAATTTATTATCCTTATTAGATTTCTTGAGGGACATCTATTTGTATGGTTGTAGTCTTAAAAATAGCTAATGACCTACTTCAAAACTTCTTTCACTACAATGTTGATCTGCTTGTTGTTTCATGTGATTTTGTGCCATGGTCAGGTTGTCCTTTAAGAGTTGGAGAACTTGTTGTTGATGCTCGATGTGATATTCCACTGCTTGAACATTAGATTTTTATTTTAGAGAAGAAGTGATGGAAGGTGGGTGATATCCATAGAGTTCCATAAATGGTGTCATTTTTGTTGTGAAATGAAGTGTTATACCACCATTCTGCCAAGGGTAACCATTTTGACCATTTTGTTTGTTTATCAGAGACAAAGCAACGAAGGTAGACTTCCATATTTTTCTTCACTATCTCGATTTTTCCATCAGATTGAGGATGATAAGATGAGATATGAGTAGATTGAGTACCCAAATAAGAAAACAATTCTGTCCAAAAATGTCCAGTGAAGATGGGATCTTTGTCACTTACAGTAATCTTTGGGCTTCCATGTAGCTATTGGACTGTCTCCATGAATGCAGTGGAAATTGTACGGGCTTTGAAATGATGAGAGAGTGCACAAAAGTGTGCATACTTGTTTAGTCTATCAACAATCACCATGATGACACTTTTTCCTTCATACTTCGGTAGCCATGTGATGAAATCCATGGAAACCTCCTCCCAACGTTGACTTGGGATGGATAATGGTTGTAAAAGACCTGGGGTCTTAATTGTTTCCATCTTATTTTGTTGGAAAACCAAACATTCTACCAAAAACCTTTGAACATTAGTTTTAAGGCCATCCCAAAAAAATTCTTTCTTGACCCTATGGTAGGTTTTAAAAAATCCTGAGTGCCCTCCTACCAGAGAAGTGTGAAATTACAAGAGTACCTTTTGTTTGAGTTGGGAGTTCTTACATAAATATAAGAGATATTTGTACCATAGTGAATCATTTTTTAATGTAAATGTATCTGATGCACTAGAATCCTACTGCAACCTTTGAATGAGAGTCCACACATTTTTTTCATTCTTCCATTCACCCCTCGCTTCTATTATCCAATCGGGTTGAATGATTGAGATAACACAAAGAAAGGCCTCAACACATTAATCCTTTCTTGAGAGTGCATATTCCAAAACATTTTGCTTCCCTTTTTTGTAAGTGATTTCAAAATCATAACCCAACATCTTGGTCACCCATTTTTGTTGTTCTTCTGAAGATAGTCTTTGTTCCAAGATGTATATAAGACTATCATGATATGTTTTGACCTTGAAGTGCCTACCTATTAGGTAAGGGCACCATTTATTCAATACATGTAGTATTTCCATCATTTCCTTCCCATAAATGGGTTTGAGTAATTCCTTTCCCTTGAGTGGCCGACTTTAAAAAGCAAGGGGGCTTCCTTGTTGCATTAGAACAACACCAATGCCATTTCCCTAGGCATCACATTTCACAACAAAGGTTTTTGTGAAGTCTGGTGTGGTCAAGACATGAGATTTGCACATCGCCTCTTTAAGTTGTTCAAAATCTTGAGTTTCCTCTAGATTCCATGAAAATGCATCCTACCTAGTTAATGTCATTAAAGGTGTTGTTATTCTTCCATTGTTCTGAACAAACTTGCGGTAGTAACCTGTAAAACCCAAAACTCCTCTAAGATTCTTCAATGTTTTGGTAATCGGCCAATCCATCATGGCCTTAATATTGTTAGGGTCTACCTTGAAACCTTCATGAGATACAATATGACCCAAATACTCTACCTCCTTCACCCCAAAGAAACATTTGGATGGTTTGGCATATAGTTGTTTCTCCTTTAGTAGTTGTAGCACCTTGTCAACATGTCGAACATGATCCTCCCAAGAATTTATATAGATTAGTATATCATCAAAAAATACTAACACAAATTTTTGAAGGAAGGTCTTGAAAATGGAATTCATCAACCCTTGGAATGTGGAAGGTGCATTTGTAAGGCCAAAAGGCATGACCAAAAATTCATAATGGCCTTCATGAGTTAGAATTTTTTTTTGGGGATATTTGCTTCATTCATTCTAATTTGATGATACCCTGAATGAAGATGCAACTTTGTGAAATAGATTTCTCCATGTAGTTCATCTAACAATTCATCAATGATGGGAATGGGAAACTTATCTAATAGTGATATTGTTGAGCTATCTATAATATGGAAACATACGCCATGAGCCCTCTTTCTTGAGTACCATTACCATCGGTTAAGAGTAAGAACTTTGGCTAGGTCTAATAATGCTATCGTCTAACATTTATTTAACCATATGCTCAATTACACTCTTCTGGGCATAAGGGTATCTGTAAGGCCTGATGTTAGGATGAAAACTCCCAAGAATTACGTGAATAGCATGATCATGATTTAAAGTGGGTGGAATACCTCTAGGAATATCTTCAGATACTTTGGAGTTCTTATCAATGATCCCTTGGAGATATAGGGAAATACATGACTTAGATGTTTGAACATATAGTGAGCAT
>ML783123.1:1360586-1402794 GCA_009831015.1 Picea engelmannii | reverse complement strand
TAAATTAAAATGAGGATTATAGTGGGGATGGTACACTCCAAGACTTTGAAAGGTCCACAATAGCGAGGTGCCAATTTAGCACATGTTCCCATTCTTAAGGAACTTCTCTTGGGATTCACCCAAAGGCACACATAATCTCCCACCTAGAACTCTTTTTGAGTCCTCTTGATGTCTGCATAGCTCTTTTGTCTATCCTGAGCTATATTCAAATTCGGCCTTATCCTAATCATTACCTACTCCATTTCCTTTAGTAATTCTAGTCCAAGTGTGACTCTATCCACTAGAATGTCCTAGCTGATTGAAACTAAACACTTCCTGCCATATAGAACCTCAAACGAGCTCATCTTCAATGATTTTCGATAACCTTTGTTATAGGAAAACTCTACCAGGGGTAGATACTCTTTTGATTTCTTGGGATGATGCATAACATGCATCCTCAACATGTCCTCTAGCACTTTGTTCTCTCTTTCGGTCTGACCATTTGTATGAGGATGGTAGGCCGTGATAAATTCCAATTGTGTTCCTAAGCCTAAAAGCAAGATTTTCCAAAACATTCAGGTGAAATTACCATCTCCGTCCGATATTATGGTCTTGGGTAGACTATGAAATATAAAATCTTTTGTGAAAACATTATCAACATCTATGGCCTTAAAAGTAGACTTAATAGGAATAAAATGGGTTTCCTTTCTCAATTGATCTACTAAAACCATAATTGTGTCATGTTGCTTCACTGTATTTGGTTGACAAGTAATAAAATCCATGGATATTATCTCCCATTTCCACTCTAGAATTTGTAAAGGCTGCAATAGACCTCTAGGATGTCTGTGCTCCACTTTCACTTGTAGGAACTCTAAACATTTAGAAATATACTCGAAATTTTCCTACTTCATTATAGGTCGGTAATACAACTGCCTTATTGTTGTTACCATCTTTTAATAACCAGGGTGACCAACAAAAGGTCTCCTATGGAACTCATCTATAATCAGATGCCTCAAATATGTTGAATTAGGCACATACAACCTGTTGTTGTATAATAAAAACTCATCAACTGAAATCTGATATCCCTCATATTTTCTCTCCTTGGGTTCTTTTTGTAACCCTTATTTTACCTAGGCGAATAACTCGTCTTCTTACAAGAGAGATTTAATCCTCTGCTTGATGTCAAAATATCCTACACTTGTTGTTGTTGAGTGTATAGACTATACACTCAGGCTGAGTGCATCTGCCACTTTGTTCTCTTTCCCTTTAATATGTTTGATTTCAAAATCAAACTCGTCATTCAATTCCATCCACTTGGCATGTCTAGCATTCAACCTTGGTTGGTAGAAAAAATACTTCATACCACAGTGGTTTGTCACTAAAACAAACCTTCTTCCTAGCAAATAATGTCTCCACATTTTCAATGCATGCACAATTGTTGCAAGCTCTAGATCATGGGTGACATACTTTTATTCATGCTCATTTAGATTTTGTGAGTCATAATAAATCACTTGCCTGTATTGCATAAGAACTCCACCGAGTCCTTCTTTGCATTGTGTTGAGGGGTCCGAGATCCCTTTAACTCAACAGTAGGAACCAAACCCGCCTTAGAGGCCCAATTAGACTCTGCAGTGTTTGATGGGTGGAATGGTTCTCCAGATCTTTTGATCTAGGTAATTTATCGATGGGCTTTACTTAGTGATTGATGAGATATCTCTCTGTGAAAGTTCCTCCTTCAGATTAAATGTTCTCTTTTGTATTTTCTTTTATTAGATGAGTCTGATAAAGTAAGGTGTCATGGTATAAACCAAATGATAGAATGGATTCTTAACTACTTAAGAACGTTGAGCCTGGGATAACCCTCATGCTATAGCATGCAGACAACGATATTCACACCTATTACAAGTCTAGTAATAATATATTAACTTGATGGTATTTCAATAGTGAATAAGATACAATTATTGAAATAAATTACGCATGCAATAAGAGGAGTGCAAGAAACATAGTTTCCTTAGCTCTACCATCAATTACACATTAACAAAAGGATTTTATTTTCATCATTAAGAACAAAAGAACTGTAAAAATATTGAAGACGATAACTTATCAATAGATTCATAAACTCTTACTCCTTACAGCATCAACTACTGAAATAAAAGTTGGAAGTAGTTTCTCCTTGATCCAATCACAGAACGCCTTTGATGAAAAACAAATTTTTGTATCTGGTTCTAAAAGAAATTCTTAATTAAAGTTGCTCAGAAATAATTCTTTAGAATTATCAAATTAGGGTCCTTTCCCCAAAACCATCGACCCTCTATAAAAGGTAAATCCCCCTATTTATAAAGAATTACTAAGTAAAAATAGTTGCTACAAGTTTGTGTTAAGTAAAACAAAAAGATTGCCACATGGCACTTGATATGTTTGTTCTCTAGAAATCATCTTGTGGTTCTACTAGAGTGGATGACTCTTCTCGTATTCTGGCCACTTGACAAAGAGATCCTCGCATGTGTTAGCATACGAGAATATGTGTTGGTCCATCGGGGTTGAAAGGGTTTCCTTCACTTCTATTGCCCGCTCTCTATATTTGATGATTTTGGCACTTAAACGTTGCAGAACTGCATGATCCTTGATCGGATATTCCATAAAATTTTGTATTTGAACCGGTGTCATGCTTTCCACCTACATGATATCAACTTCCCACGCTGAGTCTTTTTCTGCATGTCTTTTGACTATGACATGCAAGTCGAAAAAGTCTTCGGGTGAGCCGAACTCTGGGAGGCCAATGTCTTTCATCTCCCGATTGATCTTTTCCCAGCTTATTTTGCAATGGGCCCACCTCTTTTATATCTCTCACTCAGTTTCCTAGGCCATACTTACCCAATATTTGGTTGCTTTCTTGATCCGGGAGATGTTACTATCCATCAGCACTCGAATGCCATGCTCCTCCCTGTCTCGGCCCTTCTGTACTGCGCTGATGTAATCAATTCGTTCTATAGATTGATATTACTTTTCATACAATCTCTCCACATCCGTACAAGTTTCCAGTGCCATAAGGGTATCTTCTTTATAATCGGCCACACGTGCATTGAAGAGATGTCTTTCGCTCGTGAACTTTGCATATGCATCTTGGAACTCACTCTTCAGAAAAATTGTGGCCTGCGTTGAGTCTTGGTAATATTTTACTAGATGGCGCAGATGGTCTATCTCCTTCTGTGTGGCAGCCAGTTGCTTTTCATCTCACTTTGCTCAATCCAGCGTGGAATCAATGATAGCCATCCCTGCACCGATGAGATTATATGTCTTCACATTTTCTATGTTGAGCATCTTCTCCTCCGTGGTGATGAGAATCGAGCTATCCAGTGTGAGCCTTCTTTTCTTGGTGGTCCTCCTTATGATGTCTTTCCTCTTCCTATCATAATAAATATCCTGTATATCAACGAACGCATCAACGGGCTGAGGTATTTATTAGTCTTCCAAGTTTAGAGTGTTGCCCAAGCTTCCTGCCATATGTATTTTCTCTAGGACCGATTCTTGTACTTCTTTGACAGGGGAACCTTCCATATGTTCCAATGTCTCGAACTTCATCTGATGTTCATTGGCTGGTGAGGTATCAACCAAAATTGAAGAGACACTGACATGCTTAATACTTACTTGGTGATCGATTGTTGAGGTGTCGAACTCTGGCTGCTGCAATTCCTCTTTTTGTCCACCTGAACCTAGCTCATCACTGGAGCTGTCTTTCAGGGTCCCTGATAGGTCGAGAATCTTAGTGTCTAAGCTACTTTCAGCCTCACGGTCTCCTTGCAGAGGGTTTGGATTTGATGCTTCGAAACTTGGAGCAGATGTTCCCCCTGGTTCTTCTCCTCTGTAAATGGTATCGAAGTTACAAGTGATACCTCTGAACTCTCTTCATCATCATAGATAGTTATTATATCAAAAAGGGTATTAGGAACATCTATTTCACCTAGCGTTCTTGGAATCCCAAGTTGGGTTGGAATGGTCACCGCCGATCTGGCATGTGGTGATGGAACTCTGGGATTTTCTGAACCAATGGTTTCCTCCAGTGGGGTTGACTCTGAGCAATTTAGTTCCTCTCTGATGTTGCTTGGGTCAATCGGGATGATCCTCATAGTTTCTACTAGTTGAGGATCATTCTCTAACTGTTGGAAGACTCTTTGGTCTTCTTCTAGTAAAGGCATCCCCCTCCTTTATGCCTTTGTGGCTTTTGTTTCTCTGTTTTCTTATCTAACCCTGAGAGCTTCTTGATCCATCTGTTCTATCTTTTTGACTTGATCATCCATACTCATAGCTTTGAACCTAGTCATGTTTGGGTTATCATTTCTCTGTAGTACCTCCTCCCAGTCCTGAGAACATTTTGTAAAAATCTCATCATCAAACTTATCATGTGTGTATAGCCAGTAGGAAGAGAATTGTGAGACATGTTGGAGAACTAGGCCTTTAGGGTCATGCTTGTGAAATTGGCCTCTCAGTAACCTATATTCTAGTTGGCTCAAACCCTCTTGTCTAGCTTGCACAGTGTCCTTCACTATGAAAAACCCTACATGGAAACCATAGGGTATGAATGCTCATTTCTTGTCCTTAGCCAAAGTGGCGTTATAGCCCTGCAAGATGGTATGGTAACAGATTTCTCCTACGATGAGCCAGTCTGGGACGTGTGATCCAGGTGGATATTGGTGGCCACCCACCTATTCTAACTGGCTCCTAGTGTCCATTTTTGTTCAACACGTCCTTCTGTACTGCTTTTTAATTGTAATTTTTACACTTTTGGGGTTTTCTGAATCCCACACATTCTCCATGTGGATACAGGTGGCCTCTCACATAATCCAAGTGGCTTATTTTGTATGTTTTCATGTCATCACATCTTGTTGTACTTCCAGGGTTGTTTTGGGGCCCTAAACTTTGTTTTTTTGTCTCATCACAATCAAACTATAGACAGAGTTAGATTTTTACTATGGAATGTCTATTTCTCTGAAATACCTTTCCAACGGGCTATCACATGCCTAAAACAGAGGTCATATGCAAAAGTTACGACCCTAGGAAATTAAGGTACCAAATTACACCAACTTACCCATAGGGCCCACATGACTTTTGGTGTTTCACCTTCTAGGGTTAGGTTTTTGGATGTCTAGGGTTTTGGAATTCATGAGTAATATGAAAAGTGCCTCTAGATCCTCATTGTAATCCATTCCGGTCAGACGGTTGTGCGTAGCAGCCACATCTCTTCTCATAGATAGCTACCACCATTTGAGCAAGTTTGAGTTCTGCAGTTTCATCCTATTTCATTATTTAATACAAGATATTGTTCACTGGATGTTTGTGTTATTCTTAATATATATGTGTTTATTTTATTCAGTCTGTTAATCAGTTCATTTCTCTCCTAAATCCGGATCAGTGGTATCAGAGTGTTCTTCTCTTCATTTATTTTTCTTCGTGCATGTCCTCCACAAGGTCTAGGTATAAGAAGTTGGGACTCGAACCAATCGAGCCATTACCAGATCGGTCGCGTCGAGCCCGATAAAAACACATGGGAGATGAAAAGAAAGATGATGGAGCAGGATATCCTATTAAAATGTTGCTCGAGGAAGACCTCGCGCGAAAAAGGAACAAAATGATGGACAACTTCGCGCAGATCCTTCGACAGTTGCCCACGGAAGAAGCATCTTCATCAAGCAGCCATGAAACCCCCTTAAAGGAAAAAGTAAATTTTGATATTACATTATTTGAAGGACTGATAGATGCAAATGTTGTAGATAAATGGTTGAATATGCTCGAAGGATATTTTTCAGTGGCCACCCTCAATACAATCCATCGAAGCCACAACACAAGAAGGGAAACGAGAAGATGAAGAAGGACACGGGGAAATGGTGAGAGTACCATAAAAGTCCTTGGCACAACACTGAAGAATGTCACTCCAAGCAATCCCTCATGGTCGAGTTGAAGGCTTCTGATTCAAACTTCGATTCTGATTCCGATTCAAATCTGAAAGGATGGAAGTGGATTATCGATGTTGAACCTAGTGCCACGATCTTTACCACCAAATTCCGGCCAAGCGAACCAAAAAAACAGAGGAAGGGGAATTCCTCTTTCACTCATAGATGTGGGTCATGGGGACTCTGATTCATTTCATTTTCGACAATGTTAGTCAGAAGAAACTGATTTCAGCAGAGGTTTTCAAGTGGCTAGACCTGCCAACGACACCACACCCATAGCCCTACACCATCGGTTGGATTCATCAAGGAAGAGATCTTCGTGTCAGCCAATAGTGTCATCTTCCCTACGGCATCAATCCTTTCAAAGATAAGGTACTATGTGATATTTCTCCCCTTGAAGTTTGTGAATTTATTTTAGGACAACCATATGTGTGGAAGCGTCATGTTGTGTATGAATCTATACCCTCCAGTGTTATTATTACTTTGGGTAGACAATTGTATAGAATACTAGAGGTAGCACCACCTACTACTATTTCTTTAACCTCTGCTAAGCAATGCAGTAAGGTCATTTCACAGACCGATAATTTCATCTTCTTTGTGATCCATGCTCATAGTAAGCAGAAGGTCGTTGCCACATCCGTGGACTCTACACAACACCTCTCTTTGCAACAAAAGCAAGTGAACGAGATCGTGGATGAATACAGAGACATCTTCGCCTCACCTATAGGGGTACCAACACACTACCAAGTTAAGCATCCAATTGATCTGACCCCCAACACACCTCTACCTAATAGATCATTCTATCGGTGCTCGATGATGGAGAATGACGAAATCAGGCATCAGATCCAAGTGCTTCTTCAAAAGGGGCACATCAGACCCATCTCCTTCCCTTGTGGAAGCCCAATTGTACTGGTGTAGAAGAAGGACGATACTTGGTGACTCTGCATTGATTACAAAGCCTTAAACAAAATCAAATTCAAGAACCACAACCCCATTCCCAGAAATTATGACCTTGTTGACCAACTCAAGGAGGAAAATTTCTTCAGCAATATTGACATGAAGTCTAGCTACCACCAGGTTCTCATCGAACCAATTGATGTCTGGAAGACAGCCTTCAAGTCTAAAGAAGGTCTCCACGAATGGCTAGTCATGACCTTTGGATTAACAAATGCACCAGCCACTTTCATGAGGTTGATGGATGATGTATTGAGACCCTTCACCAACTCCTTTGTGGTAGTATATTTGGATGACATTCTCATCTTCAGTAGAACGTGGGAGGAGCACATGCAACATATTTAGCAAGTTTTTAGCACTCTGCGACAACACAAGCTTTATGCCAACTTGGAAAAATGATCTTTTGGCATGAACAGGGTCCAATACTTGGGCTACATTGTTTATGAGCATGGGGTACATGTTGATCGAGCTAAGATCCAAGTCATTCATGACTGGCCAACCCCGATCACATTGACTCAGATTTGGAGCATCTTGGGACTAGCCAATTTCTACCGATGGTTCATGTTGGGATTCTCCCATATTGCATGGGCCCTCATCCAGGTGACCAAGGGCAGTGGTAGGGCCAATTTCGTGGTGGAGAAGGAACAACAATGAGAATTCAATGATCTAAAGCATCACTTCTTATCATCTCCAATACTCTCCTTGCCCGATCTGCAACAACCATTCGAGATTGAGACTGATGCATCCGACTATGCTGTGGGCACAGTTCTCAATCAACACTGGCATCCTATGGCATACCATAGTGATACACTCTCCGATAATATCCGAAAATACCCCACCTATGACAAGGAAATGTATTCCATTGTACAAGCCTGTCGTCAATGTAAACATTACATTCTGGGGAAAGAGACAATCATACACACTGATCACAAGCCTCTGCAGTTCATACAGACACAAGGGAAATTGTAGAACGACCGCCATCAGAAGTAGTCCACGTACCTGCAACATTTCCATATCAACATCAAGTATAAGACATGTATCTCCAATCATTTCGTTGACTTCCTCAGTCAGCCTCCTATGGCTGCACTCACCATTGTGCTCCATTCCTATGGAAATGAAGCATCAGAGTGCCCCAACTTTATCAAAAAGATCTGGACTTCGCCACCACATATCAACTCTTGGGTACAGGAGCCACTTTCATTGATTTTCACATTCAGGATGGAATCTTATGCCACCTGGGCCATCTTTGTGTTCCTACAAGAGAGCGTGCAAAGCTGATTTGGGAAGCCCACTACAGTCGGGTGGCAGGACATTTTGGCGTAGAGAAAATTGTGGTCGCTCTTCAGAAACATTTTTATTGGCAAAAACTTCAACAGATTGTCAGAAAGTATATCAGATATTGCACTACCTATGCCATTGCCAATCCAACCATCAAGAAGCAAGGATTATACACCCCTCTTCCTATTCCCGAGAAGCTGAGGAAATCCATCTCAATGGATTACATGTCTAGTTTGTCATCCACCAAGCATGAAAAGGATTGTGTGTTTGTGGTCGTTGATTGGTTTTCGAAGATGGACATCCTCACAGCCTATAAGAAGAATGTCACAGTGGCAGATACTTCCAAACTCTTCTTCGAACGAGTTTGGGTCCACTTTGGGATACTGCAAGCCATCATCTCCGACCACGACAGTAGGTTCATCAACACCTTTTGTTCGAGTCTCTGGTCTCTATTGGACACCAAGCTCACAAAATCCACTGCTTTCCACCCCCAAACCGATGGCCAAACCGAGGTCGTCAATCGGATGATTGTGCACATCCTTCACATGTACAATTCTAAGTATCCCTGTACATGGGATGAGAGTCTCCCATATGTCCAACACAGTTATAACATATCTCTCCATAGTTCCACTGGCCATAGCCCATTTCAGATGGGTCTGGGATTCCAACCCTTGGGACCTATTGATGTTTCACTTCCTCTTGCCATTGCACAAACATAATCTTCCCCTAATCAGTCTACAATCGACAAATCCACCAGATTCATTGAGCAGATTCAGCACATCCACCAACAGGTCCAGGAGATTTTGCAGAAATCCAATGCTAAATAAAGGCAATGCCATGGTCAACAAGGGTACCACACCAGTTACAGGTTGGCGACAAAGTCTGGTTACATTTGCAGAAGAAGTGTCTCACCGAGCCCCATCAGAATCTTCACCCACTTTGTTATGGGCCTTATACTATCACCAAGGTTATCGGTAGCAATGATTTTGAGCTCAACACTCCACCCTTCCTTGGTCTGCATTCAGTCTTCAATGTGGACCTCCTTCGGCCATATTTTCCACCATTATTGGACACCAATGAGATCATCAAACAGCTAACACCAACAGAGCTAAACCCTGACTGCATGGAACAAGCATTCACCAATAAAATAGTGGACACACAGGTCAAGGGAACTCTCCAGCAGTGGATCTAGCTTTATTGGGTTGTCAAGGCAAGGAAACTCCTACACCAAGGAAAGTGGCTCACACGGGGCCAAATCCAGCAGAAGTTTCCTCACCTGATAGGGGAACTCAATGCAATGGATACCATTGCTTCCTAAGGGGGGAGGATTGATCAAGGTTGATATTGGTGTCCAACCACCTATTCCAACTGGCTCCTTGTGTCTGTTTTTTTTCATCATGTCGTTCCGTACTACTTTATAATTGTGAGTTATACACTTATGGGGATATTTGAAGCCCCAAACATTATCTGGGTGGATACGGGTGGCCTCTCACCTAATCCAACTGGCTTATTTTGTATGTTTTCATGTCAGCACATCTTGATGTACTTCTAGGGCTATTTTGGGTCCCTACACGTTGTTTTCTTTTTCTCTTCATAGTTATACTATAGACTAAGTCAGAGTTTGACAGAAGAATGTGTAATTCTCTGAAAGACCATTCCAACAGGCTATCACACGCCTAAAACGAAGGTCGTATGCAAAAGTTGAGGTACCAAATTACACCAACTTACCCATAGGGCCCACATGACTTTTGGCATTTCACCTTCTAGGGTTAGGTTTTTGGATGTCTATGATTTTGGAATTCATGAGTAATATGAAAAGGGCCTCTAAAGCCTCATTGTAAACCATTCTTCTAAGACGGATGCGCGTAGCAGCCACATCTCTTCTCAGAGATAGCTACCACCATTCGAGCAAGTTTCAGTTCTGGAGTTTTACAATTTTAGCCTATTTCATTATTTAATAGAAGATATTGTTCACTAGATGTTTGTCTTATTCTTCCTATCTCTGTGTTTATTATATTAAGTATGTTAATCAGTTCATTTTTATCCTAAATCCAGATCATTGTGAGTAGGGAGTAAATGTGGTGCATCGGTGGCCCTGAACACCCTGATATAGGCCATGATTTCATCTAGGTACCATCGGCCTACTTTTGAAATCATTTTCTTGGCCACTACGGATAGTCTTGGGCATTCTTTTTTGAAAACAATGAAATAAACATGAGCTATGAATTCATCGCAAATGAGAGCATACGATTTCTTGTACCTGTTTTCGCATGGGATGCCGAAGTAGACATGTACAGGTAGCTTTGCATCGTGTCAGCTCAGATTCATATTGGCAAAGACATTCCTTGCGCATATCATGTCTAGTATATATGAATCCATGTGAAAAGTGTGCCCTTCTCCCTCATTTGGTGTCTGAGCCTACAATAAACGGGTTCTCAATTACATGGATATGATTTCTCGCCAGTTGAAACTACTCCTAGAAATAACCACAGTGTATTCTAAGGGCATCCATGCCTCCAAGAACTTGGCACAATCTTTTTCCCCATATAATCGACAAATCAGAGCCATTAAGTAGATATATGGCTCCCTTAGATTTGTTGTCCCATACTAGCCTTGCTCCAGTTTGTGAATTTCTTATCTTCCTTCCAAGAGGAGGCCATTAATTGGCTGGTGTCATGGAATTCATAGAAATTCACCATGAATTCTATGTTCAACCGCTCCTCCAGGTCCCCGATCTTGTAATATTTCTGGACCTCTATCGGGATAAAAAATCTGACACATCCGCCATTCTCATAATTGATTAGGGACTTCTACACATCTATATGATCGATTATCCAACTAAGACTCTCAATGCAGGGCAAGACTGGGGTTCGACAGGCTACCATATGAAAGAACACCTATCAAATATTCAAAAAAACCTGGTTGTTGAGCGCCCTTACATCTAGGTAGTCGTGGGGGATAAACTTTGGGTACTCTTCCCAGTTAATTTTGTTGAACAAATATCCCCATTGTGGGAGATTCACCTTTGATCCAGTTGTTCCTTCTGTATCGCCAAAAGCTTGGGGCTGAGAAAATTCCTTCTTAGTCGATGTTTTGATGTTCGGTTACGCTCTGGGAGAAAATTCCAACTGCCTTGCCGCACCGAGAGAAGATCCTTCACTAACCTATGCTCCCTTCAATTTGAGTGCCCTTAGCAAGCGTTTGGTCTTTGGTTTCCTTGGAGGAATTTTTTCCTACAGAGAGAATAATGTTAGACACTGTGTTGTAGATAGAATGTTCATACATAAAAATGTGACCGCCGAAATGATAAAATTAACATATACCTCTTCTTTGCACTAGCTTAACCTAGTTTTGAAATTCTGAGAATCAAGCACAACTCTTGAGACTCTCTCTTCGCTTCTTCAACTGCTCTCGAAATGAGAAACTTGTGTGCAGAATGTTGGGGTTCAAAATTGTCTTAGTGATTTAAACGAAGATAATACTTACCTTGTTGCATCAGTTATTCAATTCGGGGTGTAAGTGCGGTTCTACAAAATCTGCCACCAGATATGCATTATGCTCGAGATTTAAATGTAGTCGTAGGTTGGCGGTGTAGAATCGGGCTATAATGTGGTTCATCGACAATTTCAAATTCCATTTGTTCAATCGACACACGAGGTAGAAAAGTATGAGGACTGAAACATTAATTGGCCTATTAAATGGAAGAATATGATCTTATTTTGTGCTAAAAACGTCGGGTGGATTGGGAGTCGACGCTTTTATTTAGACAATGTTCATTGATATCTCTTGGAAAAACTCTAACGCCGATCCATCTTGTCGTTTGACGCTGATGTGGAAATGCTGACCTAGAAGTGTAACTAGGACACGGGAAAACCTAAGATGACTCAGGATGAAACTAAGTCATACGAAATGCCTACGTGGCAAAGACACATGGTGTTTCATTAGATACATGTTTTAACAAACAGTTCATGCCCTGTCGATGACGAAAAAGTGTCAAGGATCTACGATCAACGATAATTTTAAACAATTTTTCCTGGATTACCCCCTCGAAATTTGTCGATGCTGAAAATGGATCGGGGATCGGTGATTGGTGATGTGTAACTGCAAAATTTTTCCATGATTTAAATATTTGAGATTTCACCGACCCTGAATAAACACATCAGTAATCGACTATCGGAGGTTCATCATGGCCCATGTCAATGTTCACCCCTCTCATATGTCGCTGAGGCCGATGGGAAATAGACCATTTCCTGAATCTTCTTTGTGAACAACTAGCACAAATATACTTCGTTGTGTACCAATGGCGATGATACATCGACGATTGATGATTATTGTTACTATATGGTTATTTTACTTTCTCGGATTTTTCTGACACCGAACATAAGCGTGTGGGTCACAATTTTAGCTTCAGATTCGTAGTTAAAATGTCAAGTTCTTTTTAGATACAAAGGTTTCACTATGACAGGTCCAAATAAATCCAACTTGATCGATGATGAGACATGGAAATGAGTTGAACGATCCCTACATAACGGACTCAATTTCAAAATAAGAACAAAAGAAAACAAGTGGCACCCAAAAGAGAAAAAATTTCATATAAGATTTTAGGGTGTGTTGAGCACTCAACAAATGGCAAAAGAAGAATCTTTGCTCCATCCTTCGGGCTTAGCTCATGCATAAGTTGATTGAGAAACTAACTGGCTTCACTTTTATCAGAGTATTTCCTTTCCATGCATGTACAATTTCCCGGGTTCGTGAATCTGGGTCCACCTATGGAGTTTAGACCTTATCCCACCTTCGTTCCTCTTGACCGTGACCCACACCCCTCTTTGACAAGAGTTGGGTAAGGAATTCATTGGCTCGAGGATGTTTTAGTTATTATTATTCCCTCGCTATTGTGTTTCTCTACTTCCAGCGAGTGCCCATAGCCCCAACGGAGTCACCTCGACATCACATACCTTGCTTCACTACCAGCGAGAGTCCGTAGCCTCGATGGAGTTATCTGCATACCCTCTCCTAATTTTCACTCATTTAATATAATTGATTTATTTCTGGCAGAAATTCCCTGAGTGATTTGGAGAGGAGGGCATCTGTTATCTGTAATATGAAATAGTTAATGTTAAATTCTTCCTAGCTCTGTCTAGAGGTACATATGATCCTTTCCAACTTGTCATCTTTCCCTATGGGATTTCCTAGACCACTAGGCGGACACTTAATCACTTACCAAGGTTGTTTGTTTTTCAAAGACAAGATATAGATCTCCTTTAAGAAATTTGTAATTGCCCAATGTTTCTTGTGTTGCACGTAAGCATAAGTTAGGAGAAGATTTTTCTACACCATATTTATTAAGTTCGGCCAATGTATTACGGAACACAATCTTTATTACAAGAAAATACCAAGAAAAAAGAAAAGACAGGAATAAAAACGAATATATAGTCACTTTACCCTAAACCTACACATTTATCCCAATCAGAATGTATTCTAAAAGAAACATGAAAAATACACTTTTTTTTTAACAAAAATATTGTTTTAGGGCTTGGCCAATCATTGGGAGGGCGTCGGGTTCCCCCCTTAGATTTTGCAAATGATACGTGCCTGCCCCAATTTTCTCAGATACCTGGAAAGGTCTGAGCCATAGATTCTAAAACTTCGAATGTTTTCCCTTAGGTTCATTTTCTCTATCCCATTTCAGTGCTAAGTATCGTACTTAAAAATTCTTCTCTTTGGCCTTATGCTTGTAAAACCATCTTTTAATTATCTGTTGATGAGCAATGAACTTAGATTTTTCTTTCTCCCTTTCCTCTTCAAGCATGAGGAGGGTATCAATTCTTTGTTGAATAACTGATGAGGGTTTTCCTCTTGAACCTTGAGCAAGCTGAAGTGATGGAAGATATAACCCATTTGGGAGAATGGCTTCTTGTCCATATACCAGAAAGTATGGATAGTTTTCTAAAGATTCCTTGGTTGTTACTCTATCTTCCCATAAGGAATTATGAAGCAATCTATGACAATTCTTATGATTGCCTATGATTCTTTTTTTCAAGATCCTCATTAGGTTCTTATTAGTTGATTCTGCCACCCCATTTCCTTGTGGATAATAGTTTGCAGAGTATCTTATTATGATTCCTTTGTCTAGAGAAAACTCTGTTAATAGAATAGAAGAAAAGTAGGCATTATTTTCAAAAATGAGAACAGAAGGCATCCCAAACCTTGTGATCAGTTGTTTTTCTATAAATTGGATTACAACCTTTTCATTCACATGAGTCAGAGGGATGACCTCTGCCCATTTTGTAAAATATTCCATAGTAGTCAATACATATTTATGTTTTTTCGAAGAATTCAAGGTAATATCCCCTATGAAGTCTAACCCCCATTGCTCGAATGGTCCGGATATGGTTACTAGTTGGAATGGGACAACTACTCTATTTTCTCTACCAATGCTCATTTGACAAGATTTATAGTTCCTAGCATATGTATGAGCATCCCTAAATAGAGTAGGCCAGTAATAACCGACTCTTAATATTTTGTGAGTTGTGGTATTTCCTTCAAAGTGTCCACCCGCGGGACCATCATGGAGCTCGCTCAGAACCTTTTTTGCATCTTCACGTTTGAGACATCTCAAGAGTACTCCATTATAATATACACTAAAAAGTACTGAATTTACGAGGCGATATTGCGCAGATTTTAGCGTGATATTTCTCCTTTCCTTAGGGCTTAGGTTTTCTGGGCAAGTCCCATGATGCAAGAGGTAAATCAATTTTCCATACCAAGATTCTTTCTCTGGGGGAATGTATAAAGCTTCACTACACTATAATGTTAATTCATTCTCGCACCCGAGGTCTTCATTTATTCGATCTTGGGCTTCTGCGACCAGTTTACACAATCCTTGTCCCTTAACTAATTTCGCAAGTTTTATATCTAGATCAAATTATTGGACAACTTCCATCCAATTTCCCCTTCTCTCCCCCATCTCCTGTTGAGTGAATAGGGATTGTACTGCGGGATGAGGCACAATGACTTTGGTGTGATTTTTTAGGATGTAAGATATGAAATGTTTCACTGCTTTGTACACTACATAAGATTGTTTGCCTAAATAAGGGTAGTTCAATTTGGTTCCTTGGATATTAGTGCTCATAAATGATATCGGTGCCTCATTGTTCTCATCATCCTTATGGGTCAACATTGTAGCTAAGGACTGGTTGAAGGCGAAATTATAGAGGAAAAAATATTTACTAAAGTCGGGACTTCGCAACACTAGAGCTTCAGATATTGCAGCCTTGATATTGTTGAAAGCATATTTTCGCTCGTCATCCCACTTAAAATCTGCATCCTTGCAAATCATTTTTTGTAAGGATTTGACAATTTCAGCGAAATCGGGCGTGAACTTTCTCACAAAATTAATTTTCCCAAAGAAGGATTTCATAGCCTTTTTGTTATGGGGCAAGGGAATTTGAGCTATCGCCTTTATTTTTTCGGGATCTAAACGAATTCATGCTTGATATATAATATGAACTAGTAGTTTCCCTTCCTCAACACCAAATATAGTTTTCTTAGGGTTTAAAGATATCCCATATTTCCTACACCTTTTGGAAATATGGGTTAGATGTTGGATGCAGTCTTCTCTACTCTTGGAATACACAGTCACGTCGTCCAAATATACTACTACACATTTGTTAATAAATCCCCGATAATCTATGTCCATGGCCCTTTGGAATCTTTCCCCTGCATTAATCAACCCAAAGGGAATGCGCTTATAAGAAAAAGTTGCCCACTTGGTTTGGATAGTAGTCTTCAATCGGTCTTCCTCTAAAACTAGGCCCTGGTTGTAACCTGAGAAACCATCTAAAAGGGAAAAACATTCAGAACCAGACATGGTCTGCAAGAGTTGTTCCATGGGTGGGACTGGGTAGTTATCCTTTTCTAATGCTTTGTTAAGGTTTATGAAATATACACATAAGTGGATCTCCACAGACTTTTTCCTGACAGGAACCAAATTCGCTACCCAGATAGAGTGTCTAACCTGAAAGATAATCTTAGCATCTAGTAATTTCTTAAAATCTTGATACATCAGGGGTTCCAAAGATGGATGGTACTTCCTGATCTTTTGTTGGAAGGGTTTTACTTCAGATTTTAATGAGATTGTGTGTTGACTAATGTGAGTGTCATAAGTTTTCAATTCTCGGTAGGACCGTGAAAAGACATTTTGATATTCTCTAAAAATTTTGAGATAAGATTTCCTATCTTCTTTAGACACTGTTTTACCTATATTTACATCATTAGTGTTTTCCAGGGTTCCTAGGTTTATAGTCTTGTATATGGGACATGAACTCCCTATCTTTGTGTTCTTTGACTATTTAAATATTTCCCTCGGGTCGAAAAGGTTCTCCAAATTGGCTACCTCTTTCAGTATCGTGTGAAACCTTGGTTTATTATTAGAGTGATATGTTCCATTCTTCAATTCATGGAAATAGTTTTCTGTCGATTTCTCTTGGAATACCTCATCATCTCTTGATTAGTTAGAAAATATACAATATGTTTATCTCCTTCAAAAACTTTCCAATTAGAAATATTCTTGGGCACTGATGGTTTGTAGATTAGTTCCATAGTGAAATTGGAGGCTTCATAATATTCTAAAGGGGATAACCTTGAGGCTATAGTGGCTAGGGAATCGACAAGAGTATTCTTTGTCCTGGGAACAACAATAATATTGAAGGCCTCAAAATGTTTTATTAGTCTATGCACCTCTTGTTGGTAATTTATCAAGTGGGGTGAATTGCAATGGATAGTATTCTTCACTTGCCTAACGATAATTTCAGAGTCCCCAAAAAATTTCAGTTCTTTAATGTTTAAGTCTATGGCTTTCTTCAGTCCCTGAACTAGAGCTTCATACTCAGCAGTGTTATTGGTGCATTCAAATTCTACTCTGCAGGATAGGAAATTTTGCTTTCCCTTTGGATCAATAAGAATACATCCTGCTCCCGAACCTTCTTATGATTTAGACCCATCAAAGTACATCTTCCAAACTTGTGAGCAAAATTTAGCAATTTCTTCAGGCCTAGTTATTTTCTCATCTCTGTATACCTTGTATGTTGTTTCCAACAAAGGTTCCTGACAAAAGATTATTTCTTCTACTGCTGCTAGTAGATTCACTTGAAAATTCATTTCAAAATTTTGAGTGAGGGATACATCAGACGAGAGAGGAGAGAAATTGTCAAAATCATAATCAAAGGAGTAGTTTCGTAGCACGGGGAAGTCTGTTGATGAGGGTTCGTTCAAGGCTTCTAAATCGGTGAAACTATGTTTGAGATATCTTTCCCTATCAATCCTAATAATGTTGGTATGCCCCTTTAGTGGAAGCCAGAGGTGAGCCCAGTCTATACTAAAGTATCCATTTAATTTCTCAGACCAATCTCGACTAAGTAGTAGTCCATAATCTTATGGGATATCTACTACAACTATGTCAATCACTTGCACAAATTTCGGTTGGGTAGCCATTCTAATCATGACGTCCTTAAGTTCCCCATTAACTTTTACATGAGTTCTATCTAGTTGTATAACATGTTTATCACTTTTGAGCGGAATTGCATTCAATTTCTTGCAGATTGACAATGGCATGACATTTGAGGATGCCCCTGAATCGACTAAACAATTATGTAGGCTTTTGTTGAAGACTTCAAATGTTAAAAGGAAAGGTGGGACAAAATACTTTCCTCTCTTGTCCAAAGAGCAAGCGTTTACATTTGGTTTGTTCTGTAAATTTGTGGGAGGTGGGACTTCACCTAGATCAGTGCTTGTTATAGGGGCTTCTATTGACTTTAAGGCCTACAATAGAAAATCCTTTTCCTGGGGAATTCTGCACATATCCATGACCGACACATTAGACTTCAACTTATTTAAGTCTTGTACTATGTTGTAGTCTAGCTTGGGTGACTCCCATGTATGTATGTTTATAGGATTTCTTTGGGAGACACAAGGTGCTTTCGAGTGATCAGTTGTTTGTTTTCTTCTCGAATATTGGACAGTGATAAGGTCATTTGAGACTAGTTGACCCTTACTTCACGTTTGCACTGCCAAAACCTCAGCGGGTGGTTCATGAACTTCAAATACATCATCGAGAGGCATCGGTAAGTGATGATTCCATAACAACATGGATGTTTCTTCTGGAGGCTCAACATCCTTCTGATCGACGATGCTCACTGCTAAGATGCTTGATTGTTCGGTAAGAGAAACTTCGTCTAGGACCCGATTGGCCATTAAATTCATAGCATGCACCCATTGGGGACACTCTCTTTCGAAATGTTTCTCTTGATGGTACATACAAAAAGACTCGGATGCTACATTACCCAGGTCGATGTTTTTGTTGGTTGGGGGAGGTTCAATCACCTTGAAATGTCGGTTTCTTTTAAAAAAGGGTTTATAGGGCCTTTGACCTTGGTTTCCTTCCCCAACACTTCTTTTAATTTCTACAATTTCATTTGACGATTTCTTTATCATCTGTTGTAGGTCTTCTATGTCTCCACTTCCCTTTTCAGGACCTTGTTCTATTTGTTTTCTCGAGGGTCTAGTCAACAAAAGTCCTCTCCTAGGTGGAGGTTGAACTTCCTTCTTAACTAGTGAGACCTAGCCCTCTTTGCATCCCTTCATTTGGAATTCAATCATTTTTTCTTCCTCGAAATTTTTGTCTAGGGTATGTTTGACAACCCTTTTCACAAACATGGAAATGGAAGTAGGGAGAGCATTAGCATATACCTCAATTTGCAACTCCTGAGTAGGTTTAGATTCGGGTTGAAATTTGTTCAGGATAGTTGTAAACCCTTGATTGAAATCTTTAACCTTCTCTCTTGAACTCATGGTGGCGGCAAACAATTCAACCATTAAAGCTCCTGTCGTGGTTTCTTCTGCAAAATTGTGTAAGAAATCCTTTTAAAACTTCGTCCAACTAGTTATGGACCCCACATGCAAGTTAAAATACCAATTTGAGGTTGAATTATCAAAGGTATAGGGAAAAATCCTACACACTACGTCCTTATGTTGTACGTTCATCAGTCTTATAGCTAGTATGAACTTTTTAATATGGTATTTAGGCAATCTAGACGTTTCAGGGTCGAATTTGGGAAGTAATTTTTCTGGATGTTGAGGGAGGTGATGTACCCATCCAGGGATTGCTAGAGAATATCTTGCCAGCCAAGGTTGATTATTTTGAGGTGGATTTCCTCTTTCTTCATTATTATTGTTATTATCCTCCATGTTGTCTGATTCTAAAGCCGAGCGATCCGAGTTAAACCCTTCCTCGTTAGATTCAAAATCGTTAGGCTCAGAGTAGTTGCCAGCTGGTGTTTCAGGGATCATATTAATCAGTTGTTCGATCTCAGTGAGGGAGAAATATATCAGGTCTTCTACTCTGTGAAGAAAAACCTGGTTAGGGGTATCGACAACTAGTCTCTTGTTGTCTACGAGGAAGTAACGGGGCTAAGGGTAACGATCTAATTTGTCAAGCATAAGACCTTGTGATTCTTCTGAACTGGTACAACTCCTCGTGGGGAAGAGCGTAAGGTATTTCGGGGAATAGGTGTTCTACTTCCTCCTGTTGGGGTGATTTACCAGTTTTGGGAGTATTCTCTGTGTGTGGGTTGTCTAGATAATGACTAGCCATGCATGGTTTGTTTCGAATCTGTAGGCTATGCGAAATATATTATCAAAAATATCGTTAGACATTCATTCATTCAGGCACTCCTTCTAACACCAATTATATTGAGGGGTCCGAGATCCCTTTAACTTAACAGTAGGAACCAAACTTGCCTTAGAGGACCAATTAGACTCTCAGTGTTTGATGTTTCTCCTGATATTTCGATCTAGGTCATTTATCTATGGGATTTACTTAGTGATTGACAAGATGTCATTCTTTGAAAGTTCCTCCTTCAGATTAAACGTTATCTTTTGTCTTTTATTTTATTAGATATGTCTGATAAAGTAAGGTGTGATGGTATAAACCAACTGATAGAAGGTATTCTTAACTACTGAAGAAGGTTGAGAGTGGGATAACCCTCATGCTCTAACATGCAAACAATGATATTCACACCTATTACAAGTCTAGTAATAATACATTAACTTGATGGTATTTCAACAGTGACTGAGATACAATTATTGAAAGAAAATACACATGCAATAAGAGGAGTGAAAGAAAAATAGTTTCCTTAGATCTACCATCAATCACACATTAACACAAAGATTTGTTTTTCATCATTTAGAATAAAAGAACTGTTAAAATATTGAAAAAGATAGCTTATCAATAGATTCTGAAACTCTTACTCGTTACAACATCAACTATTGAAATAAAAGTTAGAAGTATTTCCTCCTCAATCCAATCACATAATGCCTTTGATGAAAAAAAAAATTTGTCTCTCGTTCTAAAAGAACTTCTTAATAAAATTTGCTCAGAAATAATTATTTACAATTCTCAAAAAGAGGGTCCTTTCCCCAAAACCATTGACCCTCTCTAAAAGGTCAATCCCCCTATTTATAAAGAATGACTAACTAAAAATAGTTTCTACAAGTTTTTGTTAAGTAAAACAAAGGATTCCCATGTGGCGCTTGATCTCTTTGTTCTCTAGAAATTATCTCGTGGTTCTACTAGAGTGGATGACTCTTCTCATATTATGACCACTTGACGAAGAGATCCCCGCATGTGTTAGCATATGGGAATCTGTGTTGGTCCATCGAGGCTGAAAGAGTTTCCTTCACTTCTATTGCATGCTCTCTATATTTGATGACTTTGGCACTTAAACACTGCAGAACTGCATGAGCCTTGATCAGATGTTCCATAAAATTTTGTATTTGACCCAGTGTCATGCTTTCCACCTGCGCGATATCCACTTCCCATGTTGAGTGTTGTTCTGGATGTCATTTGACAATGTAATGCAAGTTGACAAAGTATTCAGGTGAGCCGAACTCTAGGAGGCCAATGTATTTCATCTCCTATTTGATATTTTCCCAGCTTCTTTCTCACTCAGCCCACCTCTTTTGTATCTCTCACTAATGTTTGTGGGCCATACTTACCTAGTATTCGGCTATTTTCCTAACTCGAGAGATGTTGCTATCCATCATCACTCGAATTCCATGCTTCTCTATGTCTCGACCCTTCTGCACTACGCTGATGTAATCGATCTGTTCTATAGCTTGGTATGTCTTTTCATACCATCTCTCCACGTCCTTACAGGTTTCCAGTTCCATAAGGGCATCTTCTTGATAATCATCCACACATGCAGTGAAGAGATGTCTTTCGCTCATGAAATTTATATATGCATCTTTGAACTCACTCTTCAGAAACATTGTGGCCTACGTTGAGTCTTGGTAATATTTTTCCAGATGCCACAGATGGTCTAGCTCCTTCTATGTGGAGGCCAATTCCTTTTCATCTTGCTTTGCTCAATCCATTGTGGCATCAGTAATAGCCATCCATGTGTCGATGAGCTCAAATGTTTTCATGTTTTCTATGTTGACCAACTTCTCCTCCCTAGTGATGAGAATCGAGCTATCCAGCATGATCCTTATTTTCTTGGCGTTCCTCCTCATGATGTATTTCCTCTTCCTGTTGTAAGAAATTGCCCATATATTGACGACCTCATCAATGGCCTCGGGGATTTGTTGTTCTCCCCAGGTCAAAGTGTTGCCCAAGCTTGTTGTCGTATCTATTTTCTCTAGGACCAACTCTTGTACTTCTTTGAAAAGGGAAACTTCCATATGTTCCAAGGGCTCGACCTTCATCTGATGTTCATTGGCTGGTGAGGTATCGACCAAAATTGAAGATATAGTGACAAGCTCAATAATTACTTGGTGATTGGTTGTTGAGGTGTCGATCTCTGGTTGTTGCAATTCCTCTTTTTGTCCACATGAACCTAGCTCATCCCTTGAGTTGTCTTTCGAGGTCCCTGATAGGTTGAGAAGCTTAGTGGCTAAGATAATTTTGGCCTCATGGTCACCCTACAGAAGGTTTGGAATTGATGCATCGAGACTTGGAGTAGGTGTTCCCCCTAGTTCTTTCTCCTCTGTAATTGGTATCAGAGTTAGAAGCGAGACCTTCGAACTCTCTTCATCATCATAGATAGTTATTAGATAAAAAAAGGTTATTAGGAACACTCATTTCACCTGGTGTTCTTGGAATCTCATGTTGCGTTGGAATGGTCACCGACGATCTAGCCTGTGGTAATGGAACTCTGGTATTTTCCAGACCGACGTTTTCCTCCAGTGGGGTTGAATCTGAGCCATTTAAATCCTCTCTGACGTTGCTTGGGTCGGTCTGGGTGATCCTCATAGTTTCTACTAGTTGAGGATTGTTCTTTATGTGTTGGATGACTCTTTGGGCTTCTTCTAGTAACAACATCCCCCTCCTTTGTGCCTCTGTGGCTTTTTCTTCTCTAACCCTGAGAGCTTATTAAGCCATCTATTATATCGTTTTGACTTGCTCATCCATACTCATAGCTTTGAAACTAGTCATGTTTGGGTTAGCTTTTCTCTGTATTACCTCCTCCTAGTCCTGAGCACATTCTGTAAAAATATCGTCATCAAAATTATCATGTGCGTATGACAAGCAGAAAGAGACTTGTGACGCATGTTGGAGAACTAGGCCTTTACGGTCATGCTTGCGAAATCGATCTGTCAGAAACTTGTAATCTAGCTGGCTCAAACCCTCTTTTTTATCTTATGTAGTGTCCTTCACTATGCAAAACCATACATGGACACCATAGGGTATGAACGCTTGTTTCTTGTCCTTATCCAAAGTGGCGTTATAGCCCTGCAGGATGGTCTGGTAACAGATTTCTCCTAGGATGAGACAGTTTGGGACATGAGAGGGGAGTAAATGTTGTGCATCGGTGGCCCTGAACACCCTGATATAGGTCATGGTTTCATCTAGGCACACGTGACCTACTTTTGAAATCATTTTCTTAGCCACTACATACAATATTGGGCATTCTTTTTTGAAAATAATGAAATAAACCTGAGCTATGAATTCATCACAAATGAGAGCATACAATTTTTTGTACCTATTTTCCCAAAGGATGTTGAAGTAGACATGTATAGGTAGCTCTAAAACATGCCATCTCAGATTCATTCCAATAAAGAAATTCTTTGCGAAGATCACATCTATCAGATATGAAGCCATGTGAAAAGTGAGCGTGTCTCCCTCCTTTAGTGTCTGAGCCTGCAATATACTGGTGCTCAATTTATTAGAGATGATTTCTCCCCAGTTGAAACTACTCCCAGAAATAGACATAGTGTATTCCAATGGCATCCATGCCTCCGAGAACTTGGAGAAATCTTTTTCCCCATATAATCGGCAAATTAGAGCCATTAAGTAGATATATGGCTCCTTTAGATTTGTTTTCCCGTACCATTTGTTGCTCCGGTTTGTGAATTTCTTGTCTTCCTTCCATCAGGAGGCCATTAATCTGCTGGTGTCATGGAATTCATAGAACTTCACCACAAAATTTGTGGTCAACCGCTCCTCTGGGTCCTTGATCTTGTAATATTTATGGACCTCTGTCGGAAGAAAAAATCTGACACATCTGCCATTCTCATCATTGATTAGGAACTTCTGCGCATTTGTATGATCGATTATCTAATCGAGAGTCTCAATGTAGGGAAATACTGGGTTCGATAGAATACCATATGCAAGCTCTACCACCAGATATTTAGAAAAACCTGGTCATCCAGCGCCCTCACATCAGGGTCGTTGTGGGGGATAAAATCCAGGTACTCTTCCCGGTTAATTATGTTGAACAAATATCCCCATTGTGAGAGCATTATCTTTGATCTAGTGGTTGCTTCTGTATCGCCAAAAGTAGGGGGCTGAGAAAATTCCTTCTTAGTCGATGTTTTGATGATCAGTTCCTCTCTGGGAGACAATTCCAACTGCCTCACTACATTGGGAGAAGACCCTTCATAGACCTTTGCTTCCCTCAATTTTGGTGCCCTTGGAGAGCGTCTAGTCGTTGTCTTCCTTGGAGGAATTTCTTCCTATAGAGAGAACAATGTTAGACACTGTGTTGCAAATAGAATGATGATAAATTAAAAAGAGACCGCCGAAATGATAAAATTAACACATACCTCTTCTTCGCACTAGATTCACCTAGTTTTGAAATTTTGAGAATCAAGCACAACTCTTGAGATGCTCTCTTCACTTCTTCGACTTCTCTGGAAATGAGAAACTTGTGTGTAGAATGTTGGGGTTCAAAACTGTCTTATTGATTTAAACGAAGATAATACTTACCCTGTCGCATCAGTTATTCAATTCAAGGTGTAGGTGCGGTTCTACAAAATCTGTCGCCAGATCTGCATTATGCTCGAGATTTAAATGGAGTTGTAGGTTGGCGACATAGGCACGGGCTATAATGTGGTTCATCGACGATTTAAAATTCCTTTTGTTCGATCGACGCATGAGGTAGCAAAGTATGTAGAGTGAAAATTTAACTGGCATATTAAATGGTAGAATCAAATCTTATTTTGTGTTGAAAATGTCTCATTGTTCTGCTAATTTAATGGGTGGATCAGGAGTCGACTCTTTTATTTAGAAAATGTTTGTTGATATCTCTTGGAAAAACTCTGATGCTGATCCATCTTTCTATACGACCCTGATGTAGAAATGTTGACCTGGAAGTGTGACTAGGACACGGGGAAACCCAAGATGACTCAGGATGAAACTAGGTCGTATGAAATGCCTCCATGGCAAAGACACGTGGCGTTTGAGATTGGAATCTTGGTTTAAGAGTGTTATTCAAAATTAAGGATTTTCATTATATAAGTGTTTTAACAAACAGGTCCTACCCTACCAATGCTGAAAAAGTACCAAGGATTGGCGATCGGCGATAAGTTTAAACAAATGTTCCCGAAGTACTCCCTCGAAACTTGCCGATGTTGAAAATGCATCGGGAATCGGTGATCGGCGATGTGTAACTGCGAAAATTTTCCACGATTTAAATCTTTGAGATTTCACCAACCCCGAATAAACGCATTAGTAATCGACTATTGTAGGTTCATTATGGCCCATGTCAATGTTTATCCCTCTCATATTCCGTCGATGTTAATGGGAAATCGACAATTTCCTAAATCTTCTTTGCGAACAACCAGCGCAAATCTACTTTGTTTTTTACCGATGGCGATGATACATCGACACTCGACTATTATTGTTACTATATGGTCATTTTCCTTGCTCAGATTTTACCGATGTCAAACATAAGTGCGTGGTTCACAATTTTAGTTGCAGATTCTCAATTAAAATGTCAAGTTCTTTTTAGATACAAAGGTTTCACTATGATAGGTCCAAATAAATCCAACTTGATCGATGATGAGAGATGGAAACGAACTTAGTGATCCCTACATAATAGACTCAATTTCGAAAGCTGAACAAAATAAAACAAGTGGTACCCAAAAGAGAAAAATTTTCATATAATCTTTTTGGGTGTGTTGAGCACTCAAAACATTGCAAGCATCAATGCAAACCAAGAAATCATTTTCAGGGTCTGCAATATTTAGAGCATGGGCATTGGTCAAAAGATGTTTTAGTTTCTCGAAGCTAACATCACACTCTTGTGACCATATAAATCTATTCCATTTTCTTTCTAATGAGGGAATGGTATTACCTATCTTGGAAAATCCCCTTATAAATCCCCTGTAATACCCAACCAATCCCACGTAACATCTCACTTTAGTTACATTCCTCGGGGTAGGCCAATCCATGATTGCCTTGATTTTTTCATGGTCTACTGCCACTCCTTCTGTTGATATTATGCGTCCTAAATTTCCTTCTAGAATAAATCACACTTCCTAAACTTAGCATACAACTAGTGTTCTCTCAACACATCTAACATCATCCTAAGATGTTCTTTATGATCTTCTCTAATTTTGGAATAAAACAAAATGTTTCCCATAAACACCAAAACAAATATGTTCAGGTACTTTTTGAGCGCAGTATTCGTTAAACACATGAATGTGGTTGGTGAATTTGTAAGTCCAAATGGAACCACGATGAAATCGCAGTGTCCATACCTTATTCTAAAGGTGGTCTTGTGGATTTCCTCATATTTAATTCTGACTTGGTGGTATCTATACCTTAAATCAATCTTTGAAAAGACTGCATCTCCTCGAAGATGATCAAAGAGATCATCAATATTGGGTAAATGATACTTATTCTTGATGGTCATTATGTTCAGCCGCCTATAGTCTATACATAGTCTCAATGTTCTATCCTTCTTCTTCAAAAATAAGGTTGGTGCTCCCCACAAGGATACACTTGGCCTTATATAACCTTTATTCAACATTTCATTTAGTTGTACCTTCAACTCTACCAACTCTAGTGTACTCATTCTATAAGGTACTTTTGATGTTGGTACCACTCCAAGCACGAGATCTATCAAAAAATCGAGATATCTCTTTGGAGGTAGTATAGATACCTCTTCTGTAAATACATATTTTAATTCCCACAACACAGTGTGATCATTAGCCTGCATCCCCTTTCCTTTTTCTAAGTTAATAACTTGTATAACGTATAAGGGGCACCCTTTCCAACTAAACTTCTTAAGTTGCAACACCGATATTTTCCTTACTGAAACTGGCTTCCAAATGCCTTGCAAAACTCTTGCATTGCCTTCTTCATATTCACATTCCAAAGTTTTCTCATAACAGTTCAACTTTGCCTTGTGGGTGTCTAACCAATCCATACCCAAAAACACATCATATGAACCTAGGGGTAGGATATTCAAGGCTTCTTGCGCATGCATTCCACTTATCTCCAATGGATAGGATTTTATAACCTCAACCACTTTTCTCTTAGTTCTTGTGGCTAATTGAACTAACCATGATTTTGCATGTTTCTTCCTCTATAAGGCATATGATTCAACAAATTGAGGTGAAACATAACTAAGGTTAGATCCAGGGTCAATTAAAATAAAGATGGGTTGCTTGGCAATTACACCTTCCATCTCCACTACAGAAACTTGGTGGTCTACTTGCCATTTCTCCACAACTGCATATATCCTTGGCACACTTTTGATCACATCGTTGACTGTAGTTGCTTCCTATATGTGATACTCCTTTTTATTGTCATGTTGTATGTGATGAAAATCACTCAACAAGTGTGGTTCTCCACAAACCCAACATTGTAGAGGTCCTTTCTTTGGTTCCTCTACTCTTTCTCATACTTTCTTTGTTGTCTTATTTCAACTTTGAGATGGAAAATTATGTTAGTGCACACTTCTTCTTGGCTGACGAAATGGTGTACTCTTCCTTAAATGCTTGTATGGAAAGGACTTGAATCCCTTCTTATGAAATCCACGCTTATCCTTCCTTTTACAGTCCTTAGAAGGCTCTTGCTTGTGCCTAGACTGATCATAAAAACACTTGGCCTTCTTTATAGTGTCCTCTATTGTCTTTGGCTTGTCAAATTCAATTCTATATTGATAGGACTATGGCAATCCACTGAGAAAATGATACATTCTTTATTTCTCATCCTTGAGGTAAGGATCATACAACAACAACTCCATGAATGTTTTGGCGTAGGTGTCCATAGTAAGTTGACCCAACTTGTGCTCATGGAATTCCTTGATTTTATCATCGAAGTACTTCTCTAATAAGTATTCCTTTCTGAAGTACCTCTCAAATTGTTTCCAATTCAGTTTTATTTCCTTCGGTCCTTTTGTTTCCTTGAGGTCTTACCACCAAATGCAGGCTCCTCCATTGAGATTGAAAATGAAAATCCTTGCCTTGGTATTCTTAGAGTAATTGTGTACCTGAAAGTACTTATTCAAACCAAACAACAATGCCTCGACTTCTTTTTCTTTCTTTATTTCTCCGTCAAAGGTAGGTAGCTTAGCCTTATTGAATTCTTCGATTAGATAATTATGAGAATGTCTCTTATTTCTCTTTGGAACACTTGTTCCAGTGTCACTCTTGGACATCTCTTTGGATGTAATATTCTTGCTAGATGACCATGTGGAAATAGTTCCACCATATTTAATTTTCTTGGCATTCCAATGCCCCTTCTTGGAATAACTTCTCCCCACCTTGCTATGACTTAATCCATGTCTTTAGGCATCCGATGGGGTATTCAACTTTTCTGACCGATGTAGTTCTGCATTACTAGGGCCTTTTTTTAGATGCTTCTGTATTTTAGACAAACTATGGAGTAATATTTCATTCAACTTTTCCTTCTCGACTTGATATTTCATGACCCTCTCATTATATTCCTTCAGGATTCTAACAATGGCCATCAAATATGGAGGGGTTTATATGTCCCTTCGGTCATCGGATTCCTCATATTTGAAATGTGATGTGTCCTCCATGTTTCACTGCACCATTCACCTTTTCTCTCCCTTCAATACATCCTATGTGATGAAACAACAACCCGTGTTATCAATTACATCAACATTTTAAAACATGCATGCCAAACATCATCAAAATGTTCTAAAACGGTTTTAAGTGGCCTTAGTGTCCCATTCAAGCCTTGAGTTTGAACTTTGCTCTGATACCACTCTGTAGCACACTCAACCCCCTAACCCTCACTTAGGCTGGTGGGATGTCAAATTTTATCTTCTTCAACTTACTTTGTCTTGGGAAATACACATTATAATTGGATTATGCTTGTCGAGAGCTTTCTAACGATTGTAATCTTGCCCCAAACCTAGCTCAATTTCCATGGTTATGGCCTCTCTAAGTTTTTCAACCCTCTGCCACATGGCATCCACATGTCTACTTGTCACTTACACCATCCGATGTGGCCCTGACGTGGTGCCTATCACCTAGCTCATCAACTCAACAATTATGATCTCTCAGGACCCTTCCTCATCATCGTTGGGATTCACTTTCCCTCGTGAAGAAATTAGTTACCTCCATCCTCAAGTTTCGACGACAAACTCTAATGAGTTTAGTCTCCAAATCTGGCAGCTCTCGGACCTTGACACCATGGATGATTTTAGGGGATAAATTTCGCTCATGGGCTAATTTTCCATGGTTTTTCCAAAAACGAGATTCACTATTTTAAAAATGATTCACCCAAATTCTATAGGATAAAATCATTTTACCTTAAAAATTGCCAAAATTTTATAAAAACTATATAAATCCTTTGAAATTTGAATATTTAAAAAAAAATATCGCCAAACATTTATAGTTGGCATATGAAGGATTAGGAAGATTCGCCAAGGTTTCTACATTTTAAAATAAATTTCCATCCTTAAAATCATCCATGCTTGACGCCCATTCAATTTGATCATGTTGGTTCCTTCAACTTGCATGATGATTAGTGTCTGTGCTAGAAACTCTTCTAAGGCAAATAGGTGGGACCTACAAAAATCTATGGTTGAGATTCAATCTCTCCCATTTGTCGATCGATGGTCCTCATCTAATATTGAAAGGGTCTTCATCATCATCGAAGTGCATTTAATTCAACTTCGATGCTGACTTTCGACTATTTGGTCCCTATGATTTCTTTGGACAAATCAGACAATGTTCGCAACACCTCTGTCGACAATTGAGATCAAATCTTTGGAATCTATCTAGGGAATAGTTAATTATCTTGGCTCCCCCTCTATGTAACTAGTCAAATATGATCCAAGAAATATGATTTATCCGGACCTCTTTCGACATATCAATGAATTCCAAATATTTCGTCGTCATCAACCCATTACTCCAGCTTCCTTCCCAAGACTTTCGATTTTTCTTCTCCCGATGAAACTAACTTAGCATCAACGACCCAGATTTTTCCTTTCTAGCCTACACCAAATCAATGACCCCTAAGCTCTCAGGCATTTTTTCATAAAATATAGATCTCACACATCCAACGATTAGGATAGGTCCTTCGATATATATATGGCCTATGGCCTCTCTTCATTGTCCTCAGATTTTCTCCACTCCAACTCTTGATTGCTTCAAGAATCTTGTCCCCAACTAATGTCTCATATGCACTCATTTCACTGAATCGACGTTTAAGAGTCGTTTCGACTCAAAACACATGATTTTTCATTGGAAGACTATCTGACTTGGGACTTCATCAAATTTTGGGTTTCAACAGGACAACACCCTAAGGTTTACCAGATCCTCAAGGTTTCGTAAACTATTCTAAGACCCTCATGGTACTTTCAACTTCATTGTAAGTGAAGTGCTTTCATATATTGCAAGCTTTCCACTTAAGGATAAGAGGTTCTAACAAGACTTGGGGTTTCATACTCTACCCAGAACTTCACAGAGGCAGGGAGACTCTCGTAACCTCCTAGATGATTTTTTGTCCATATCCTGTAAACTTTCCTCTCAAGGCCTTAATACTTCTAGGAATACACAACACTACACCATGTTCAGTTGACTCCTTGAATTCAATAGATTAATAGTGGAAATAAAAGCACACATTCCATTTAATCAAAGCTTTCATACATTCAAATGCATTCATATTTTCCATAATTTGGAACCCACACATTTACGATACTATTAGACAATAAACAAGCAAGATTAAACACTTATATGTTCAAGGAAGTATTAACAACAAACTGACTGAGAGAGGATTTCTTTCCTCCCAACCTTAGGCCATACTGCAGAGTTCCTTCCTATAGTACACCACCCCTATGCCAAGCCATGATATCAGAAGGGAATGATTCAATTAGTCTTCAAATTCATATGATCCAGGAAGGTTACTCTCCTTCCTCCATAGAAAAAAAAAAAAAAAAGTTTCCCCCTTCCCACTAAGCTCAAGTCTTCCACAGGTTTATCAGGTAGTTTATCAACTGGATTTCCTTTGCAGAAGGGATTCCCTTCTCTACTATAAATTCCCTCGGTGACCTCCCCTTACCAATGTTAGTTTCTATCCAGTGAGTACCAAGTTGTGGCCTTTTATCGCTTCAGTATGGATTCATGTCTTCTCTATTTCAGGGTGATCATCATCAAATTGGTCAATCTTTTTATTTTCTTCAAGGAAAGATTTCCACTTCTTCCTCTTTTACCTGTGCCAATGAACACCTTTGTTCGCTGCACCATTGGCTTGTGAGTTCATAGATTCTACACTTTCTTAAAGTATTCTCTTTATGCATTGTGTATTATTCTCCCTCCTCTTTCGATGTCCACGTCTATCCTCCTCCATATCTACATGCATCTCTTTCTCTCCTCTCTTGGTGATGTTTTTCACCTTTGGCCTCTTCCTCTACCAATCCTTGGGACTCATGTGACTTCTGTAAGATGTGAGATTCTATTTGGAGTCTGAATTTTCAAAGGGGAAATTTTGTGGTTTCCTACTGTCAGGTTGTTCAGTTGACCCCTTTTTCCTTCTTTGAGAGATAAAACTGTCAGTAGTTATTAACTTCTCCAGCCACTACCCTAACTTCCATTACTAGTCATGTGGCCCTCATACCGATATGGGTACGTTGGTAGGTGTAAGCTCATGTTTATAAGTATAAGAAAGCTTTATAAGTAATACTCCTATTTTCTTCACTAAAACATCTCATCTTCGCCTCAACTATCCACTTCATCAATTATATATGTGATATCATGGCTAGTACTCTCAAGGCTTTTCATCCTTAGTCAGTTGCCTGGTATTTTCATTAATCAAAACATGATTACAAGCTTCATAAACATAATCATATGGAGTCTTAAGCATAATTACAACTATGGGGAAAAAAAAGGTGTTACAATCTTCCTGGAACTTTGGAGGGAGATGATAGTTCCTACTTGGATCTTCTGGGTATGTTTCCAAGGCTTGGAATCTATTCTGGGCTTGGATGTTATTTGTTTCCTCCCAAATCTTCAGAGCCTCTTTTTTGGTGGCTGAAAGTTTGACTAATCCCCTTCTCCTTTGCCTAATGTTTTGACAACCCTTCCTCATCCAATCTGCTCGAGGTTTTTGGGCATTTGAATTCCATATGACCATACTCTTTGAAAGGAATTTTCTCACATTGTAGCTTTTGAATATATTTTTTGTCTCCAAGGAAAAGAGTAATCCTTTTTGGTATAGGTGTGTTTAGATCAATGTTTGTGTGAAATTTTGAATAGGTAGCCAACTTGCTTTCCTATGTTATCTTAGATGACTTAATAAATCCAATCAACGTAAAACAATATCCTTTCCAGAATGCAAAAGGAAGGTATGGTAATATGATTCATATTGTAGTGATTATGGATTTAGTTCCATTCTCGGATCAAACCCATTGATCCAATACTTCCTCCTTTAATGAGGAACCATGGACCTCCTTTGAAAATGTTCTATCTGACCTCCTTTGAAAATGTTCTTTCAGAGAAGAATGTAAAAATCGCTAAGAAATAACCTTTCCGAGTAAGAAAATATAAATTTTTTTCTCATATTTTTAAAGGATATGGATATTTAATGAATTTTCATTATATATTGTCTACAATATATTTTGAAAGGATTTTTTTATATATGTGGTGATAAGGGTGAAATGCTTCCATCCATGACGTGGTTTAAAGGTACATGGACAATCCTTTTCCAAGTGTGAGTAACTAAATTAAATTATATTCAATCAATATTATGTCATCCAATTGTCTTATCATTTTAAAGGATATTTTGATGAATTTCCAATATATTTCACAATATACAATAAATTTTTTGGTATTTTTTTAATATAAGATTTTTTAAACTATTTTTATTATTATGTTTTCAATATACAAGAATACATTATAGACATAAAATTATTTCAATGAATACATTGGGAACACAAAAAGATTTTGTTAATTATGAGATATTTTGTTGTGTTAATTCTATTAGATGTTTTAGTTAATTTTTAAAAACGAATAAGAACAAAATTGCAGCGGTGGAGTTCGATCCATTTCTTGATGTGAAATTTTATCAATTTAGTGAAAACCATATTATTGGTCTGGATATTGTTTGTGAAATCATATGTTTCATTCTAACTAGAGGATTCTTCATTCCATTCACATTGCTTGGGGTTCTATTACCTTGTTATTGTTTCATAATTGTTGCATACAATTTGATATGAAATCCATGATAGCTCTAAGGCAGTGTTTGTGTGTGGCTTCCATAGTTTAAAATGCAGTAGTATTTTAAAGAACATAATCAATCAATTTCCTAGGTGGTTTGAGGGGATAGATAGTGACCATGAGGAACACCCATTAATAGGCAAACCCAAGAACCACAAATTGTACTAGCATCGAACAAAGACTACAATCATGGCATACTTTGTTCTCCTTCTCAAAATTTCTACTTGGACATCTATTATTTTTTAGCCAAGTAATATCTTCATTAAACCATGAACTTGCAAGGAAATCCAATATCTTCACTCCCCTAGTAGCCATTCAAAAAACCCTAGTCAAAAAGTCGAAAACTGATATACCCAATATCGCTTTCCATCATTTAACCCAAGTTGTCATAGGGTTCCTTAACCAAACTAAACCATATGGTTTTTGGCATAGGAGTATTGTTGTTGTACTTTATATTTGTAATGATTTTGAATCTCATTACATTTATCAATATGTAATGAATTTACATTCCTTGTTTTTTGGGAGCTAGCAATTATGTAAAAGTCTTTGGATGAACTACACCTTCTTCTACATTATTTTAGTTTTATGTTTTGGATAACTTTTCAATAAGCCTTCAAGACCAAGTCATTTTCCTATTTTTAAATGTAGTGTGGACCTTGCAGGAACAATATTTTATAGGGAGCTTGCCAACATGAAGAAGCACGCCATGAAGAATTTTGCAATGGTTGTTTGGTTTGGCTCTAAACAAAAATACATGTAGATAACCACCAAAATCAAATCTTAATTTGTTCTATTGATGTTGAAAGGGTTTATGTTTTTTTGACAGTTTTGGATGTTGTTTCTCCATTGTTTTGAATAATTATTAATTCTAATTCCCTATTCTATCACCAAGGCAAGCTAACAGATCCCCATTTTTGTGTTCTTCACAAATATTCGATGTTAAATAGTTTGGTTCTTTTTATTTTATATAAAAATAAATAAATAAAACCACAGTAATCTTAAATCGAACTCTCCTAGGGAGGGACAATGTCTTATGCCACAAGTGTGAATCCATGAGAATAGAACCTATAACCTCTAGTTGTTTTTCAACTTCCTTCAAAACTCATGAGATTTTTTTTCAAACCCTCAATGGAACCTTGGAATTTATGTAAAAAAACAATGATTTGAGTTTATGAGAGTAGTTGATGGTGTCATGGTTCACTAATGAGCTTAGAGGAGTATTGAGCCATCTAGGTGGGTTTATTTTAGTAGGGTTTATTTTCCTATGATCCTCTCCACCCAAATGACATCTCTAAAAAAAGATGAGGCTCAGTGTCAATCCCTAGCAATTTTGTTGGAATAATTACCTTAGATATAGTACTTGAATTTAAAGAAGTATTTAGTATGTGATGTGTCACTCTTAATATCGATGTGTTTTTATTCTAAACTACTAAAAAAATGTTTATGAATTAACAATTTTTCTAGGATGGATATAAAAAATAAAAAAATAAAAGAATGGTAGTTTGATATGATTTGTACTCACTAGTTGATTGGCAATGGCAATTTGGAAACCCCATATCCTTTCAATAATAAACCCTCCTTAGGAACCCACTATTACTTTACAACTTTGATACACAAAGGGATTGAGTTGACTAGTATGGATGTTGCAAGGGGAGACAAAATTACAATAATTCAATATTTTTGGAATGTTATTTTCTTGGTGAGTGCTACCACTCCACACCCAACAAACCAAACCCACATTGGAAACCTAGAAAATCACCCCATTTGGATCTATACTTATATCAGTAACATGAATTTTTATTAATTGATTTTCCTATACTTGTAGAATTATTTAGTGATTCAATGGTATTTTTATTTTGCACAATTGGAGCTCGTCATTAGTTTTTTTTTATTATTATGTTTAGCCTAAATTAGAGTTTTATTCATGCACTAGAATTCTTTTTTTATTGTGTTTCCTAAAGTAGAGTCATATAATTTTTATTAATTGATTTTTCTATACTTGTAGAATTATTTAGTGATTCAGTGGTATTTTTATTTTGCACAATTGGAGCTCGTCATTAGTTTTTTTTATTATTATGTTTAGCCTAAATTAGAGTTTTATTCATGCACTAGAATTCTTTTTTTATTGTGTTTCCTAAAGTAGAGTCATATTTGTGCACCTTGCTCTTTAGTTATTGAATACAGTCATATTTGTGCACCTTGCTCTTTAGTTATTGAATACATTTTGTTTTTATAGTTTGATACACCATTATTTACAATTACAAATTTCATTTATTCTGGAATAAAATTTAGTCTATACATCATAATATGTGCTTTCACATTGTTTCTTTTTGTTTTCAAGTAGAACAATGCCTATTTATTTTATTATGTTTCGTTAATGTCTTTTTCTCTATGAGTATATTTACTCTTTCAATTAGCTTACACTAAGTTTTGTTTGTGCACATCATAGTTGAATTCTTTTTACTCCAACTTGTAACCATTTTTTCTTTGTGAGATCACTTGTAATAGACATAGTTGAGGTGTACATTGGGATCTCATTCTTATTGGAAGAGATTATCTTGGATGCTCTTCTTGTGAGCTTAAGAAGGTTTTTTCTATAAGAGTTTCTAAGTGCCTACATAACTAGCTAGTAAATCTAACCATAACATTGTACTTTCCAACTCATCATCCATGTATTTCAAAATAGTTCCCATCCCACTAGCATAGTGATCTGAAATGGATCCGAACCAAAAAAAGATTAGATTTGGTACCTGTAAGACTATTCGACAAACTATGATGGTTATGTAAACTATGTAAATGATCAATAAATGTAGAGCCTAATAAAACAAAAATCAAAATGTGAGAGAAAAAATTAAATATAATTAAAAATCGAATAGGAGATAACGTTGATGAATGGGAAGTGAAGAGCCATGGCTATTGGCCTTCCCTTACCCCCTATCTCTCCCTATTTCTTCAACTATTCTCATTATCAAACGATATTTTTTTTGGCAAAGGGAAACAACATGAAGAGTAGGAAAGCATTGTACTAGAGATTGTGGAAATAAAAAGAGTGAGCCCATTCAAATATGGTTTTTCCCATTTGGGTTCCCGAGGTAAACATTGCATCCAATTTTTCATGGAATGACTTGCAATTGTTGTGTGTTTATAGCATGGTTTGTGGATTAATTTTTTTTCATGATTTTGTTGCTCTTAGTTTGATTAATGGATAAGGAATATTGTCAATTGTAATTGTGATAGCTTCACATGGAGATCGATTCAATTTAATTTGACTTCGTTTTGTTTGATTAATCCAAGACTGGCCATTGTGTTGACCATCCCAATATACAAATCATCCTTGTCATCCATTTTCTTGAGATCTCAAGATCAAGGGATGTAATTAAATAGTTGTTGTAACTATTTAGCAGTGTTTACATTATGGGAATTCCTCTCATCTATCAAAGGACATTGGGTGTTATTTCTCTCTCTTGGTTCATTTTACCACGTTCTTCAATGTTTCCTAATTACATGTACCAACCATTAATTACATGGGTGTTTTTGTATGTTTCTAGGTGAATTTGCAGTGTTTGGGTCCTTTCTAATGTGCCTGGTCATTTTTAAATGATGTTGGGTGTTTTATTACCCTACCGAGTGTATTTAAATGATGTGGGGAATTTGTAAACCTTGATGGGAGAAATGCCTCACTCTCTTGAATTGCAATTTCATCCCCACAACTAATTTTCTTTGCCAAGTCGACTTTGGTATGTCTGGGACGAGTTAACAATGTTTGATCGATTCTTTTAATTGTTGGGAGCTATCCCCTCATGCCACACACCTCAGAAGTGAGTTGGACATTGAAATTGGTTGATGAGTGGAATTTTCATCGCCTAGACATTATCATCTTTCTTGGGTTGTTCCCCATCTTCCCAAGACAAATTTATGCTCCTCTAAGTGTTTCATTTCCAATTCAATCGACTTCACACACTTTTGGATTATTAAATTAATCCCCTGTTGACTTAATTTTGGGCTGACTCCATCTATAAATGTTTTTTAAATCGTCGGGTTGAATTATTATTGTTAGGGAATATTTTATTTTCCCAAAGGTCACACGTGGATGGATAGCACACTATTCTCTCTCCTCGGAGGAGAATAAATCCGTAGGTGGTCAGTACTACATATGGTTTTGAAGTCTGATGGGGAGTTTTGACAATATGGATAAAATCGATCATACCGTCAAACATTACTAACTAACTATCAAATTTTCATTATTTTTTTCTTAGTGCCCCAACATTCATCGACATTTCAACATAGTCCAATCATTGTCAAAATTCTGACTCATATTCGATGGTTACCACAAGGGCCATGGGGCACCCCATCATCAAATGCAGATTGTCGAGGCATGTTTCTAAAACCACAAGCTATATCAACTCACTCGAGGACATGTAAAGATAATTATGATCGAATTATGTAACCGCCATATGGATCGAGGTATTCTCCATGTGGATTATATAAATATATAGGCATTCTCAAAATGTTCTACATTTTGGCATTTATGGTTGGAATCGAGTGATATAAATGTTGTAAGTAGAGTGATATGAAAGGAGAGGCTTGTTAGATCAGAGACAGTAGGAGGAATCTTCAGAGAGAATAAAGGTGTGGGATTTATATTTCACTTCGCCGACTAGTTTTGTAAGGGAGACTGTAACTGTATGATGTCTATTTACATGTAAATATCCCATTATTATGATAATCTTATGGAATATCAATACCATTTTAACTCATACTTTTATTATATGTGATGCTTCTTGTGATCTTTAGTGTTCTTCTACAATATTTAAGAGATCTTTAATGCATGTTTATAATAATGTCTAAATATACCTATAGGAAAATCAAAAGGTATGGCTAATAGGTAGAAATTGAAGGGAGGTTACTTCCAAAGTATGAAGGTGAAGTAGGGCATGAAGAAGAGGAAATAAGTCCATTTATGTTGCTCAAAAACAGATCTATGAATGAGGTTATGTTTGGTAAATAGTTGACAATGGAAGGGTTTGTTAGAATGGAAAATGCCCATATTAAGGGTTCCTTAGGATCTATCTAACCTTTAATTCTCAGGGCTCAATCATCCCCTTCAAATAATGAGCCTTGAAAAGGGTTATTGATCGTAATAAACCTGACATCCTCCTCCTATAAGAGACAATGTCAAATGGGGATAAAATAATTAGCTATCTAAGAAGATGGCTTAGGGGTTGGAAGCTTAAGGTCATTGATGATAGAATAAGGTATGTGGTTATCATTATAAAATCTATACATTTGTCTATACCTTTTTTTGTGCAATTGGAAACTTAAAACCCTTTGATGTAGAAAAATACCAAAATTTGTTATGTAGGACAAAGAGGGAAAAATTTTCATTTGTTCAAATTGCATGATAGGATACACTAAAATGAACCCTTAGGTTCGAAAACTCATTCAATTTGAGTGGTTCAAACTGTAAAAAAGTTTCTAAGTAATTTTACATAAGCTTGTATACTTAGTTTTTCATTTGCAATCATAAAAGATTTGATGTGCAAGAGAGGCAATGTTTTCCTTGTAAATTGGAAGGTCAAAACTGTACTAAGTGACGAAAATAAAATGCACACCCAAGCTTCCTTGTAACACATAAAATTGTTTAATAATTTGTACAATGGATATATCTATATTTTGTATTTATCTATTTCATTTAAAGAGAAATTTTATAACATAAGAGGTTGATTTAAGGCACCTAGATTTCAGATTTCATGTAAATATGAAGTCAAGATTTCCTTAGAGTAAAATGCACGCCCTTGTATCAATTTTGACCCTATTAGGAAATGAGGAACACTTCCACACTAAACCAAGAATAATATAGGAAGAAATATTTAATAAAGAAAATAAATGACGAAGCAAACACATAGTACACAAAGATTTTACCTTGGAAACCAAAACCAGGAAAACCAACATTCCTTGAGCATTATGCTCTCTTGTTGTCTTATTCATTCAAAATAAAAGGTTGCATGTCTAAAATTTGTCCACACCTAAGACACAATTGACATCATACCTTCTTTCTTTACATAAGAACAACCCTGTAGCCAATTTAGCTTACATCTACATGACTAGCAACCTCTACAGATTGGCTATTCTATGATTATTGATTAGCTTTTACAGCGTTACAACATGCCTTATTTATAGGATTTATAGTAGGAAAAACCCTAAATAAAAGGTTCCCAAAAACGGTTACAGATCCATGGAGATAATTGGAAACAAATCCCACAAATCTTGGCATTCTGTTACAGTCGACTACCAATTCAGATTACCAGTCGACTACCATTCAACCTTCATTCGGTCTTTAGTCGGTTTCCAAATGCCTTCCTCTCAACCTATTATCAGTTGACCTCATCAAATTACTGTTGATTTAATTGACTTCAAATTTACCCAATTGAACCACCTCGACCTTCGACCTGTTGTCAATTCCTTTGACTTCGATTTTTAGTCGATCCACCTTGACCAAACTTTCACTGCAAAGAATATAACAACCCAACATTCTCCCACTTTTTATTTTCTTTGTTGAAACTGGGAGACCTTTGAATTCTTGTTCAAAGACTTAGGGAATAAATTCCCATTGCCTCTCTTTACCAATAGAACTTCACAATGTTGGCATGTTTTTAGATAGAGGCAGAGTATGCGTGTTTGTCATTGATGGCGAAGATTAGCACGATCAAATGGCGAAGATCAACATAATCAGTAGCGTAGCGATAATGGCAAGATCAGCAGTGTAAGATCAGAAGGAGGAAAATAGTCAAAGCATGACAAAGGTTTCGTTTCGAAGTTTCGCAGTTCAGAAAATCCAAAGGAAAGAGGTTCGAACTCGTGATATGCAAAATCGCGATAAAAATACTGACCGTTGGAGTCATAGGACATGTGGCAAGCGATTCGAATTTCGCTGACTTGCACATTGGAGGAGTCAACGGAGCAGGGTGTGGGAACTCGCGATATTCGAGATTACGAAAAGATCTGGACCGTCAATTCATCGAGATCGTGGACCGTTGATCAGACATGACGAAGGCCCATGAAGTTGCAAAATCGTGATAAGATCTTGACTGTTGATCCAAGAGGGACATGTGGCGAGGGATTAACTTTTCGCTGACTAGAAAGGTCAAAGGAAGGAAGTTCTCTAACCTTCCAACTCGCGATATGCGAAATGGAGAAATGATCTTAGCCGTCGGATCGAGGAGAAATCTGGACCATTGATTCAAGAAGGACACGTGGTGAAATCACGATAATATATGGACCGTTGGTTCCATAGGACACATGGAGAAAGATCATCGTTTGGCTGACTAGAAAGTCAAAGGAGTGAAGTGCTCGTTTGATTGGATAGTGGTCATATCTCGTGGTCACATTGTCGAGAGATGGAGAGAAGAGCTAAAGAAGCCAAGATCTATTTCGGAGTTCGTGACATGGAGAGTCGAGAGGACTCATCACAGAATACCTGAGATGCGAAAGTGAGAAATGCATTTTCTAATAAGGTTGTGGTCACAACCAGTGGTTACATATGCAGAAGATGGAGGAAGAAGCTAGCGGTGTTAAGCTCCCTCTCAAAGTCTCAACGATCACGACTTGGAGTATCGAGACCCTTCATCACAGGAATCACGATATGCGAGATCGCGATGAGATCTGGACCATCAGATCATTGGAGATCTCGACCGTTGATCAGGCTTGATAAAGTTCATAAGTTCACGAAATACGAAGCGCCTTTTGGCGCAGCCTGTGGTCACATGAGGGGAAGAAGCTAGCGGTGCTAAGCTCCATCTTGGAGTCTGAGTGATCATGAATTGGAGTGTCGAGACCCTTCATCACAGGAATGTCGATATGCGAAATCATGAAATTCAAATTTAGTTTAGTGCTCGATCACAACTAGTGGGCATATGAGATAAATGTGAAATCCCGCGGATTTAATCCAATGGTACTAGTTAATTGGAAACTTGATCGAAGGGTTTCTGTTTCACCTCACAAGTAATCGATCAGTTACGATTCAGTTAGCAGAACTGAATCATGATTCTTGGACGGTTGGTGATTCAGTTGCTGATGCGTTTTCTTGGAGATTCAAGGTGTAACTGAATAGGTGGTATAGGATAAAATGGAGATGCAATGACTAAGGAAGGTTGGTCGTTCTGAATGGAAAATGAGTTGAACTGTAAGAAAGGGAAAATTATAGTATGCACAGTGTGAGATGGACAGTATTTGTAGTGTGAGATAAAACTCAGAGATGAGTAACATATGAGGAATAAATAGAAGCAAGAACGGAATTGCAGAACAGACAGAGGAAGAGAAGAATTGCAGAACAGTTAGAAGCATACCAGATTTACAGAATAGAGAAGAAGTGGTCAGAATCGATTTATCTGTGTTGTTGGTTATTCAATCATTTATTTATAATCAGGGAGGTAGGGTGGTTCTAGGGAGGACTGTGGTCCTCTGATATTTGAGTTGGTGCTTGAATATTGGGAGTTGTAGCTTCCATCTAGTTGTGGCTAGAAAACAGGGTGGCAGGGTGGTGCTTGGAAAAACACAAAGTTTTCTGTATACAAGTTGGTGCTTGTATAAATCCAATTGGTGCTGGAATATTTAGGGAGTTGGTGCTTCCTTCTAGTCGATGCTAGAGAAACCAGAGATTTGGTGCTCTCAAACAAGTTGGTGCTTGTATAAGTGGAAGTAGGTGCTTCCATCCAGTCGGTGCTGGAACACTCAGGGAGTTGGTGCTTCCTTCTAGTCAGTGCTAGAGAAACCAGAGAGTTGGTGCTCTCAACAAGTTGGAGCTTGTAAAACAAAGGTAGTAGCCTCACTTTGAGTTGGTTCTCAAACATAGATGATGTACAAAACTTAAAAGACTACCTATCATTTCGAAGAAGAAGAGGTTTTCTCCGTTTATGGGTTTCCTCATGAAAATCTGTCTCTGTGTATATCTTATGTGTGATTGATGCTCATTATTTATGTTGTCCATATGTTGTATAATATTGATGATCACTTGAAGAGATATTAAGAATGGTTTAATAGACTTAAAATTGTTTAAGCACAATAACAACTGATTC
>ML783123.1:1328994-1354421 GCA_009831015.1 Picea engelmannii | reverse complement strand
TCACAAACTTGGTCAAAGAGTATGTTATGTTTTTCAATGTGTGTACTTTATCTAGTAGCACCTTGTTTCTTTCTACCATGTCTCTCATGAAATGGTATTATACATCAATGTTATTAGTCTTAGAATGATAAAATGGGTTCTTTGCTAGAAATATTGTGCTTTGACTATTGAAACTTATCTTCATACATCTCTACTCAAAATTGATTCTTGAACACAGCCTTTGAAGCCATACTTCTTCTTTTCTTCTATGAGTGGCTACCATGTATTCAACTTCTCTTTTGTCCTTGGACACTGTTTATCAATTAGCGTTTCTCCCATAGGAATTGACACCTTCACAGGTTTGTAATCCTACATGTTGAAACGTTTCACCTCTCCTTTTGATTCATTCAAATCATATGAATTATCTTCTTCGTTCCTTAGTTCAAACCGCACCTTCTCTGAATTATTCTCAACTTGAACAATTTCTTCAGGTTTGGATTTACATATGACTTATCTGAATACCACATATCGAATGTACAATGTTTTCCTTGATGTAGGATCCCAAAGCTTATATCCTTTCATTCCTTCTTTGTACCCAATGAAAATACACTTGACTACTTTATTTTTTAACTTGCTCCTCGTTTCCTTCGGAACATGCACAAATGCATCATAGCCAAATAATTTGAGATGTGAAACCAAAGGTTTTTTACCTGAACATACCTCATGTGGAGTTTTTTTGACTAACTTCGACGAAGGAGACATATTCAATAGGTATTTTGCAGTGTCAACTACCTTTTCCTAGAATTCTTGTGCAAGCCCAACACCATTGAGCATGCTACTTGCCTTGTCCATTAATGTTTTGTTCATTCTCTCAGCAACTCCATTTTGTTGTGGGGTATATGATGTGGTATTTTGGTGTGTTGTTCCACGCTGTTTGCAAAACTGACCAAATTGTTTTCCATGGAATTCACAACCGTTGTTAGTTCTTAGCACCTTAATCTTCTTATCTGTCAGGTTTTATACAAGAGATTTAAAGTCTTCGAATTTATCAAAAATATTTGATTTCTTCCTCAGAAAATATATCCATGACTTCCTGAAAAAATCATCTATGAAGAGACATAATACAAGAATCCACCAAGTGAAGGATTTAAAAGAGGGCCAAACACATCACTATGAACCAATTCTAGAATCCCATTTTCCCTTATCGCTACAGATGGGAAAGTCGCTCAACTTTGTCTTCCATATATACAATGTTCACAAAAGTCGACTTCTAAATTACATTCAGGAAAATCTTCAACCATACCCTTTTTTTGCATAGCTCGAATTCCTTTTTATCCTATGTGCCCCATCTTATCACGCCATAGCATGGTCGGGTCAACTTTATGATGACTTGTCAAGTCGGTTTGAATCGAATCGGCCTCAGTCGAGTCGATTCGAATTCGAGTCAAATTCGGGAATAGAGATGTTGTTGCATTCAGTCGAGTCGACACTCCCTAGTAACTTGTATAGGGTTCCAAACCGAACTCCTTTCATTAAGACCATTTAACCTATGACCATATTGCACAAATCCTTATGAAATAGAATGTGCACCCATGAATCAATCATCTTACTGACAAATATTAGGTTTCTTTCCAAACTTGAAATGTGTAGCACATGGAAGGGTTCTACTCCTCCCATCCTGGAGTATCAATTGAACTCTTCCTCGTCCAAAAATTTTGGTTGTTGATTCGTCCCCCAAGTACATGCATCCTCCTTCATATTGTTCATATTTCTAGAATCATTCTCTACGTGGTATCATATGATAGGATTCTCCTGATTCGATCAACCAAACATCGTGATCCAACTGTGTACTGGTTTACACTAGGTACACATCACCTCCCTTACATGGAGTCATTTTTCTCTCATTCGATTGCTTCTAGTCAGATCCTATACTGACTTCCATTTCCTTTGACTTGTAGTCCCTTTTGTAATGCCCATTTTTACCACATTTCCAACATATTCTTTTTGACCGAATAGGGGATTTAGATCTACCCTTCGACTTAGACTTTCTTCCAGATAATTTTCCTTTATCTTTGTCAATCGGTCAACCTCTCACCATTAAAGAATATTTGGTTGATCCTTCCATGTTCTTCCTTCTCATTTCCTCTGACAATAGAGATGCAACCACCTCTTATAGAAATAATGTAGTTGTATTACTCCTTATATCCATGAGTAATATATGCCAGGAGTCTATAAAAGAACATAATATACTAATACATTTATCCTCCTCAGTGATTTTAATATACACAGAAGATAACTGGACTATAATGGTATTAAACGCATTTAAATGCTTAGACACAGAAATACCCTCACTCATCCTCAGAAGATACGGTTTGTTTCTGAGAAATAACTTATTTACCAGGGATTTTGACTGGTACAAGCTCCCCAAATTTTCCCATAGTTTCTTGGTTGAATCTTCACCCGAGACATTCAATAGTACCGAATCAACAAGACAAATTCGAATCGTACTCCTTTCTCTTTTTTCGAATTTTTCCCATTCTTCCATCAACATACATGTTGACATGGTACCTCAACAGACTGTTGTCCATTGTTCTTGATCTACAAGGAGATGTTCAATTTTAAGCTTCCGAAGATCAAAATTCTGGGCAATGAATTTTTTGATCTATATTCTCAAGCTGCTCGTCATTCTTTAACAAAAATTTTAAAGATTTTTGTCTTACGACTCCTATTGAACCTAGGGTTTAGCTCATATTCAAGGTTGTTAAATCAAGCTCTAATAACACATGTTAGGTAATGAGGAATACTTCCATGATAATCCTAGCAGAAGAATGAAAGAAATATTTAATAAATAAAATAAATGACAAAGAAAACACACAGTACACCGAGATTTTACCTTGGAAACCCAAACCAGGAAAACCATCATTCCTTGAGAGTTTTTCTCTCTTGTTGTCTTATTCATTCAAAATAAAAGGTTAAATGTCTAACCTTGGTCCACACCTAAGATAAAATCGACATCATACCTTCTTTCTTTACAAAAGAACAACCTTGTAGGCAATTCGATTTACATCTGCATGACTAGAAACCTCTACAGATTGGCTATTCTATGATTATTGATTAGCTTTTATAGAATTACAACACACCTTATTTATTGGATTTACAATATGAAGATACATAAATAAAAGGCACCCAAAAACGCTTACAAATCCATGCAGATTATTGGATACAAATACCATGAATCTCTAGATTTTGTTACAGTCGACTACCAATCGGCCTTCATTCGGTCTTCATTTGGTTTCCACATGCCCGCATATCGACCACTTTTCGATTGACCTATTCGACTTGTTGTTGATGTCTTAGACTTCAACTTTACTTTGTTGAACCACCTCGACCTTTGACTTTTTTTCGATTCCTTTGAATTCAACTGTGAATCGTTCAACCTTGACTAGACTTTCATTGCAAAGAATATAGCAACACAATAGACTCAAATTGAGTGGTTCAACTTGAAGAAGTTGTAATTTTTTAATTTACACCTTGACATAGTCGTATATTGGAAGTTCCAAACAAAAAACTACTCGATGTGCATAAAGGCTAAAAGTTCCCTTATAAAACTGGAGGGACAATTTGTTAAAGTTGGCTATAGGAAAGTGCATGCCCAAAGTTGGATAATCCTCCATAATTTAATATTTAAGTTGTAAATTGATTATTAAAATATTTTTAACATGTTTGTACAATTAGGAGTGCATTTTCACTTCAATAAGGATGATTTCTATTCACAAAGATTCATGACCTTTTGATGAATCAAAGGATGGTTGGTTATGAGAGAAATCAAGGTCAATGACTTGAAACCAACCAATTATACATATCAAATGGAATAAATATTAACTCTAATTTCTGCAATAGAATAAATAGGTCAATATTACATGAAATATTACAAGTTACAGGGTTGTCGAAAAGTAGTACATCTTTCTCTACCTATATTTTTTCAATTTGAAACTCAATATCCTTTGCCCTGCACAAATACCAAAAATTGTCTTCTAGGACAAATAGGGAAAATTTTGCGTTGGCGTAAATTTTTCCTTGGTGCAAAATGCATGCCAAGCTACACTAAAATGCAAGCCCAGGTATGAAAAATCATTCAATTTGAGTGGTTGAAATTGTAAATGATTTGTGAAGTCATTTTTCATAATCCTATATACTTATTTTCCTATTTTTAGTCATAAAAGAAGTCGTTGTGCAATAATAAGCAAGAGATGCCTAGTAAAATATAGCCATTATTTGTTGGAAAGAAAGCCATTATTTGTCGGATATATAAACAACCGGTGTATTCCAACCATGAATTGATGCCTACATGTATAAGATGCATTGGTATGCACTGAATTTTATTCACAGTTGTGAGTCCTGAGAGTCCCAATATGGATATTATGGACCAGATGCATTGGATCCCGGGAAAAAAGTGTACAACCTAAGGGACTACGTGGAAATGAAGGGGGTCCATTGTTTTTGGGCGGTGCAGGATGGGGAGAAGAGGACTAGTGTACTTTGGATTGTTGTGTGTGAGAAGTCGTGAGATATTAAGTATTGACTAGTTTGAGGAAGTTGAGTGTCGTCCTGGAACCCATTCTTGTTGATTCATAGCCCTAGCTCAGGGGTGACCTAATTTTCATATTTGGAACAACAACATCTATGATTGGGTGGAACGTCCTTGGTCTACAGCCAATTGGTAATTCAAATTGTTTAATATAAGTGCTCTCTGTCATGGTTTTCTCTGTTGTGTATTTATTTCCACGGCTTATTATTCACTATCTCTAAGATATGATGTGTTTATGATATTCATGTTTTTTGGTTGTTGTTGTGCATGGCATGTTAATATCTAGTTATAGTTACCATGAATATTGATGAATGCATGTGCACATTTGGTGCTTATTTATGTAATTAAAGGATATCAAAAATGAAAAATATCCCAAGAGGGAGAAATTAGAGGTACCTAGGAGGTGGGTATGGTTCAGATTAACGTATAAAAAAAAGAATTTTGGGTTTGTTGACCTAGGTGCATTACATCCGCCAACAGGTCCAGGAGATTTTGCAGAAATCCAATGCTAAATAAAGGCAGTGCCATTATCAATAACGGTACCACACTAGTTTCAGGTTGGCAACAAAGTCTGGTTACATTTACAAAAGGAGTATCTCACCGGGCCCCATCGGAAGCTTTTCCCACTTCGTTATGGGCCTTACACTATCACCAAGGCTATGGGTAGAAATGATTTTGAGCTCAACACTCCACCTTTCCTTGGTCTGCATCCAGTCTTGAATGTGGACCTCCTTTGGCCATATTTTCCACCATTATTGGACACCTATGAGATCATCAAACAACTAACACCAACAGAGCTAAAACCTGACTACATGGAACAAACATCCATCGATCATATACTGGACACATAGGTCAAGGGCACTCTCCAACAGCGGATCCATATTTATCGGGTTGTCAAGGTAGGGAAACTCCTACACCAAGGAAAGTGGCTCACCCGGGGCCAAATCCAGCAGAAGTTTCCTCACCTAATGGGGGAACTCAATGCAATGGATACCATTGCTTCCTAAGGGGGGACGATTGATCAAGGTTGATATTGGTGGGTACCCACCAATTCCAACTGGTTCCTCGTATCTATTTTTGTTCAGCACGTCCTTCTGTATTGCTTTATAATTGTGATTTATACACTTTTGGGGATGCTTGAAGCCCGGAACATTATCCGGGTGGATACGGGTGGCCTCTCTCCTAATCCAACTAGCCTATTTTTTATGTTTTCATGTCAAGACATATTGATGTACTTCTAGGGTTGTTTTGGGTCCCTTAACGTTGTTTTTTTTCTCTCCATGGTTATATTGTAGACTAAGTCAGAGTCTGATAGAAGAATGTGTAGTTCTCTGAAAGACCTTTCCAACAGGCTATCACACGCCTAAAAATGAGGTCGTATGCAAAAGTTACGACCCTAGGAAGTTGAGGTACCAAATTACACCAACTTACCCATAGGGCCCACATGAATTTTGGCATTTCACCTTCTAGGGTTACGTTTTTGGATGTCTATGGTTTTGGAGTTCATGAGTAATATGAAAAGGGCCTCTAGAGCCCCATTTTAATCCATTCTTCTCATATGGATGCGCATAGAAAACACATCTCTTCTCAAAGATAGCTACCACCATTCGAGCAAGTTTCAGTTCTGCGGTTTTACAGTTTCAGCCTATTTCATTATTTAATAGAAGATATTGTTCACTGGATGTTTGTGTTATTCTTTCTATCTCTGTGTTTATTATATTAAGTATGTTAATCATTTCATTATTCTCCTAAATCCATATCAACGTGAGAAGGGAGTAAATGTGGTGCGTCAGTGGCCCCGAACACCCTGATATAGGTCATGGTTTCATCTAGGGACCAGTGGCCTACTTTTGAAATCATTTTAATGGCCACTATAGACAGCCTTGGGCATTCTTTTTTGAAAACAATGAAATAAACATGAGCTATGAATTCATCGCAAATGAGAGCATACGATTTCTTGTACATGTTTTCCCATGGGATGTTAAAGTAGACATGTACAGGTAGCTCTGGGGCATGTCAGCTCAGATTTATGTTGGTGAAGACATTCCTTGCAGAGATCATGTCTAGTAGATATGAATCCATGTGAAAAGCGGGCACTTCTCCCTCCTTTGGTGTCTGATCCTATAATAAACGGGTGCTCAATTACTTGGATATGATTTCTCCCCAATTGAAACTACTCCTGGAAATACCCACAGTGTATTCCAGGGGCATCAATGCCTCCAAGAACTTGGCGCGATCTGTTTCCCCGTATAATAGGAAAATCAGAGCCATTAAGTAGACATATGGCTCCCCTAGATTTGTTGTCCTGTACCAGCCTTGCTCTGGTTTGTGAATTTCTTATCTTCCTTCCACCAAGAGGCCATTAATCGGCTAGTATCATGGAATTCATAGAACTTCACCATGAAATCTATGTTGAACTGCTCCTACAGGTCCCTGATCTTGTAATATTTCTGGACCTCTGTCGGGATAAAAAATCCGACACATCCTCCATTCTCATCATTGATTAGGCACTTTTACGAATTTGTATTATCGATTATCCAACCCAGAGTCTCAATGCAGGGAAAGACTAGGGTTCGACAAGGTACCATATGCAAGAACACCCGCTGGATATTCAGAAAAGCATGTTCATTGAGCGCCCTTACATCTGGGTCGTTGTGGGGGATAAACTTTGGGTACTCTTCCGATTTAATTATGTTGAACAAATATCCCCATTGTGGGAGAATTATATTTGATCTAATGGTTTCTTCTGTATCGCCAAAATCTTGGGGCTAAGCAAATGCCTTCTTAGTCAATGTTTTGATGGTCGGTTCTTCTCTGGGAGAAAATTCCAATTGCCTAACCACACCGAGAGAAGACCCTTCACCAACCTATGCTCCCTTCAATTTTGGTTCCCTTGGCAAGCGTCTGGTCGTTGGTTTCCTTGGAGGCATTTTTTCCTACAGAGAGATAGCGTTAGACACTGTGTTGTAGATAGAATGTTGATACATAAAAATGTGACCGTCGAAATGATAAAATTAACATATACCTCTTCTTCGCACTAGCTTAACCTGTATTTGAAATTCTGAGAATCAAGCGCAACTCTAGAGACTCTCTCTTCGCTTCTTCGACTGCTCTCGAAATGAGAAACTTGTGTGCAGAATGTTGGGGTTCAAAATTGTCTTAGTGATTTAAACGAAGATAATACTTACCTTGTCGCATCAGTTATTCAATTCGGGGTGTAAGTGAAGTTCTACAAAATCTGTCGCGAGATCGCATTATGCTCGAGATTTAAATGTAGTCGTAGGTTGGCGGTGTAGGCATGGGCTATAATGTGGTTCATTGGCGATTTCAAATTCTCATTATTCGATCAACACACAGGGTAGAAAAGTATGTGGAGAGAAACAATAATTGAACTATTAAATGGTAGAATCCGATATTATTTTTTGTTGAAAACTTCCCATCGTTCTGTTAATTTAATAGGTGGATTGGGAGTCGACGCTTTTCTTTAGACAATGTTCATTGATATCTCTTGGAAAAACTCTGACGCCAATCCATCTTGTCGTTTGACGATGATGTGGAAATGTTGACTTAGAAGTGTGACTAGGACACGGGAAAACCTAAGATGACTCGGGATGAAACTAGGCCGTACGAAATGACTACACAAAAAATACATGTGGCATTTCATTAGATAGATGTTTTAACAAACAGGTCCTACCCTACCGATGTCAAAAAATTATCAAGGATCGACGATCAGTGATAAGTTTAAACAAGTGTTCCTGGATTACCCCCTCAAAACTTGCCGATGCCGAAAATGAATCGGGGATCGGTGATTGGCGATGTGTAACTGTGAAAATATTCCATGATTTAAATATTTGAGATTTCACCGACCCTGAATAAACGCATCAGTAATCGGCTATCAGAGGTTCATCATGGCCCATGTCAATCTTTATCCCTCTCATATGTCGTCGACGCCGATGGGAAATCGACCATTTCCTGAATCTTCTTTGCAAACAACTAGCACAAATCTACTTCATTGTTTATCGATGGTGATGATACATCGGTGCTCGACGATTATTGTTACTATATGGTCATTTTACTTGCTCGGATTTTGCCGACGCAAAACATAAGCGTGTGGGTCACAATTTTAGCTGCAGATTCTTAGTTAAAATGTCAAGTTCTTTTTAGATACAAAGGTTTCACTATGACAGGTCCAAATAAATCCAACTTGATCAATGATGAGACATGGAAATGAACTAAATGATCCCTACATAACGGACTCAATTTCGAAAGCCGAACAAAAGAAAACAAGTGGTACCCAAAAGAGAAATAATTTCATATAAGCTTTTAGGGTGTGTTGAGCACTCAACAAATGGATATTATCTGGGTGAAAGCAGAATCTTTGTTGCATCCTTTGGGTTTAGCTCGTGTAGAATTTGATTGAGAAACTAACTGGCTTCACTTTTATCAGGGTATTTCCTATCCATGCATGTACAATTTCACGGGTTCGTGAATCTAGGTCTGCTTATGGAGTTTAGACCTTATCCCACTTTCATTCCTCTTGATCGTGACCCACACCCCTCTTTGACAAGAGATGGGTAAGGAATTCACTAGCTTGAGGCTTCATAATATTCTAAAGGGGATAAACTCGAGGTTGCAGTGGCTAGGCAATCAGCAAGAGTATTTTTTGTCCTGGGAACAATAGTAATATTGAAGGCCTCAAAATGTTCTATTAGTATATGCACCTCTTGTTGGTAATTTATCAAGTGGGGTGAATTGCAATGGATAATATTCTTCACTCGCCTAATTATAATTTCAGAGTCCCAAAAAACTTTCAGTTCTTTAATGTTTAAGTCTATGGCTTTCTTCAGTCCTTGAACTAGAGCTTCATACTCAGTAGTGTTATTGGTGCATTCAAATTCTTGTCTGCAAGATAGGAAATTCCGCTTTCCCTTTGGATCAATAAGAATACATCCTGCTCCCGAACCTTCTTGTGATTTAGACCCATCAAAGTATAGTGTCCAAACTTGTGAGCAAAATTTAGCAATTTCTTTAGGCCTCGTTATTTTCTCATCTCTGTATATCTTGTATGTTGTTTCCAACAGAGGTTCTTGACAGAAGATGATTTCTTCTATTGTTTCCAGTATATTCACTTGAAAATTCATTTCATAGTTTTGAGTGAGAGGTACATCAGACGAGAGAGGAGTGAAAATGCCAAAATCAGAATCGCAGGAGTAGTTTCCTAGCACGAGGAAGTCTGTCGACGAGGGTTCGTTGAAGGATTCTAAATCGGTGACACTATGTTTGAGATATCTTTCCCTATCAATCCTAATAATGTTGGTATGACCCTTTAGTGGAAGCCAGAGGTGAGCCTAGTCTTTGCTAAAGTATCCATTCAATTTCTCAGACCAATCTCGACTAAGTAGTAGTCCATAATCTTATGGGATATTTACTACAACTATGTCAATCACTTCCAAAAATTTCGGTTGGGTAGCCATTATGATCATGACATCCTTAAGTTCCCCAATAACTTTTACATGAGTTCTATCTAGTTTTATAACGTGTTTATTACTTTTGAGCGGAATTGCATTCAATTTCTTGCATATTGACAATGGCATAACATTGGAGGATGCCCTTGAATCGACTAAACAATTATGTAGGTTTATGTTGAAGACTTTAAATGTTGAAAGGAAAGGTGGGAAAAAAGGCTTTCCTCTCTTGTCCAAAGAGAAAGAATTTACATTTGGTTTGTTATTTAAATTTGTGGGAAGTGGGACTTCACCTAGATCAGTGCTTGTTATAGGGGCTTCTATTGACATTAAGGCATGCAACAAAAAATCCTTTTGCTGGGGAATTCTGCACATATCTATGACTGACACATTAGCCTTCAACTTATTTAAGTCTTGTACTATGTTGTAGTCTAGCTTGGGTGACTCCCATGTATGTATGTTTATAGGATTTATTTGGGAGACACAAGGTGCTTTCGACTAATCGGTTGCTTATTTTCCTCTCGAATATTGGACAGTGATAAGTTCATTTGAGACCAGTTGACCCTTACTTCACGTTTACACTGCCAAAACCTCAGCAGGTGGTTCTTGAACTTCAAATGCATCATTGAGAGGCATCGGTAAGTCATGATCCCATAACAACATGGATGTTTCTTCTGAAGGCTCAACTTCCTCTTGATCGGCGATGTTCACCGTTGAGACGCTTAATTGTTTGGTAAGAGAAACTTCATCTAGGAACCGATTGGACATTAAATTCATAGCGTGCACCCATTGGGGACACTCTCTTTTGGAATGTTTCTCTTGATGGTACGCACAAAAAGAGTCGTATGCTACATTACCCAGGTCGATGTTTTTGTTGGTTGGGGGAGGTTCAATCGCTTTGAAAGGTGGGTTTCTTTTAAAAAAGGGTTTATAGGGCCTTTGACCTTGGTTTCCTTCCCCAACACTTCTTTTAATTTCTACGATTTCATTCGACAGTTTCTTTATCATCTGTTGTAGGTATTCTATGTCTCCACTTCCCTTTTTGGGACCTTGTTCTGTTTGGTTTCTCGAGGGTCTAGTCAACAAATTCCTCTCCTATGTCGAGATTGAACTTCCTTCTAAACTAGTGAGACCTAGCCCTCTTTGCATCCCTTCATTTGGAATTCAACCAATTTGGCTTCCTCGAAATTTTTCAGCTAGGGTATGTTTGAAAACCCTTTTCACAAACATGGAAATGGAAGCAGGGAGAGCATTAGCATACACCTCAATTTGCAACTCCTGAGTAGGTTTAGATTCGGGTTGAAATTTGTTCAGGATAGTGGTAAACCGTTGATTGAAGTCTTTAACCTTCTCTTTTGAACTCATGGTGGCGGCGAACAATTCATCCATTAAAGCTCCTTTGGTGGTTTCTTCTGCAAATTTGTGTAAGAAATCCTTTTGAAACTTTGTCCAACTAGTTATGGACCCCACATGCAAGTTAAAATACCAAGTCGAGGTTGAATTCTCAAAGTTATAGGGAAAAATCATACACACTACATCCTCATGTTGTACGGTCATTGGTTTTATAGCTAGTATGAACTTTGTAATATGGTCTTTAGGAAATTTGGAGGTTTCAGGGTCGAATTTGGGAAATAATTTTTCCGGATGCTGAGGGGAGTGATGTACCCATCCTAGAATTGCCAGAGAATATATTGCCAACCAAGGTTGATTATTTTGAGGTGTATTTCCTCTTTCTTAATTATTATCATTGTTATCCTCCATGTCGTCTTATTCTAAAGATGAGCGATGCGAGTTAAAACCTTCCTCGTTAGATTCAAAATCATCAGGCTCAGAGTAGTTACCAGCTGGTGTTTCAGGGATCAGATTAATCGGTTGTTTGATCTCAGTGAGGGAAAAATATATCAATTCTTCTACTCTATGAAGAAAAACCTGGTCGAGGATGTCAAGAACTGGTCTCTTGTTGTCTACGAGGAAGTAACAGGGCTAAGGGTCACGATCTAATTTTTTGAGCGTAAGCCCTTGTGATTCTTCTGAACTGGTACAACTCCTCGTGGGGAAGAGCGTAAGTTATTTCGAGGAATAGGTGTTCTACTTCCTCATGTTGGGGTGAGTTACCAGTTTCGGGAGTACTCTCTGTGTGTAGGTTGTCTTGATAATGACTAGCCATGCATGTGGTCTGTTTTGAATATGTAGGCAATGCGAAATATATTATCAAAAATATTGTTAGTCATTCATTCATTCAGGCCCTCCTTCTAACACCAATTATATTGAGGGGTCTGAGATCCCTTTAACTCAACAGTAGGAGCCAAACTTGCCTTAGAGGACCAATTAGACTCTGCAGTGTTTGATGGGTGGAATGTTTCTCCAGATATTTCGATCTAGATAATTTATCTATGAGATTTACTTAGTGATTGATAGGATATCTTTCTGTGAAAGTTCCTCCTTCAAATTAAATGTTCTCTTTTATCTTTTATTTTATTAGATGAGTCAAATAAAGTAAGGTGTGATGGTATAAACCAACTGATAGAAGGTATTCTTAACTACTGAAGAAGCCTGAGCTTGGGATAACCCTCATGCTCTAACATGCAAACAATGATAATCACACCTATTACAAGTCTAGTAATAATACATTAACTTGATGGTATTTCAACAGTGACTGAGATACAATTATTGAAAGAAAATACACATGCAATAAGAGGAGTGAAAGAAAAATAGTTTCCTTAGCTCTACCATCAATCACACATTAACACAACAATTTGTTTTTCATCATTAAGAATAAAAGAACTGTTAAAATATTGAAAAAGATAGCTTATCAATAGATTCAGAAACTCTTACTCGTTACAACATCAACTACTGAAATAAAAGATGGAAGTAGTTCCTCCTCAATCCAATCACATAACGCCTTTGATGAAAAACAAATTTTTGTCTCTCGTTCTAAAATAATTTCTTAATAAAATTTGCTTAGAAATAGTTATTTACAATTCTCAAAAAGAGGGTCATTTCCCCAAAACCATCGACCCTCTCTAAAAGGTCAATCCCCCTATTTATAAAGAATCACTAACTAAAAATAGTTGCTACAAGTTTGTGTTAAGTAAAACAAAAGATTTCCATGTGGCGCTTGATCTCTTTGTTCTCTAGAAATCATCTCGTGGTTCTACTAGAGTGGATGACTCTTCTCATATTATGACCACTTGACGAAGAGATCCTCGCATGTGTTATCATGCGGGAATCTGTGCTGGTCCATCGAGGCTGAAAGAGTTTCCTTCACTTCTATTGCCTGCTCTCTATATTTGATGACTTTGGCACTTAAACGCTACAAAACAACATGAGCCTTGGTCAGATGTTCCATAAAATTTTGTATTTGACCCAGTGTCATTCTTTCCACCTGCGTGATATCCACTTCCCATGTTGAGTCTTGTTCTACATGTCGTTTGACTATGTAGTGCAAGTTGACAAAGTATTCGGGTGAGTCGAACTCTAGGAGGCCAATATATTTCATCTCCCTATTGATCTTTTGCCAGCTTCTTTCGCACTCAGCCAAACTCTTTTGTATCTCTCGTTGATTTTTCTGGGCCATACTTACCCAGTATTTGGCTGCTTTCCTTATTTGGGAGATGCTGCTATCCATCAACACTCGAATTCCATACTCCTCTATGTCTCGGCCCTTCTACACTGCGCTGATGTAATCGATATGTTCTATAGCTTGGTATGTATTTTCATACCATCTCTCCACGTCCTTATAGGTTTGCAGTGCCATAAGGGTATCTTCTTGATAATCAGCCACACATCAAGTGAAGAGATGTCTTTCGCTCATGAAATTTTCATATGCATCTTGGAACTCACTCTTCATAAAAATTGCGGCCTACGTTGAGTCTTGGTAATACTTTTCCAGATGGCGCAGATGGTCTAGATCCTTCTATGTGGCAGCCATTTCCTTTTCATCTTGCTTTTCTCGATCCAGTGTGGCATCATTTATAACCATCCATGTGTTGATGAGCTCAGATATCTTCATGTTTTCTATGTTGACCAACTTCTCCTCCCTAGTGATGAGAATCGAGCTATCCAGCATGAGCCTTATTTTCTTGGTGTTCCTCCTCATGATGTATATCTTGTTCCTCCTCATGAGTAGTTCCACAATGAACTTGGAGGCTTCATAATATTCTAAAGGGGATAACCTCGAGGTTGCAATGGCTAGGGAATCAGCAAGAGTATTTTTTGTCTTGGGAACAACAGTAATATTGAAGGCCTCGAAATGTTCTATTAGTCTATGCACCTCTTGTTGGTAATTTATCAAGTGAGGTGAATTGTAATGGATAGTATTCTTCACTTTCCTAATGATAATTTTAGAGTCCCCAAAAACTTTCAGTTCTTTAATGTTTAAGTCTATGGATTTCTTCAGTCCCTGAACTAGAGCTTCATACTCAGTAGTGTTATTAGTGCATTCAAATTCTAGTCTGCAGGATAGGAAATTTCGCTTCCCCTTTGGATCAATAAGAATACATCCTGCTCCCAAAACTTCTTGTGATTTAGACCCATCAAAGTACAGCATCCAAACTTGTGAGCAAAATTTAGCAATTTCTTCAGGCCTAGTTATTTTCTCATCTCTGTATACCTTGTATGTTGTTTCCAACAGAGGTTCCTGACAGAAGATGATTTCTTCTATTGTTGCCAGTAGATTCACTTGAAAATTTATTTCAGAGTTTTGATTGAGAGGTACATCAGACGAGAGAGGAGCGAAATTGCCGAAATCAGAATCGCAAGAGCAGTTTTCTAGCATGGGGAAGTCTGTCAACGAGGGTATTTGAAGGATTCTAAATCGGTGACACTATGTTTGAGATATATTTCCCTATCAATCCTAATAACGTTGGTATGCCCCTTTAGTGGAAGCCACAGGTGAGACCAATCTATGCTAAAGTATCCATTCAATTTCTCGGATGAATCTTGACTAAGTAGTAGTCCATAATCTTATGGGATATCTACTACGACTATGTCAATCACATGAAAAAAATTTGGTTGGGTAGCCATTATGATCATGACATCCTTAAGTTCTCCAATAACTTTTACATGAGTTCTATCTAGTTGTATAACGTGTTTATCACTTTTGATCAGAATTGCATTCAATTTCTTGCAGATTGACAATGGCATGACATTGGAGGATGCCCCTGAATCGACTAAACAATTATGTAGGTTTATGTTGAATACTTCAAATATTAAAAGGAAAGGTGGGAAAAAAGGCTTTCCTCTCTTGTCCAAAGAGCAAGCATTTACATTTGGTTTGTTCTTTAAATTTGTGGGAGGTGGGACTTCACCTAGATCAATGCTTGTTATAGGAGCTTCTATTGACTTTAGGGCATGCAACAGAAAATCCTTTTGTTCGGGAATTCTTCACATATCCATGACCGACACATTAGCCTTCAACTTATTTAAGTCTTGTACTACGTTGTAGTCTAGCTTGGGTGACTCCCATGTATGTATGTTTATAGGATTTATTTGGAAGACACAAGGTGCTTTCGAGTGATCAGTTGTTTGTTTTCCTCTCGAATATTGGACAGTGATAAGGTCATTTGAGACCAATTGACCCTTACTTCACGTTTACACCACCAAAACCTCAGCAGGTGGTTCCTGAACTTCAAACACATCATCGAGAGGCATCGGTAATTCATGATCCCATAACAACATGAATGTTTCTTCTGAAGGCTCAGCTTCCTCTTAATCAACGATGTTCACCACTGAGACGCTTGATTGTTCGGTAAGAGAAAATTCGTCTAGCAACCGATTGGCCATTAAATTCATAGCATGCACCCATTGGGGGCACTCTCTTTCGGAATGTTTCTCTTGATGGTACGCACAAAAAGAGTCGGATGCTACATTACCCAGGTCGATGTTTTTGTTGTTTGGGGAAGGTTCAATCGCTTTGAAAGGTGGGCTTCTTTTAAAAAAGGGTCTATAGGGCCTTTGACCTTGGTTTCCTTCCCCAACACTTCTTTTAATTTCTATGATTTCATTCAACAGTTTCTTTATCATCTGTTGTAGGTCTTCTATGTCTCCACTTCCCTTTTCAGGACCTTCTTCTGTTTGTTTTCTCGGGGGTCTAGTCAACAAAAGTCCTCTCCTATGTCGAGGTTGAACTTCCTTCTTAACTAGTGAGACCTAGCCCTATTTTCATCCCTTCATTTGGAATTCAATAATTTTGGCTTCCTCAAAATTTTTCAGCTAGGGTATGTTTGACAACGCTTTTCACAAACATGGAAATAGAAGCAGGGAGAGAATTAGCATACACCTCAATTTGCAACTCTTGAGTAGGTTTAGATTCGGGTTGAAATTTGTTCAGGATAGTGGTAAACCATTGATTGAAGTCTTTAACCTTCTCTTTTGAACTCATGGTGGCGGCGAACAGTTCAGCCATTAAAGTTGCTTTGGTGGTTTCTTCTGCAATGTTTTGTAAGAAATCCTTTTGAAACTTCATCCAACTAGTTATGGACCCCACATGTAAGTTAAAATACCAAGTCAAGGTTGAATTCTCAAAGGTATAGGGAAAAATCATACACACTACATCCTCATGTTGTATGTTCATCGGTCTTATAGCTAGTATGAACTTTGTAATATGGTCTTTAGGCAATCTGTAGGTTTCAAGGTTGAATTTGGGAAGTAATTTTTTTGGATGTTGAGGGAGGTGATGTACCCATCCTGGCATTTCCAGAGAATATGTTTCCAACCAAGGTTGATTATTCTGAGGTGGATTTCCTCTTTCTTCATTATTATCATTATTATCCTCAATGTCATCTAATTCTAAGGCTGAGCGACGCGACTTAAACCCTTCCTCATTAGATTCGAAATCGTCAGGCTCAGACTAGTTACCAGGTGGTGTTTTAGGGATCAGATTAATCGGTTGTTCGATCTCAGTGAGGGAAAAATATTTCATTTCTTCTACTGTGTGAAGAAAAACCTAGTCAGGGGTGTTGAGAACTGGTCTTTTGTTGTCTATGAGGAAGTAACGGGGCTAAGGGTAACGATCTAATTTGTCGAGCGTAAGCCCTTGTGATTCTTCTGAACTGTTACAACTCCTCGTGGGGAAGAGCATAAGGTATTTCAAGGAATAGGTGTTCTACTTCCTCGTGTTGGGGTGAGTTACCAGTTTTGGGAGTACTCTCTGTGTGTGGGTTTTCTTGATAATGACTAGCCATGCATGTGGTTTGTTTTGAATCTGTAGCCTATGTGAAATATATTATCAAAAATATCGTTAGTCATTCATTAATTCAAACCCTCCTTCTAACGCAAATTATATTGAGGGGTCCAAGATCCCTTTAACTCAACAGTAGGAACCAAACTCACCTTAGAGGACCAATTAGACTCTGCAGCGTTTGATGGGTGGAATGTTTCTCCGGATATTTCGATCTAGATAATTTATCTATGGGATTTACTTAGTGATTGACAAGATATCTTTTTGTGAAAGTTCCTCCTTCATATTAAATGTTCTCTTTTGTCTTTTATTTTATTAGATGAGTCTGATAAAGTAAGGTGTGATGGTATAAACCAATTGATAGAAGGTATTCTTAACTACTGAAGAAGGTTGAGCCTGGGATAACCCTCATGTTTTAACATGAAAACAACGATATTCACACCTATTACAAGTCTATTAATAATACATTAACTTGATGGTATTTCAACAGTGACTGAGATACAATTATTGAAAGAAAATATACATGCAATAAGAGGAGTGAAAGAAAAATATTTTCCTTAGCTCTACCATCAATCACACATTAACACAACAATTTGTTTACTCATCATTAAGAATAAAAGAACTGTTAAAATATTGAAAAAGATAGCTTATCAATAGATTCAGAAACTCTTACTCATTACAGCACTGTTAAAATATTGAAAAAGATAGCTTATCAATAGATTTAGAAACTCTTACTCATTACAGCACTGTTAAAATATTGAAAAAGATAGCTTATCAATAGATTCATAAACTCTTACTCATTACAGCATCAACTACTAAAATAAAAGTTCGAAGTAGTTCCTCCTCAATCCAATCACATAACGCCTTTGATGAAAAACAAAATTTTGTCTCTCATTCTAAAATAACTTATTAATAAAAGTTGCTTGGAAATAATTATTTACAATTATCAAAAAGAGGGTCCTTTCCCCAAAACCATCGACCCTCTCTAAAAGGTCAATCCCCTATTTATAAAGAATCTCTAACTAAAAATGGTTGCTACAAGTTTGTGTTAAGTAAAACAAAAGATTGCCACTTGGCGCTTGATCTCTTTTTTCTCTAGAAATAATCTCGTGGTTCTACTAGAGTGGATGACTCTTATCGTATTATGACCACTTGACGAAGAGATTCTCGCATGTATTAGCATGCGAGAATCCATGTTATTCCATCGGGGCTGAAAGAGTTTCCTTCACTTCTATTGCTTTCTCTCTATATTTGATGACTTTGGCACTTAAACGTTGCAGAACTGCATGAGCCTTGATCATATGTTCCATAAAATTTTGTATTTGACCCAGTGTCATGATTTCCACCTGCGCGATATCCACTTCCCATGTTGAGTCTTGTTATGCATGTCATTTGACTATGTAATGCAAGTTGACAAAGTATTCGGGTGAGCCGGACTCTAGGAGGCCAATATATTTCATCTCCTGATTGATCTTTTCCCAGCTTCTTTCGCACTCATCTAAACTCTTTTGTATCTCTCGTTGATTTTTTTGGGCCATACTTACCCATTATTTGGTTGCTTTCCTGATCCGGGAGATGTTTCTATCCATCAACACTCGAATTCCATGCTCCTCTGTGTCTCATCCCTTCTACACTGCGTTGATGTAATTGATCTGTTCTATAGCTTGGTATGTCTTTTCATACCATATCTCCACGTCCTTACAGGTTTCCAGTGCCATAAGGGTATCTTCTTGATAATCAGCCACACATGCAGTGAAGAGATGTCTTTCACTCATGAAATTTGCATATGCATCTTGGAACTCACTCTTCAGAAAAATTGTGGCCTGCATTGAATCTGGGTAATATTTTTCCAGATGTCGCAGATGGTCTAGCTCCTTTTGTGTTGTGGCCAGTTCCTTTTCATCTCGCTTTTCTCGATCCAGTGTGGCATCATTGATATCCATCCATTCGTCGATGAGCTCATATGTCTTCACATTTTCTATGTTGATCACCTTCTCCTCCCTAGTGATGAGAATCTAGCTATCCAACATGAGCCTTCTTTTCTTGGTGTTCCTCCTCATGATGTATATCCTCTTCCTGTCATAATAAATCTCCTATATATGAATGACCTCATCAATGGCCTTAGGGATTTGTTGGTCTCCCCGGGTCAAAGTGTTGCCCAAGATTCATGTCGTATGTATTTTCTCTAGGACTGATTCTTGTACTTCTTTGACAGGTGAAACTTCCATATGTTCCAATGGTTCGAACTTCGTCTGACGTTCATGGGATGGTGAGGTATCGACAAAAATTGAAGAGATAGTGACAAGCTCAATAATTACTTGGTGATCGACTGTAGAGGTGTCGATATCTGGCTATTGCAATTCCTCTTTTTGTCCACATGAACCTAGCTCATCCCTTGAGTTGTCTTTTGGGGTCCCTGATAGGTCAAGAATCTTAGTGTCTAAGATACTTTAGGCCTCATGGTCACCCTACAGAGGGTTTGGAATTGATGCATCGAGACTTGGAGTAGGTGTTCCCCCTGGTTCTTTCTCCTCTATAATTGGTATCGGAGTTAGAAGCGAGACCTTCGAACTCTCTTCATCATCATAGATAGTTATTATGTGAAAAGCAGGCACGTCTCCCTCCTTTGGTGTCTGAGCCTGCAATATACAGGTGCTCAATTTCTTAGAGATGATTTCTCCCCAGTTGAAACTACTCCTAGAAATAGCCATAGTGTATTCTAGGGGCATCCATGCCTCTGAGAACTTGGAGAAATCTTTTTCCCCATATAATCGGCAAATTATAGCCATTAAGTAGATATATGACTTCTTCATATTTGTTGTCCCGTACTAGTTGTTGCTCCGATTTGTGAATTTCTTGTCTTCCTTCCAGCAGGAGGCCATTAATTCGTTGGTGTCATGGAATTCATAGAACTTCACCACGAAATCTATGGTCAATCGCTCCTCTGGGTCCCTGATCTTGTAATATTTTTGAACCTTTGTCAGGAGAAAAAATCTTACACATCCTCCATTCTCATCATTGATTAGGAACTTTTGTGCATTTGTACGATCGATTATCCAACCGAGAGTCTCAATGCAGGGAAAGACTGGGTTCGATAGGATACCATATGCAAGCACTACCACCAGATATTCAAAAAAACTTGGTCGTCGAGCGCCCTTACATTCCGGTCATTGTGGGGGATAAACTCCAGGTACTCTTCTCGATTAATTGTGTTGAACAAATATCCCCATTGTGGGAGAATTATCTTTGATCCAATGGTTGCTTCTGTATCACCAAAAGTAGGGGGCTCAGAAAATTCCTTCTTAGTCGATGTTTTGATGATTTGTTCCTCTCTCGCAGAAAATTCCAACTACCTCACTACGCTGGGAGAAAACCCTACACCGACCTCTGCTTCCCTCCATTTTGGTGCCCTTGGCGAGCGTCTGGTCATTGGCTTCCTTGGAGGCATTTTTGCCTACAGAGAGAACAACGTTAGACACCATGTTGCAAATAGAATGTTGATACATAAAAAAGCGACCGCTGAAATGATAAAATTAACACATACCTCTTCTTCACACTAGCTTAACCTGGTTTTGAAACTTTGAGAATCAAGGCAACTCTTGAGATGCTCTCTTCACTTCCTCGACTGCTCTGGAAATGAGAAACTTGTGTGCAGAATGTTGGGGTTCAAAATTGTCTTAGTGATTTAAACGAAGATAATACTTACCCTGTCGCATCAGTTATTCAATTCAGGGTGTAGGTGCGGTTCTACAAAATCTGCCACCAGATCCACATTATGCTCGAGATTTAAATGCAATTGTAGGTTGGCGACGCAGGCACGGGCTATAATGTGGTTCATTGACAATTTAAAATTCCTTTTGTTCGATCAACGCATGAGGTAGAAAAGTATGCGGAGTGAAAGATTAATTGGCATATTAAATGGCATAATTAGATCTTATTTTGTGCCAAAAATGTTTCATCGTTCCGCTAATTTAACGAGTGGATCAGGAGTCGACGCTTTTCTTTAGACAATGTTCATTAATATCTCTTGGAAAAACTCTGACGCTGATCCATCTTTCTATACGGCCCTGATGTGGAAATGTTGACCTGGAAGTGTTACTAGGACATGGGGAAACCTAAGATGACTCGAGATGAAACTAAGCTGTATGAAATGCCTACACGAAAAAGACACGCGGCATTTGAGATTGGCATATTCATTTAAGAGTGTTATTCAGAATCGGGGATTTTCATTAGATAAGTGTTTTAACAAACAGGTCCTACTCTACCGATGCCGAAAAAGTATCAAGGATCGGCAATCGGCAATAAGTTTAAACAAGTGTTCCGGGATTACCCCCTCGAAATTTGTCGATGCTGAAAATGCATCGGGGATTGGTGATCGGCAATGTGTAACTGCGAAAACTTTCCACGATTTAAATCTTTGAGATTTCACCGACCATGAATAAACGCATCAGTAATCGGCTATTGGAGGTTCATCATGGCCCATGTTAATGTTTATCCCTCTCATATTTCGTCGATGCCAATGGGAAATCGACAATTTCCTAAATCTTCTTTGCGAACAACCAGCGCAAATCTACTCCGTTGTTTACCGATGGCGATGATACATTGACGATTGGCAATTATTGTTACTATGTGGTCATTTTCCTTGCTCGGATTTTACCGACGTCAAACATAAGCGCGTGGGTCACAATTTTAGCTGCAGATTCTTAGTTAAAATGTCAACTTCTTTTTAGATACAAAGGTTTCACTATGACAGGTCAAAATAAATCCAACTTGATCGATGATGAGACCCCCTAACCCTCACTTAGGCTGGTGGGATGTCAAATTTTCTCTTCTTCAACTTACTTCGTTTTGGGAAATACACATTATAATTGGATTCTACTCGTCGAGAGATTTCCAACGATTGTAATCTTGCCCCAAATCTAACTCAATTTCCATGGTTATGGCCTCTCTAAGTTTTTCAACCCTCTACCACATGGCATCCACGTGTCTACTTGTCACTCACACCATCGGATGTGGCCCTGACGTGGTGCCTATCACCTATCTCATCAACTCAACAATTATGATCTCTCAGGACCCTTCCTCATCATCGTCGGGATTCACTTTCCCTCACGAAGAAATTAGTTACCTCCATCCTCAAGTTCCGACGACAAACTCTAAAGAGTCTAGTCTCCAAATCCGTCGGCTCTCGGACCTTGACACCCATTGGATTTGATTATTTCAGTGCCTTCAACTTGCACAACGATTAATGCCCATGCTAGAAACTATTCTAAGGCAACTAGGTGGGACCTATGACAATCTATGGTTGATATTCAATCTCTCCCATTCGCCGATCGATGGTCCTCATCTAATATTGAAAGGGTCTTCATCGTCATCGAAGTGCATTTAATTCAACTTCGATGTTGACTTTCAACTATTTGGTCCCTATGATTTCTTTGGACAAATCAGATAGTGTTCGCAACACCTCTGTCGATGATTAACATCAAATCTTTGAGTTCTATATAGGGAATAGTTAATGCTCTTGGTTCCCCCTCTCTGTAACCAGTCGAATATGATCCAAGAACTATGATCTATCTAGACATCTTTCGACAGATCAATGAATTCCAAATATTTCGTCGGCATCGGCCCATTACTCCAGCCTCCTTCCCAAGACTTATGATTGTTCTTCTCTCGATGAAACTAACTCAACATCAACGACCCAGATTTTTCCTTTCTGGCCTACACCAAATCAATGACCCCTAAGCTCTTAGGTTTTTTTTCAGAAAAGATGGATCTCATGGATCCAATGATTAGGATAGTTCCTTCGATATATATATGGGCAATGGCCTCTCTTCATTGTCTTCGAATTTTCCCCACTCCAACTCTTGATCGCTTCAAGGATCTTGTCCCCAACTAATGTCTCATATGCACTCATTGCACTGAATCGAATTTTAAGAGTCATTTCAACTCAAAACACATGATTTTTCATTGGAAGACTATCTGACTCGAGACTTCGTCAAATTTTGGGTTTCAACAAGCCAACACCCTAAGGTTTACCAAATCCTCAAGGTTTCGTAAACTGCTCTAAGACCCTCATGGTCCTTTCAACTTCATTGTAAGTGAAGTTATTTCATATCTTGCAAGCTTTCCACTTAAGGATAAGAGGTTCTAACAGGACTTGGGGTTTCATACTCTACCCAGAACTTCACAGAGGCAGGGAGACTCTCGTCACCTCCCAGATGATTTTTTGTCCATATCATGTAAACTTCCCTCTCATGGCCTTAATACTTCTAGGAATACACAACACCACACCATGTTTAGTTGACTCCCTGAATTCAACAGATTAATAGTGGAAATAAAAGCACACATTCCATTTAATCAAAGCTTTCATACATTCAAATGCATTCATATTTTCCTTAATTTGGAACCCACACATTTACAATACTATAAGACAATAAACAAGCAAGATTAAACACTTATATGTTCAAGGAAGTATTAACAACAAACTGACTGAGAGAGGATTTCTTTCCTCCCAACCTTAGGCCATACTGCAGAGTTCCTTCCTACAGTACACCACCCCCATGCCAAGCCATGATATCATAAGGGAATGATTCAATTAGTCTTCAAATTCATATGATCCAGGAAGGTTACTCTCCTTCCTCTATAGAAAAAAATAGAAGTTTCCCCCTTCCCACTAAGCTCAGGGCTTCCATAGGTTTATCAGGTAGTTTATCAACTGGATTTCCTTTGCACAAGGGAGTCCCTTCTCTACTATACAGTGCCTTGGTGACCTCCCCTTACCAATGTCAGTTTTTGTCCAGTAAGTACCAAGTTGCGGCCCTTTATCGCTTCAGTATGGATTCATGTCTTCTCTATATCAAGGTGATCATCATCAAATTGGTCAAGCTTTCTATTTTCTTCAAGGAAAGATTTCCACTTCTTCCTCTTTTACCTGTGCCAATGAACACCTTTGTTTGTTGTGCCATTGTTCTATGAGTTCATAGATTCTACTCTTTCTTAGAGTATTCTCTCTATGCATTGTGTGTTGTTCTCCCTCCTCTTCTGATGCCCATGTCTATCCTCCTCCATATCTACGTGCATTCCCTTCTCTCCTCTCTTGGTGATGTTTTTCACCTTTGGCCTCTTCCTCTACCAATCCTTGGGACTCATGTGGCTTTTGTAAGATGTGAGATTATGTCTGGAGTCTGAATTTTCAAAGGGGCAATTTCATGGTTTCCTACTGTCAAGTTGTTCAATTGACCCCTTTTTCCTTCTTCAAGAGACAAAAACCGTCAGCAGTTATTAACTTCTCCAACCACTACCCTGACTTCCATTACTAGTCATGTGGCCCCCATACTGATCTGGGTATGTTGGTAGGTGTAAGCTCATGTTTATACGTATAAGAAATCTTTCTAAGTAAGATTCCTATTTTCTTTACTAAAACATCTCATTTCCGCCTCACCTATCCACTTCATCAATTCTACATGTAATATCATGGCTAGTACTCTCAAGGCTTTTCGTCCTTAGTCAGTTGTTTGGTGTTTTCATTAATCAAAACATGATTACAAGCTTCATAAACATAATCATATGGAGTCTTAAGCATAATTACAACTATGGGGAAAAAAAGGTGTTACAATCTTCCTGAAACTTTGGAGGGGGGTGATAGTTCCTACTTGGATCTTCTGGTTATGTTGCCAAGGCTTGGAATCTATTATGGGCTTGGATGTTATCCATTTCCTTCCAAATCAAACCTTCAGAGCCTCTTTTTTGGTGGTTGAAAGTTTGACTAATCCTCTTCTCCTTTGCCTAATGTTTTGACAACCCTTCCTCATCCAATCTGCTCGAGGTTTTTGGGCATTTGAATTCCATATCACCATACTCTTTAAAAGAAATTTTCTCATATTGCAGCGTTTGAATTTATTTTTTTGGCTCCGAGGAAAAGAGTAATCCTTTTTGGTATAGGTGTGCTTAGAACAATGTTTGTGTGGACTTTTGAATAGGTAGCCAACTTTCTTTCGTATGTTATCTTAGATGACTTAATAAATCCAATCAACGTAAAACAATATCCTTTCCAGAATGCAAAAGGGAGGTATGGCAATATGATTCATATTGTAGTGATTATGGATTTAGTTCCATTCTCGGATCAAACCCATTGATCCAATACTTCCTCCTTTAATGAGGAACCATGGACCTCCTTTGAAAATTTTCTATCTGACCTCTTTTGAAAATGTTCTTTCAA
>ML783123.1:1285105-1323601 GCA_009831015.1 Picea engelmannii | reverse complement strand
CATGTGGATTATATAAATATATAGGCGTTCTCAAAATGTTCTACATTTTGGCATTTTTGGTTGGAATCGGGTGATATAAATGTTGTAAGTAGAGTCATATGAAAGGAGAGGTGTGTTAGATCAGAGACAGTAGGAGGAATCTTCAGAGAGAACAAAGGTGTGGGATCTATATTTCACTTTGCCGACTAGTTTTGTAAGGGAGACTGTAACTATATGATGTCTATTTGCATGTAAATATCCCATTGTTATGATAATCTTATGTAATATCAATACTGTTTTAACTCATACTTTTATTATATGTGATGCTTCTTGTGATCTTTAGTGTTCTTCTACAATATTTAAGAGATCTTTAATGCATCTTTATAATAATGTCTAAATCTACCTATAGGAAAATCAAAAGCAATGGCTAAGAGGTAGAAATTGAAGGGATGTTAGTTCCAAAGTATGAAAGTGAAGTAGGGCATGAAGAAGAGGAAATAAGTCCATTTATGTTGCTCAAAAACCGATCTATGAATGAGGTTATGTTTGGTAAATAGTTGACAATGGAAGGGTTTGTTAGAGTGTACAATGCCCATATTAAGGGTTCCTTAGGATCTATCTAACCTTTAATTCTCTGGGCTCAATCATCTCCTTCAAATAATGAGCCTTGAAAAGGGTTATTGATCTGAATAAACCTGACATCCTCCTCCTATAAGAGACAATGTAGGAGACAATGTAAAATGGGGATAAAATAATTAGCTATCTAAGAAGATGGCTTGGAGGTTGGAAGTTTAAGGTCATTGATGATAGAATCAGGTATGTGGTTATCATTAAAAAATCTATACATTTGTCTATACCTTTCTTTGTGCAATTGGAAACCTAAAACCCTTTGATGTAGAAAAATACCAAAATTTGTTATGTAGGACAAAGAGCAAAAAACTTTCCTTGGTGCAAATTGCATGATAGGATACACTAAAATGAACCCTCAGGTTTGAAAACCCATTCAATTTGAGTGGTTCAAACTGTAAAAAAGTTTCTAAGTAATTTTACATAAGCTTGTATACTTAGTTTTTCATTTGCAATCATAAAAGATTTGATGTGCAAGAGAGGCAATGTTTTCCTTGTAAATTGGAAGGTCAAAACTGTACTAAGTGACGAAATTAAAATGCACACCCAAGATTCCTTGTAGCACCTAAAATTGTTTAATAAGTTGTACAATGGATATATCTATATTTTGTATTTATCTATTTCATTTAAAGAGAAACTTTATAACATAAAAGGTTGATTTAAGGCACCAAGATTTCAAATTTCATGTAAATATGAAGTCAATATTTCCTTAGAGTAAAATGCACACCCTTGTATCAATTTTGACCCTATTAGGAAATGAGGAACACCTCCACACTAAACCTAGAAGAATATAGAAAGAAATATTTAATCAAGAAAATAAATGACGAACCAAACACATAATACACAGAGATTTTACCCTGGAAACCAAAACCGGGAAAACCAACATTCCTTGAGAATTATGCTCTCTTGTTGTCTTAATCATTCAAAATAAAACGTTACATGTGTTAGCGATAAAAAATGCACTGGTATTTTTGGAATGTCTTCTCAAATTTTACTCAATGCACTCATTTCTAAAATTTTCTAGCGAGTATTTTAACTTCCAGATCTTTCGCAAAGCCCTATGTGATCGTTTTCACCTACATTTCAAAGCATCGTCAATGCCTCCTAAACCCTAGCTTTTGTGGCTTCTTTATACTCTGAAATGAAATGTATATTTTATTTCTAAATTCCTAGGCAAAAAGTGATGTGTGCACTTAAGTGTTTTATTCCTAAACTATCCTAAACCTAAGCCATATCACATCAAAATGATATACCAAATTCTTTGCTAAACACCAAGCCACACCAATCTCCTACATATCTCATCGATTCTATGTATTAAAGCCTCAGGCTCAAACTAAAATATCAAAGCCCACATGCTAGCCATGAGTTATAGCCAAGCTATGAGTCATACCACGAGTTAACCTACGAGCCTAGTTTTCATGCTAAGTTTAAAGTCTATCACCTAAAACCCCATTCAATAACATAAGGCCATGAGTCAAACTCTCAAGCCCAACATTAAGCACTAAGCCCAATTCCTCATGCCACGATCCATGCCACATCTAACAACATATGCACACATTTCATTTTATGAGTCCAAGTTCATATGTCAAGGCCACATGGAAAATCAAATGTCAATCCATATCACATCAAGGTTCACATTGTCATGTGCCAAGTTCAACTCCTCATTCAAACGTCCACGTATGAGCCACTCATCAAGCGCACATGCCAAATCGATAAGTCAAACTTCAAGACCACCAGCCCAGCGTTGAGCGCCATTTCTATTTCACCTCATCAACAGGTGTCAATTGTCAAATCATATAAGTGTATCATGTAGGGTCTAGACAAATACATGGGCAGCTGCCAGTTTTGCAAATGGTGACGTATACCAGCATTGCCAAGTCGACAGGTTAATCTACAGCTAAGTCACAAGTTAAATCAAGCTACCACATATACCTAAAAATGAAGATTTCCAAGCAGATGTAAAAGCAATCAAAAGTTATTTGAACAAATAATACAATTATGATTGTTAGTTCTGCACAGGGTTTTCCTCATGGTATCATTTATCCTATCAAAGACCTCACTGATTTAGCTGTGTGGGTTTTCGCTTTCATCTTGATCTCTGCCTTAGAGGTTTTGTGTTCCTTTTGCTCGCAAACTAGGGTATCATCATGTGTGTCAAGCTTGGATGCTCAGCACTCAAAATCAGCCTTCCAGTGGTTGAAGCAATGCCACTAGCAAGATCTTGAATGTTAGATGAGCTTCCAAGTGTTGAGGCCGTTAACTACAAAAAATGCAGGCCATGCGTTAGACACATATCTAGTTGAAAAAATTACGGAGCATTAAAAGTTTGCAGCTGATTGTGAATATCAAATGAACATCAAGCATTAGTTCGCAAGGAATAGATGCCCAAATCTGAGGTTAATAGTCTGAGACGTCTATTATGCTAGAACCACCATTCAATGAATTGAATGATTTTATATGTTGAACATCTTTCTAATGAAGCAATGGAAAATGGAAATGGAAGCCCTGTAGTCTTACAGTCAGGAGTAACTCTCACAGAAATGTTACTTTATGTCGGTCCCAAGACTGGTATCAAAACTATGTTCAACCCATGGTGTTGAAAGTCTTATTCATTGAATGTTTTTATACAAAGGTTTATATCAGTAAATTAAGAATGATATACAGGTGTTAACTGAAGTTGCTGAGAACCTACAAGAAGAACAGGGGCAAGAGCCTTTGCCATCTGATCAAATTCCAGAGGAACATACTTAAGAAAGAATAAAGGACTCATTTTGAACCAGAAATATTTATGTGCTTGTGCACGGAGAATCAAAGAAGACAATAAAAGGATTTGGTTCAAATTCTAAAAGAACAGATGGTAGCCATGGAGGCAGAGTGTACCCATTTTGAAGATTTTTTTGGGCCAAAGCAGATCTTTCACCGGCATAGGAAGCACATCTACAAATAGTTAGTCATTGAAAAGCAGAGCTTTCACTAGCTAACTAGCAAATTTCAAGGCGGAAGAGCTGGTGAAACCGCAGATAGGGCAGAGAAGTTGTATTTTCACCCAGATCCAAGTTTTTCTTAATCAAACGCCTGGAGGAGGGTTTCAAAGGATGGAAAATAATTAAACACATCATATTTAAGGTTCTGTTATGATGTTTGAGGTGTTTAGCAAGGTGGCAAAGTGGAATTAGCTACCTATTTTATGGGCACAGAAACAGTTTTTTACTAAAAGTGGCAAATTCGACTTATCTTATCTTCTATGGATATTCAGCAGCCTTGGAAGGATTTCTACACTTGTCAAAGTTTTGAAGGATATGAAGATCATCAAAGATGAGGAATTGACCTATTTTTTAGGATCTCTTCCTATTTTCTTGTGTCAGTTTTGACTGTCTATTTCAAGTAAACTTGATCCTCCTTTATAGGATCTTAGTTATTTTGTAAATGTTATAAAGCTAATAACTTCAGATGAAGTAAAGGTTCGATTTTCGATATAGAATATACTATATTGTAAACAAACTTTTCCATATGATAATACAAATCACAGTTTTCTCTCTCTATTGATGTCAGATTCTCATCTTTCCTTTTGTACTCTTATTCAAGTTGTTTTAGCTACAGAATGACTGGCATATCATTGGTTAGCTCATAACTTGATTAATAGTTGCTTATCATTGTTTATTAAACCCTACATTTGTATTTGGTTTATAAGCATTGTTTTTTCACCCACTTAAAAACTATTATCTGATTATTGATCCTTGAGAGCACTGGTTCATTTGATTCTCGTTTTGACTGTCTGAATACCATACTATAATTGAGTTATCCCATTCATCCACACATACATTAAACAAAAATAGTTTTACTTTAAGTTACCAAGAATCTTTGATCTACAACCTCAAAGAGTTTCTTGGAGTGATAACAAATTGGCACCGTTGCCGGGGAGAGGAGATTGAAGCTCAGCTTCCTTGGGACATGACAAAATCCAACTTTGATGATAGACAAAGTCTAGACATGAATCGGTTGTAATCATCTATCTGGCGACTCCATGAAGGAAGGATTCAATGGCGACTCCATTGTTCTGAAATCTGTTGGTGACTCCACTGGTATGAAATGAACAAGAGGTATGCATTTTGCAATTTCTCAAGTATTTTTGGTTACCCTCATCCATTGCCTAGTAGAGACTAATGGGAACGTAGTATTCCTAGATTTCGAGGAGAAGAGTGGGAAGTGCCAGTTGAACATTTGTTGGATTTTCATGATTTCATTCATCGGTTGAAAATTTTGCATGAGGATGTTCAGATCAAGCTCTTTGGGTTTTCATTAGAGGGGATTGCTCATGATTGGTACCGGTCACTCTCTGTTGCCAGTATCAGTTCTTTGGCAGATTTTCATGCATCCTATCATTTGTTTTGCAAAGAAATATTTTTAGATGATCTTCTATATCCTGAATGTTGTCATGAATTTCATTTATTGACTAAAGAGTCAGATAGCCATGAAGAGTATGTTGTTATAGGGGATACCTCTCATTGTGACCGAGACATCGATGATCTTCAAGATGGTAGCCATAGTATAGATGCCTTTGACATTGTACCAAATGCATCTACTATCTTAAATTGTCATGAAGATCAGATTGTCCCATTTGAAAACTTGAAAAATGATAAACAGAGTTTTATATTAGCATGTGATAGATTTGAATCTACAGCAAATGCTAAGGACAGTTCTTAGCTTTCAGATTTGCAGACAAAGGGGAATTGCAACGGACATGAAGAGGAAGATGACGAGAAAAAAATTTCACATCAACAATTGAGTTTTCATTTTCCTCTAATAGAGAGAGAACAGTTCACATTCAACATCGATATCAGTGAGGACAGCGAGCAAAAAAATTTCGTTTCTCATTCGGGACTAGAAATATTATCAAAGAAGGCATCTATTTGCAAATAGAGAGACATTCACAGAAAGGCAGTTATTTTATGTGAGTCAGAATGTTTATAATCTTGGATTCAGAGACCCAGTAGCAGCTTTGATGGAGTTGTATATCTCACATCCTCTAAAAATTTCAAATTTTCTTTACTCATTGGTATTCATCAATGAGTATGCCTTTCTGAAAGTTTATTTATCATTGTTGATATCTTTCAGTTACCTTCTATCAAGCAATGACAGAGATAAGGTTTCTTCATTTTTAAAACTGCTTGAATGGTTGTTATGGAAGTCAACATTTGCCTAATTAAATTGCAAAGCTGGGTTAATGTAGGAGTAGATAGGTGAATAATCTCTCTATACGAGCAGTTAGATCATGTTCAGTTTTTGGTTGTTGAATAAGCAAAACAGGCTACAGGCAGGTTATAGATTTGCCAAGGATCGGTTATAAAATCCAGATGATCCCATGCCCAATGTTAAATGTGGCCATATGACTCCATACCCAATGATAAAGGCAACTGGAACTACTAGGTTCTTGGAAACCTCACAGGGAGGTCTCCATCCCAGTTGGATCCAAATGTTAGCGATAAAAAATGCACTGGTATTTTTGCAATGTCTTCTCAACTTTTATTCAATACGCTCATTTCCAAAATTTTCTAGCTAGTATTTTAACTTCCAAATCTTCCTCAAAGCCCTATGTGATCGTTTTCACCTTCATTTCAAAGCATCGTCAGTGCCTCCTAAACCCTAGTTTTTGTGGCTTCTTTATACTCTGAAATGAAATGTGTATTTTATTTCTAAATTCCTGAGCAAAAAGTGATGTGTGCACTTAAGTGTTTTATTCCTAAACTATCCTAAACCTAAGCCATATCACATAAAAACCATATACCAAATTCTTTTCTAAACACCAAGCCACACCAATCTCCTACATATCTCATCGATTCTATGTATTAAAGCCTCAGGCTCAAACTACAATATCAAAGCCCACATGCTAGCCATGAGTTATAGCCAAGCTATGAGTCATACCACGAGTTAACCTACAAGCCTAGTTTTCATGCTAAGTTTAAAGTCTATCACCTAAAACCCCATTCAATAACATAAGGCCATGAGTCAAACTCTCAAGCCCAACATTAAGTGCTAAGCCCAATTCCTCATGCCACGATCCATGCCACATCTAACAACATATGCTCACATGTCATTTTATGAGCCCAGGTTCATATGTCAAGGCCACATGGAAAATCAAATGTCAATCCATATCACATCAAGGTTCACATTGTCATGCGCCAAGTTCAACTCCTCATTCAACAGTCCATGTATGAGCCACTCATCAAGCGCACATGCCAAATCGATAAGTCAAACTTCAAGACCACCAGCCCAACGTTGAGCGCCATTTCTATTTCACCTCATCAATAGGTGTCGATTGTCAAATCATATAAGTGTATCATGCAGGGTCTAGACAAATACATGCGTAGCTACCGGTTTTGCAAATGGTGATGGTTACCATCATTGCCAAGTCGACAGGGTAATCTACAGCTAAGTCACAAGTTAAATCAAGCTACCGCATATACCTGAAAATGAAGATTTCCAAGCAGATGTAAAAGAAATCAAAATTTATTTGAACAAATAATACAATTATGATTGTTAGTTCTACACAGGGTTTTCCTCGTGGTATCATTTATCCTATCAAAGACCTCACTGATTTAGCTGTGTGGGTTTTCGCTTTCATCTTGATCTCTGCCTTAGAGGTTTTGTGTTCCTTTTGCTAGCAAACTAGGGTATCATCATGTGTGCCAAGGTTGGATGCTCAACTCTCAAAATCGACCTTCCAGTGGTCGAAGCAATGTCACTAGCATGATCGTGAATGTCAGGTGAGCTTCCAAGTGTTGAGGCCATTAACTACAAAAAATGCAGGCCATGTGTTAGACACGTATCTAGTTGAAAAAATTCCTGAGCATTAAAAGTTTGCAGCTGATTGTGAATATCAAATGAACATCAAGCATTAGTTCGCAAGGAAGAGATGCCCAAATCTGAGGTTAATATTCTGAGACGTCTATTATGCTAGAACCACCATTCAATGAATTGAATGATTTTATATGTTGAACATCTTTCTAATGAAGCAATTGAAAATGGAAATGGAAGCCCTGTATTCTTACAGTCAGGAGTAACTCTCACATAAATGTTACTTTCTACCGATCCCAAGACTGGTATCAAAACTATGTTCAACCCATGGTGTTGAAAGTCTTATTCCTTGAATGTTTTTATACAAAGGTTTACATCAGTAAATTAAGAATGATATACAAGTGTTAGCTGAAGTTGTTGAGAACCTACAAGAAGAATAGGGGCAAGAGACTTTGCCATCTGATCCAATTCCAGAGGAATAGACTTAAGAAAGAATAAAGGACTCATTTTGAACCAGAAATATTTATGTGCTTGTGCACGAAGAATCAAAGAAGACAATAAAAGGATTTGGTTCAAATTCTAAAAGAACAGATGGCAGCCATGAAGGCAGAGTGTACCCATTTTGAAGATTTTGTTTTGGCCAAAGCAGATCTTTGACCGGCACAAGAATCGCATCTACAAACAGTTAGTCATTGAAAAGCAGAGCTTTCACCGACTAACTAGCAAATTTCAAGGTGGAAGAGCTGGTGAAACCGCAGACAGGGCAGAGAAGTCATATTTTCGCCCAGATCCAAGTTTTTCTTAATCAAACGCCTGGAGGAGGGTTTCAAAGGATGGAAAATAATTAAACACATCATATTTAAGGTTATGTTATGATGTTTGAGGTGTTTAGCAAGGTGGCAAAGTGGAATTAGCTACCTATTTTCTGGGCACAGAAACAGTTTTTAGCTAAAAGTGGCAAATTTGACTTATCTTATCTTCTATGGATATTCAGCAGCCTTGGAAGGCTTTCTACACTTGTCAAAGTTTTGAAGGATATGAAGATCATCAAAGATGAGGAATTGACCTAGTTTTTAGGATCTCTTCCTATTTTCTTGTGTTAGTTTTGACTGTCTATTTCAAGTAAATTTGATCCTCCTTTATAGGATCTCAGTTCTTTTGTAAAGGCTATAAAGCCAAGAACTTCAGATGAAGTAAAGGTTCAATTTTGGATATAGAAGATACTATATTGTAAACAAACTTTTCCATATGATAATACAAATCACAGTTTTCTCTCTCTATTGATGTCAGATTCTCATCTTTCCTTCCGTACTCTTATTCAAGTTGTTTTAGCTACAGAATGATTGTCATCTCATTGGTTAGCTCATAACTTGATTAATAGTTGCTTATCATTGTTTATTAAACCCTACATTTTTATTTGGTTTATAAGCATTGTTTTCTTACCCACTTAAAAACTATTATCTTATTATTGATCCTTGAGAGCACTGGTTCATTTGATTCTCATTTTGACTGTCTGAATACCATACTGTAATTGAGTTATCCCATTGATCCACACATACATAAACACAAAAGCAATTTTACTTTTAGTTACCAAGCATCTTTGATCTACAACCTCAAAGAGTTTCTTGGATTGATAACAACATGTCTAACCTTGGTACACACCTATGACACAATTGACATCATACCTTCTTGCTTTACACAAGAACAACCCTATAGACAATTCGGCTTACATATACATGACTAGAAACCTCTACAGATTGGCTATTCTATGATTATTGATTAGCTTTTACAACATTACAACATGCCTTCTTTATAGGATTTACAGTACGAAAAACCCTAAATAAAAGGTTCCCAAAAACGGTTACAAATCCATGGAGATAATTGGAAATAAATCCCACAAGTCTTGGTATTTTGTTACATTCAACTACCAATTCAGATTACCAGTCGACCTTCATTCGATCTTCAGTCAATTTCCAAATGCCTTCATGTCAAACTCTTATCAATTGACCTCTTCGACTTACTATTGATTTATTTGACTTTGAATTTACCCAGTCAAACCACCTCAACCTTCGACTTGTTGTCAATTCCTTCGAATTCGATTTTCAGTCGATCCACCTTGACCAAACTTTCACTACAAAGAATACAACAACCCAACATTCTCCCACTTTTTGTTTTCTTTTTTGAAACTGGGAGACCTATGAATTCTTGTTCAAATACTTAGGGAATAAATTCCCATTGCCTCTCTATATAGAACTTCACAACACTCACAAACTTGGTCAAAGAGTATGTTATGTTTTCCAATGTGTACACTTTATCTAGTAGTACCTTGTTTCTTTCTACCATGTCTCTCATGAAATGGTATTATACATCAATGTTATTAGTATTAAAATGATAAGATGGGTTCTTTGCCAAAAATATTGTGCTTTGACTATTGCAACTTATCTTCATACATCTCTGCTCAAAATTGATTCTTGAACATAGCCTTTGTAGCCATACTTGTTCTTTGCTTCCATGAGTGGCTGCCATGTATTCAACTTCTCTTGTTGAAAGGGATACGAACTCCTGTCACTTACTCATCATGTTGATTGCTCCACCGAACATTTTGAACACATATCCATTGATCGACCTTGATCAATCCATATCTCCAGCCCAGTCGATGTTGAAAAAGCCATGTACATTTAATTCACTGTCACATACAGGTTTTTCTTGGTAGCATATATCATAATCTGTTGTTCCGCACAAATACCTGAATATTCTCTTGATAAGTTTCTAGTTCTCCTTCCCACATGTCGACATGTATCTACTCAACACTCCCACTACATCGGATATGTATGGTTGAGTGAAGAACATCATATACATTATACTACCAGCAACAGTTGTATAAAGAACACGTGCCATGTCCTTTATTTACTCTTGTGTCCTTGGACACTGTTTATCAATTAGCGTTGCTCCCACAGGAATTGGCACCTTCATAGGTTTGCAATCCTGCATGTTGAAATGTTTCAAGATTATTTCGGTATACTTAATATGGTTCAACCAAAGATTTTTATTTGTTCGATCTCTTTTAATCTTCATTCCTAGAATTAATTTCGTTGCACCAAGATCCTTCATCTCGAACTTGGAGGATAAGTGCTTCTTCATCTCCTTTATTTCATTCATGCTGTTTCCAATTAGAAACATGTCATTGACATACAATGATATATATATGAAACACCCACCTTCTTCTTTAAAATATATGCAGTGATCAACTTTGCTTCTCACAAACCACAAACTAAAACTGTATGTGTCAAACTTTTGGTACCACATCCTTGGTGATTTCTTTAGACCATAAAGGGAACTTTTCAGTTTGCACACCCAATATTTCTTTACATTTACTACAAATCCTTTAGGATGTTTCATGTAGATTTCTTCTTCCAGGTCCCCATCTAGGAATGTTGTCTTCACATCCATCTATTCTATTTCTAGATCAAATGCTGCAACCAGAGACATTAGTACTCTAATGGAAGTTAATTTTGCGACAAGGGAAAGATATCACCAAAGTCGACTCCTTCGACTTGGGAATATCCTTTCACTACTAGTCGAGCTTTGAATTTCTCGATTTGACCTGTTGCGTTCATCTTCTTCTTGAATACCCATTTGTTATTGACAAACTTTCGTACACTAGGTAATTTTACTAGATCCCATGTCTCATTCTTATGCAAGGATTCCATCTCTTCAACCATGGCGTCCTTCCATATGTTTCCCTCTATTGATTTGACTACCTCCCCGATCGACTTAGTCGGTGGCAATTAACACAAATGCAGAACTGAAGTCGGGTGGGCTATAGCTTTCGATTAGTTTTCTTACTCGTTTTGACCTCCTTACAATCGGGGTCGGTTGTTCCACCTCTCCTTTTGATTCATTCGAATCATATGAATCATCTTCTTCGTTCCTTAGTTCAAACCGCACCTTCTCTGAATTATTCTCAACTTGAACAATTTCTTCAGGTTTGGATTTACATATGACTTATCTGAATACCACATATCGAATGTACAATGTTTTCCTTGATGTGGGATCCCAAAGCTTATATCCTTTCATTCCTTCTTTGTACCCAATGAAAATACACTCGACTACCTTCTTGTCCTACTTGCTCCTCATTTCCTTGGGAACATGCACAAATGAATCACATCCAAATACTTTGAGATGTGAAACCAAAGGGTTTTTACCTGAACATACCTCATGCAAAGTTTTGTCGACTAACTTCGACGAAGGAGACATATTCAATAGGTATTTTGCAGTGTCGACTGTTGATACTCAGAGGGGGGTGAATCAATATCAAGTACAATTTAAAATCATTTTCAACTTATACTTAAACCATTCAATTATATCCAATAAGAAATGAACAATAGTATAAGAGTTACACCAATACACCACAATACACCATGCACAATATATGAGAAATAATCAATAGTTATTGTTCAAGGGAAGTAATGACTTCCAAAGGTAGCTACAGCTTCCAAATGTAAAGGGAGGGATAAACCTCCAAGAGGAAGATACAATCCTCTAATATAAAGAGAGAGTTGAAATCTCCATCCTTGTCCCTTCCTTCCACCCAATATTATATGAGAGATAATAAAACTTCACATTAAATCATCACCATCAACCAACCATCACATAGAACCTGATAATGCTTCCTGAGACTTCTTCAATTTATAAAATTATTCAATTCTTGGAATACTTTGATCCTGTATATAATATTATTCAATTTATTCTCTGAAACTTCTCCAAGTTTCACTCCTTGAATCCTCCCTAAAAAGAGGTTATAGAGAGAATGGTAGACCTTGTTCAATTCTAGTTTATTCAGGAGACAGAACTTGTACAGAATGCCCCGCACTCAATATTTAACATCTGATTTTGAAACTTGCACACAAGAAACTAAAGTCTGTACTATTTCCAATGCAATTTTTCCCACGTAATTTGGATTCTCGATTAAGAAGTTATGATTGTTTTACCCGAAACACCTGTTTATTGACTAGCTTCAGGACTGGTCACAAACCCTATCTTCCACAGAGTGTATCTCCATAATTATAGTGAATCAAGAGCTGAAAGTTTTATCACAGGTACCTTGATATGTCTTATCAATACCATAGCAATTTCACCATTTGAATCATTCTAGAAAAAAAGTTATAGCAAAAATGGTAAGATGACCTGAAAATAGCATACCTTAGAACACATCACCAAAAGACTTCATCCTTCGGCCTCCTTTACTTCTGATTTCATATGAAATTTGACTTGTGTATCAAATGAATGTATAATTATATTTATTTATACCATTTATGTCACTTTCTTTCAACATTAGGGCTGACCTGACACTTTCTTATTTTGTAATTATTTTCTTTAATTATCTCCAGTGCCTACATGTACTTCCTTCTTCAATTCACTTTGTCATCTTCAAAATTTCATTTCTTCTCAACCATGAGGATCCACGTGACGTGTCACATACCACTGGAAACAACATGATGTATACTATCCATTCATGGGTGTTGTATCTACATGTGAATTTTCCTTCATGTCCAAATACCTTCATCAATCTTGCGGTCCAAAACCCATGACTAGGGTTGACATCAATGACAACAACCAATCTTCCAACAATCTCCCCCTTTGTCATTGATGGCAACACTCATGCTCCCCCTGTCATCATGATCCCAATTTCTCTCCCCCTTTCACATCAATGACAAAGGTTAGGGATTCTCCCCCTGAGTTTAATGGCAAAAGTTAACTCTCTTCTTTGGGGCTGCTCCCCCTAAACATGTGGCACTCAATAATACTTCATACTTATTTTTGGTCTTTGGGACTTTTTCTTCCTTGGAATCCTTTTTTGTGGCTTCTATATTCTCTCTCTTCTTCATGTCTAGGATGTATATGTTGTTTGGTCTTCTTGTTGCAGTTGCAACTAATCTTCTTGAGTTATTTTCTCTAATTTTACATTTTCGGGAGTCAAACGTAAGAGTGTATCCTTGATCACACATTTTACTAACACTGAGTAGATTATGCTTCAAGTCTTCAACCAATAGGACTTTTCCTGCTTTTACATCTTCACTTCCAAGATTTACAGTTCCTTTTCCAAGCATTTTGGTAGATGATTCATCTCCAAATGCAACATTTCCACCCTTTTTCTTTAAGCTGACAAATTTGCTTTGATCTCCAGTCATATGAGATGAGAACCCACTGTCTATGAACCATTCATCTTCTTCTTTGCATTATTTAGAGACCAATGCTATTCGACAATTTTCATTGTGTGGAATTTCTTTCCTTTTTCATGTTGTAGTTGGTATGCAGACTTTTGGCATATGATTAGCTTCCTTCATCTCTCCGCAATCTCGTGCTTTGTGACCAAGATTATTGCACTTGTAACATACAATATTTTGATTCATTCATAGGCCAAACGGATTATAATTTCTATTGATAGGTCTATGAACATTTCCATATCTACTATTTTCACCATTCATGTAGCTTGCATAGTTATTCCTTTCATTGATTCTACAATTGATTGCCTTGTGTCCAAAATTTCCACAAGTATAACAATGTCCAAGAAAGAAATTTTGATATCTGGGCGTAAGTGATCTTCTTTGTGGTGTGGTCCATCTAGGTTCACGATCTATTCTTCTATAGTTTCCTTCATAATGATTGCTTTCATACTGGATGGGAGAGGATCTTCTTGATGTCTCATTCCTTTTGAATTCTGGTCTTCTATCTTGTTATTCAACTTGTTCTGGAATGTTGGTTTCATCATTTTCAACTTCCTTTTCTTATTTTGTTGTCTTCAAACTGTCATTGTATCCTAGTCCTGTCTTTTCGTTTGGAGATCTTTGACTGCTAAGGATCTCATCTAATTTTTCAGTTCTTTTTTCGAAATTCTTCAACTTTTCTGTTGTCAATAGGAGCTCCCCTTTTGTGTAATACAATTCTGCTTTCATTTTCTCATAATCTTCTAATTGTTTCTTCAAGCTATTAATGGTCTTTTCAAGCTTGTAATTCTCTTCTTCACAACTACTCAATTCACCTTTTAGTATTATGTTTGTGTTTCTAAGGTTTCTATTGTCAGTTTCAACATGCTTCAACTTTTCAAGATTCTCATCTTCTTGTTCACTCTCTGCATTGTCTTTGTATCCCCAAAAGGAATCAAGGTTGGTTTCTTCATATGAATCTTCTTCACAAATGATTTCTTCTTCTTTATAATTCTTGTGATCATCAACATGGGTTTCTTGGGTCATGAAGAGGAATTCTCCTCCATCATTATCTTCTTCATCACTCTCATCTGAGGAGATGTCATCATCCTTGGAGTAGAAGCTCTTTTTATTGTTGAGACTTCTTTTTTTATAGTAGCATTTTTCAACAATATGTCCTATTCTACCACAGTTAAAGCATTTGAGAGGAAACTTACCTTTGTATCTTCCACTTCCCTTCTAGAACCTTCTTACGAAATTTGTTATTTCTTCATCAAGGTCATTATCCTTGTCTTTTTTCTTCTTTATGGATTTAAAGGCTCCTTCATTGTTTGGTTGGTCACTTTCTGTACCTGTTCTCATTTCATATGCTATAAGAGACCCACATAATTCATCCATTGTCATTTTGGTCAAGTCCCTAGTTTCTTCAATGGCAAAGACCTTAGCATCATACTTCAAGAGAAGTGATCTCAACACTTTTTGTACAACCAAGGATTCATCGATCTCTTCACCTAATCCTTTGATAGCATTAACAACTTCATAAACTCTAATAAAATAGGTTGCAATATCTTCCTTTTCATTCATCTTCAAATTTTCAAATTCTGCTCTATGTCATTGAAGCTTGACCTGCTTAACTTTTGGATCACCTTCATAGATGCTCTTGAGTTTGTCCCATACATCCTTAGCAGTGCTACAACCCATCACTTTACTAGCAATGGTTGGTGCCAATGCTGCTAGAATAACATGTCTGGATTTTGAATTACAACTCATAAGCTTCTTCTCATTTCGATCGGTTGGAGCATTATTTGGGATTACACAGCCATTTACAACTGAGTACCAAATGTCTACTCCCAAAGCCGTTAGGTAAGTTTTCACTCTATCACTCCAGTATGCATAATTTCTTCCATCAAATTTTTGAATCCCATTTGAAATGTTCTCATGGTCATCCATCTCTACTCACGATTTTCCTTCCAGTGGTTAAACTGTTCTGAAGGCAACCTGCTCCGATACCAATTGTTGATACTAAGAGGGGGATGAATCAGTATCAAGTACAATTTAAAACCTTTTTCAATTTATACTTAAACCATTCAATTATATCCAATGAGAAATGAACAATAGTATAAAAGTTACACCGATACACCACAATACACCATGCACAATATATGAGAAATAATCAATAGCTATTGTTCGAGGGAAGTAATGACTTGCAAAGGTAGCTACAGCTTCCAAATGTAAAGGGAGGGATAAACCTCCAAGAGGAAGATACAATCCTCCAATATCAAGAGAGAGTTGAAATATCCATCCTTTCCCCTTCCTTCCACCCAAGAATATACAAGAGATAATAAAACTTCACATTAAATCATCACCGTCAACCAACCATCACATAGAACCTGATAATTCTTCCTAAGACTTCTTCAATTTATAAAATTATTCAATTATTGAAATACTCTGATCCTGTATATAATATTATTCAATTTATTCTCTGAAACTTCTCCAATTTTCACTCCTTGAATCCTCCCTAAAAATAATTTATAGAGAGAATGGTAGACCTTGTTCAATTCTAGTTTATTCAGGAGACCGAACTTGTACAGAATGTCCCGTGCTCAATATTTAACATCCAATTCTTAAACTTGCACACAAGAAACTAAAGTTTGTACTCTTTCCAATGCAATTTGTCCCACATAATTTGGATTCTCGATGAAGAAGTTATGACTATTTTACCCATAACACTTGTTTATTTACTATCTTCAGGACTGGTCACAAACCCTATCTTACACAGAGAGTATCTCTATAATTATAGTGAATCAAGAGCTGAAATTTTTACCACAGGTACTTTGATATGTCTTCTCAATACCATATCAATTTCACCATCTGAATCGTTCTATAAAAAAAAGTTATAGCAAAAATGGTAAGATGACCTGAAAATAACATACCTTAGAACACATCACCAAAAGACTTCATCCTCCCTTGAAATATGGCCTCCTTTACTTCTGATTTCCTCTGAAATTCGACTTGTGTATCAAATAAATGTATAATGATATTTATTTATACCATTTATGTCACTTTCTTTTAACATTAGGGCCGACCTGACAATTTCTTATTTTGTAATTCTTTTCTTTAATTATCTTCAGGGCCTACATGTACTTCGTTCTTCAATTCACTTTGTCATCTTCAAAAATTTATTTCTCCTCAACCATGAGGATCCACGTGACATGCCACATACCACCGGAAACAACATGATGTATACTATCCATCCAAGGGTGTTGTATCTTCATGTGCATTTTCCTTCATGTCCAAATACCTTCATCAATCTTGCGGTCCAAAACCCATGACTAGAGTTGACATCAATGACAACAACCAATCTTCCAACATCGACTACCTTTTCCTATAATTCTTCTGTGATCCCAGCACCACTGAGCATGCTACTTGCCTTGTCCATTAATGTTTTGTTCATTCTCTCAGCAACTCCATTTTGTTGTGGGGTATATGGTGTGGTATTAATTTGGTGTGCTATTCCACGTTGTTTGTAGAACTGACCAAATTATTTTCCATGGAATTCACCACCATTGTTAGTTATTAGCACCTTAATATTATTATCTGTCAGTTTTTATACAAGAGATTTAAAGTCTTTGAATTTATCGAAAATATTTGATTTCTTCCTCAAAAAATATATCCATGTCTTCCTGAAAAAATCATCTATGAGGAGACATAATACAGGGATCCACCAAGTGAAGGATTTAAAATAGGGCCAAACACATCACTATGAACCAATTCTAGAATCCCATTTTCCCTAATCACTTCAGATGGGAACGTCACCCAACTTTGTCTTCCATATATACAATGTTCACAAAATTTGATTTCTAAATTACATTCAAGAAAATCTTCAACCATACCCTTTTTTTTCATAGCTCGAAGTCCTATTTCTCCTATGTGCCCCTTCCTATCATTCCATAACATGGTCGGGTCAACTTTATGATGGATTTTCGAGTCGGTTTGAATCGAATCGACCTGATTCGAGTCTATTCGAATTTGAGTTGAATTCAGGAATAGAGATGTTGTTGCATTCAGTCAATTCGACACTCCCTAGTAACTTGTATAGGGTTCCAACCCAAACTCCTTTCATTAAGACCATCGCACCTATGACCAAATTGCACAAATCCTTATGAAATATAATGTGCACTCCTGAATCAGTCATCTTACTGACAGATATCATGTTTCTTTCCAAACTTGAAATGTGTAGCACACATGGAAGGGTTTTACTCCTCCCATACTATAGTATCGATTGAACTCTTCCTCGTCCGAAAATTTTGGTTGTCGATTCATCCCCCAAGTACATGTATCCTCCTTCATATTGTTCATATTTGTAGAATAATTCTCTATGTGGTATCATATGATAGGATTCTCCTGATTTGATAAACCAAACATCGTGATCCAACTATGTACTAGTTGACACTAGGTACACATCACCTCCCTTACAAGGAGTCATTTTTCTCTCATTCAACTGCTTCTAGTCGGATCCTATACTGACTTCCATTTCGTTCGACCTGTAGTCCATTTTGTAATGCCCATTTTTACCACATTTCCAACATATTCTTTTCGACTGAATAGGGGATTTAGATCTACCCTTCGACTTAGACTTTCTTCCAGATAATTTTCATTTATCTTTGTCAATTAGTCGACCTCTCACCACTAAAGAATATTTGGTCGATCCTTCCATGTTCTTCCTTCTCATTTCTTCTGACAATAGAGATGAAACCACATCGTATAGAACTAATGTAGCTGTATTACTCCTTATATCCACGAGCAATCTATCCCATGAGTCTAGAAAAGAACATAATATACTAATACATTTCTCCTCCTCAATGATTTTAATATACACAAAAGATAACTGGCTTATAATGGTATTAAACACATTTAAATTCTCAGTCACCGAAATACCCTCACTCATCCTCAGAAGATACATTTTTTTTATGAGAAATAACTTATTTACCAGGGATTTTGACTGGTACAAGCTCCCCAAATTTTCCCATAGTTTCTTGGTTGAATATTCACATGAGACATTCAACAGTACCGAATCAACAAGACAAATTCGAATCGTACACCTTTCTCTTCTCTCGAATTTTCCCCATTCTTCCATCAGCATACCTATTGACATGGTACCTCAACAGACTGTCATCCATTGTTCTCGATCTACAAGGAGATATTCAATATTAAACTTCCAAAGATCAAAATTCCAGCCATTGAATTTTTTGATCTATATTCTCAAGTTGCTCGCCATTCTTTAACACAATTTTTAAAGATTTTTGTCTTACGACTCCTATTGAACCTAGGGTTTAGCTCATATCCAAGGTTGTTAAATCAAGCTCTGATAACACATGTTAGGTAATGAGGAATACTTCCATGATAATCCTAGCAGAAGAAAGGAAGAAATATTTAATCAATAAAATAAATGACAAAGAAAACACACAGTACACCGAGATTTTACCTTAGAAACCCAAACCAGGAAAACCATCATTCCTTGAGAGTTTTTCTCTCTTGTTGTCTTATTCATTCAAAATAAAAGGTTGCATGTCTAACCTTGGTCCACACCTAAGATAAAATCGACATCATACCTTCTTTCTTTACAAAATAACAACCCTGTAGCCAATTCGATTTACATATGCATGAATAGAAACCTGTACAGATTGGCTATTCTATGATTATTGATTAGCTTTTATAGAATTACAACACACCTTATTTATTGGATTTACAGTAGGAAAAAACATAAATAAAAGGCACCCAAAAATGGTTATAAATACACGCAGATCATTGGATACAAATACCATGAATCTCTGGATTCCGTTATAGTCGACTACCAAGTCGAATTACCAGTCAACTACCAATCGGCCTTCATTCGGTCTTCATTTGGTTTCTAGACGCCCGCATATCGACCTCTTGTCGATTGACCTCTTCGACTTGTTGTTGATGTCTTAGACTTCAACTTTACTTTGTTGAACCACCTCGACTTTGACTTGTTGTCGATTCCTTTGAATTCAACTATGAATTGTTCAACCTCGACTAGACTTTCATTGCAAAGAATATAGAAACACAACAGAATCAAATTGAGTGGTTCAACTTGAAGAAGTTGTAATTTTTTAATTTACACCTTGACATAGTCATATATTGGAAGTTCCAAACAAAAAACTACTCGATGTTCATAAAGGCTAAAAATTCCCTTGTAAAACCAAAGGGCCAATTTGTTAAAGTTGGCTATAGGAAAGTGCATGCCCAAAGTTGGATAATCCTCCATAATTTAATATTTAAGTTTTAAATTGATTATTAAAATATTTTTAACATGTTTGTACAATTAGGAGTGCATTTTCACTTCAATAAGGATGATTTCTATTCACAAATATTCATGACCTTTTGATGAATCAAAGGATGGTTGGTTATGACAGAAATAAAGGTCAATGACTTGAAACCAACCAATTATACATATCAAATGGAATAAATATTAACTCTAATTTCTGCAATAGAATAAAGAGGTCAATATTACATGAAATATTACAAGTTACAGGGTTGTAGAAAAGTAGTACATCTTTCTCTACCTATATTTTTTCAATTTGAAACTTAAAATCCTTTGTCATGCACAAATACCAAAAATTGTCTTCTAGGACAAAGACGGAAAATTTTGCATTGGCGTAAATTTTTCCTTGGTGCAAAGTGCATGCCAAGCTAAACTAAAATACAAGCCCAGGTATTATAACTCATTCAATTTGAGTGGTTGAAATTGTAAATGATTTTTGAAGTCATTTTTCATAAGCCTGTATACTTATTTTCGCATTTTTAGTCATAAAAGAAGTCGTTGTGCAATAATAAGCACGAGATGCCTAGTAAAATACTAAAAATTCCCAACCTATTTGTAAAACATAACCGAAGGTTTTATTATACCTTAGATTTGAGTTGTGAAAGTTTTTGGGGTTGCGGTTTATCATACTATACCTATTCGTGTTGTTAAGTTTGCAATTGCAAGTTTAAAAAGGGTATTGAAAATGTGTTGTCATTGATGTCAAAAAAGATTGTTTGTCGTATGTCTCCATGTGTTAACGAGCCTCTGTGCATGAAAATTATGGAGAAGTCTCTTTACACAAAAATGAATAGAAATCAAGGAATAATAATAGACAAATATGGCAATGCGAACTGCGAAATTTGATGAGCCTCTATGCGCAAATATTAGTCGTTATACGAGAAATCGAAGATGTAATACCTTGGTTTTGAGTCCCCATATTAAATAATGTATTTTGTTATTTTATGAAAGGCTAGAGCGCCCAAATGATTAAAAGAGGCCAGAGTTCCTAGGAAATGTAACACTTGATCATTTTTAATAATAAAATACAACACTCTCTCCATTCACTCCTTGCTCATTCATTTTTCCTATTCATTTTGATCTTGGCTTGGGGGGGAGGAGGAAAATGAATTGTTGGAAAGAAAGCCATTGTTTGTCGGATATAGAAACAACCGGTGTATTCCAACCATGAATCCATGCCTGCATTTATGAGATGCATTGGTATGCACTGAATTTTATTCACGGCTGTGAGTCCTGAGAGTCCCATCATGGATATTATGGACCAGATGCACTGGAGCCTGGGAAAGAAGTGTACAACCTAAGGGACTACGTGGAAATGAAGGGGGTCCATTGTTTTTGGGTGGTGTAGGATGGGGAGAAGAGGACTAGTGTAATTTGAATTGTTGTGTGAGAGAATTCGTGAGATATTAAGTGTTGACTAGTTTGAGGAAGTTGAGTGTCGTCCTGGAACCCATTCTTGTTGATTCACAGCCCTGGCTTGGGGGTGACCTGATTTTCATATTTGGAACAGCAACTTCTATGATTGGGTGGAACGTCCTTGGTCTGCAGCCAATTGGTAATTGAAATTGTTTAATATAAGTGCTCTTTGTCATGGTTTTCTCTGTTGTGTATTTATTTCCACGGCTTATTATTATTATCTATGAGATATGATGTGTTTATGATATTCCTGTTTGTTGGTTGTTGTTGTGCATGGCATGTTAATATCTAGTTACACTTACCATGAATATTGATGAATGCATGTGCACATTTGGTGCTTCTTTATGTAATTAAAGGATATCAAAAATGAAAAATAACCCAAGAGGGAGAAATTAGAGGTACCTAGGAGGTGGGTACGGTTCAGATTAATGTATAAAAAAAAGAATTTTGGGTTTGCTGACCTGGGTGCATTACATATTGGTATCAAAGCCCTATATTTACAACATTAGACCTTGAAGCGTTCTGCTACAAAAAATCTTGTGGTATTATTGAATTAATTAATGGATATCAGACAACGTCGAGGTAAAATAATGTCGAGATTACCTTGGAAATAGTACTCGAGTGATCCATCACGACCCTAGCATCCTAGCTAGCCCTTCCCTTCATTATAGGAGCCTCTAAATTGAAAGTATTCCCAACACGAAACCAATGTACAACAACTGTTATTCAAGCTTCCAAGTTTTTTATCCACCATTGATCATGTACTACATAAATATTGTCCCACATGCATGTAGGGAAAGGTGGATGAATAATTTATAATCAAAATCCAAACCTTTGTGACATGTGTGAGAAGCACGAAGAGTCACAAAACCCTATGGAGTTGCAACTTGTGTAACTTTAATCATCACATTTGATGCCCAGTCCACATGTACAGTCAATTCCCCATCATCCTTTGTACTTTTCCAAATTTCAGCTTGTGATACAGCCTCATTGCCACATGTTAGTAGACGGTTGTGACAAGTAGTCCGGTGGGCCCTTGTTGGGATCAAGCCTTTATGTGGTCGCCCTTAATTGATGACCATTGGATTTGAGGGTGGAAATATCTCCACCATTGATCGGAAGACACTTCCATCAGTATGTATAAGTACAAGGTTGCATGGAGACCAATGACGATGGATTCCGATAATCGTTGATCCATTAGAGAGTGGCTTCAAAGAGATCTAGACCATTGGACTCATTGTGGTGAGTCTCGTCATAGTGTTAGGGTCAGAGTAACCTTGGATGCCCAAAGTGGAGGAACTCCAAGAGAAAAGGAGCACCATTGATCTATCCATAAATATTCCTCCACTTCGGGCATCCAAGATTACTCTGGTGCACCATTGATCTATCAAGAAATATTCCAGTGATTCCAATCGTAGATCTAGTGTGGTTCGAGCAGGAGGAGAGAGAACGATGACATCATGGTGATGTGGTGTGATAGCTTGGTGAATAAGGTGAGAAGGATGCAAGCATGGAAATCCATGTACTCATAGGATGACATGTGTCGACAGTTGGTTGGTCGATGAGACAAGAGTGGGCCCAGTTGGGCATGGAGGCCCTTAGGCCTTGACTTTAAATCTTAGCCCTCATATATGCCAGTTGAAAGAATATCAGTCTCATTGGAGGGGTCTTGGTTGGAGTGAGTTACAGTCCTAGAGGGGGATGAACTTCGAGAGAGAACCAAATTCATTGATTTAGTCGGGGTAACCTCATCCATTGCATCCAAGTGATTGGGCTCCAATGGGAGGAACTTTGAGGAATGATATGTGTTGTTGATTGGTGACTGGGCGCAAGGTAATGATATTCCTCAATATGTCATGGGTCCCACATGGCCGAGTAAGAAGAGTTAAAGGGATAGACCTTAACTGTCGAGTAATTGTGAACTTCGAGCTAATATTAACCATTGGAGGACCATTATATCTACCTGAGGATTCCATCGGAATAGATCTTTCAGAGTGGGCAGTGAAGCTAGGAGTGAATGCACTCTAATGGATAAGACTCTGATGATAAGAAAAGGCTCCAAAGTAATCGAAATCATTGATTGGGAGACCCATGGACCAGGTGGTAGGTGCCACGTCAGTGCCACATCAGATGGCACAACTGACCTAGAGCCACATGGATGCCACGTGACAATAAAGTGGAAATTAATAATAAATTTCAAAAGGACATAAATTTTGGCCTCGAGCTCGAAATTAAGAAAGAAAATAGTCCCTAGAAAGCTGTCGAAGAGAGGAATCCAGTTATGCACCCAGAAAATTGTTTTGAGTAGCAGAATTCTCGTCTAATTTAGAATAAGATGACTAGTGGCCTTAAGGAAAAAAATAAAAGAGAAAGTATGTTTATATATAAATTATTTTACAGTCTTGTTCAGAAATGCGTATACAGTCTTATGCTTTTGTTTTGGATAACAAAGATTATTTCACATGCACAATTTTTTTGCAGAATTAAGGGATATAAAAAAGATAAGAATGCATATCTAGGAAAAGGAGGAAGGAGAAGGATACTTCAGTCATGATAAAGAAGCCAAGGGTCAAAATATCATTGTTGGTAATGCATAGACAAAATCAAATGGGGATAAGATCAGAGAGGAATGAGAAACATTAATAGAGGTTGTGAAAATCCTGAAAATAGAATTGTAGAGTTATAAAGAAGACAATGAGAGGTTGATGAAAGAACAAAACCAAATAAATTCTCAAGTGATGCAAATCCTAAATCTATTGCATAGGCAAGAAAAGAAGGGGCAAGCTCAAGACACAAGGAAGGAGGTATACAACATGAAAGAAGAGATAACTACAGAGGAGATAGTTATTCAAGAAGTGCTAGTAGAACTCATAGGAAACACTCACCTCATAACTCAACAAAGAAATTTTATGCATCTGAAGACTCCATAAGTAGTCTAGAGGTATCTCCTGTTAGACACCGAAGAAGGAGACATGAATTGGACAACTTATAAGGAGATTTGAGGAAGTTGAGGCCACAATATTTTGATGGTGAAAGGGAAAAATAAGATGATTTTGAAGCTCGGTTGTTGGGAATCAGGAAGTATTTTCAATAGCGCAACTATTCATTTAATCTTGAAGTTTAAAGAGATTGACACAGAAACGAGAACTATGCTCATAAGCTCTATTTCATTTTTTAACGAGTTCGCCACAGAGAAGAAAAACTATACTTGTGATTGGTTTCATTTTTTAACAAGGTTTCCCCAGAGAACAAAAACTATCCTCGTAGCTAGTTTCATTTTTTAACGAGCTTGAAATTAGAAAACCATGCTCAAAGCTGGTTTCACTTTTTAATGATCTTGAAATCATAAAACCATGCTCAAAGTTGGTTTCATTTTTTAATGATCTTGAAATCAGAAAACCATGCTCAAAGCTGGTTTCATTTTTTAATGAGATTGAAATCAGAAAACCATGCTCAAGACTCTCTTCTTGATCATGGCTTCCAAGAGGACGATGCTCTGGAAGAACACCATGTCAAGGGACAAAACTCGGTCATGGATTCCAAGAGATCTCCACTTGATGGAAGAAACACACTTTGGAAGGAAGACATGTCGAGGGTCATGACAGGAGTAAGGGGATCAAGCTCTAAAACCCCTATCGAAGAGATCACCATGTCAACTACCGGATCCAAGTCATAAGAGACTGATCTTACAGTGAAAGGCTCATATTCATTGGAATCTGAAGGCATGGTAGACAATGCCACATAATTTACCTGTGGTGGGGGTGATATCGTCTGCATATAAGAACCATTTAGGGAGGTCATTGAGTTTGTAATCAAGTCAAGACCAATGAATGAAAGTTGATCAAAAGTCACAATTATTCCATCGTGAGGTAAATATATCACACGAAAAAGAGTGGAAATGATATCTTTCATGACATAGACATAGTCTCGCCCAAGGAGTAAATCGAAATCCAAGGGGTCTTGGACTACCATGACGTCAATAAAGACAGTTTTCCCTCCCAAAGTTATGGGAAAATTAGGAAGGATCCCTAAAGGTTGAATGGTTCTTCTATTAAAAGCTAACATGTTTTATGTAACTGACACAAGCTGAGGATAGCCCAAATCTTTCCAAGCAATAGAGGACAAAATACTAACGGACGCACCTTCATCTATCAGGGTCTGAGGAATGTCCTGACCACAAACATGTATGGTAATATTGAAACAAATGTGAGAGGGAAGACAAGGTTCGGTTAGTGCACCCCAATCAAAAAGGATAGCTTCATTACTTGGAGGGGGTTCCACGAGAGAAGGAGGAATGCCTCCTATCATGGTAGATTCTATATCAAGTGAGAAAAACTTGGGTAGTATTGGGTTTACTCTCTAACGGGAGAGTAGGATCGACCGATGACGAGATCATATTGACCACTTGAGTTGCATTCTCCAAGGGGAGAATGGGGTCGACGGATGGAAACGGATCGACCACTTGGGTTGCACTCTCTAATGGGAGAGTGGGATCGACCAAGGATGGGATCAGATCGACCGCTTTGTCATCTGGTTCAACTAAGGGCGTGACCAGATTGACTACCTGATCAACCGAACCGACCGATGAAAGGACCAGATTGACTACTTGATCAACTGAACCGACCAATGAAGGGACCAGATTGATCATGTCATCAATGATAGGTGGGTTGAGATTAAGGTTGTGGTAAGCAGCCGAAAGTTGAGGCTAGGAAGCATTCATGTCTTCCAGTAATTTTGAGGCTTCGTCCATACAAGGGAAGAGGTGAGTTTGATGACTACCTCTGCATAACATACACATGAACTTGACTCTAACTTTCTTCTTCCTAATGTCATTTTGACTAGTTGATGGGAGGTCATCAACATGTTGTTCATAGGTTGACGACATGGGATAGCAAGGGTGTGTAGACCATGCTTCCATAATCTTGGATAGACCAGAGAAATCCTTAAGAATATTTCTACCCTTACAATGACTACAAGGGTACTTGGGCGTACGGGTTGTTTGGGTGATCTTGGCATCATTAACACTCCCAACACGATTATCAGTAACTGGTTGTTTTCCAACATGTCTGGCAGTGGTTGGAAGTTTGGACCCTTGCTTATTTTTCTTCTTATTAATATTCCTTTTATTCTTTTTCTTATCCACCAGGTTACTAGCTTCAGAGCTTACACTAGGAAAAGAAGATGAAACAGAAGAAGACCTTGCAAGTGAAGAAGGCTAAGAAGATCTTACTAGTGAAGAAGGAGAGGGATCAACATGAGGTTGATACTCTGATACTCTTGGGGGGGAGTTCTTACAACCGAATCACCAACTGCATTCGGGATTACTTTAGTGGAAAACAACCATAGCGGTAATCCAATTGTGAGACCTGGAAGTCTCAAAGTGCGATGTAAGGAGGACCAATGTTTCTGTAAGAAGGAAAAACAAAAGGTTCCCCTGGAGTAGGGGTTTCTTCATTGGTCATTTTGGGAACTGATGCCATTAAACACAGATCCAACCTAGAGTCTTCTAGGGAAAACAAACAACACACACTAAAAATCTAGGAAGAAAGAAAACAAACAAAACCTTCTCACAATGAACACACTAGTTGGTGATGAAATCCAACATCGTGAGAACAATGTAAGAAGGGGTTGAGATAGAGCAGGTGGAAAAGTTACGTTGACATCCTGCTTAATGGACTTACGCCTTGTTGCAAGTTTCCACACAATAAACGTGGATTTACCCTCCAAGGAGCTAGAGTGACTTTGGCCAACGTCGATTCTAGGTACAGCGAAGACTTCCCCTTCACCGTCACCTCGTGTATTAACCTAAAGGGAAAGGCCACTAAGCTTACCAAATACAACAATGATGCCTGGGAAAATAGTCAACAGTTTGATACATGCGCAAGGGCAGGATAACTAAGCCCGAAATCAACTTGAGAAGACACGCACAGGGTTGTTTCCTCAAGTGACCCCCAATAATACGTGCAACCACTACACCAAGACCAAAAAATCAAGGTTAATTACTCTGCTAGTAACAATGTGACCTCATGATTGACCCTTGTGTGAGAAGGGATTTCTGGGACAAAATGTAATAAGTGGATTTACCGCTCCCTAACACAAGATTCTATGTTTGTTTGATAGCTTTGGAAAGTTATCCTTTCAACCTATTCCAAATCCCTACAACTAATCTAATGTATGTTGCAAAGAGACTAGCAGAGTGACTAACCTTGCTTTGTTGGTCTTGGTGTAGTGGTTGCACGTATTATTGGGGGTCACTTGAGGAAACAACTCTGTGTGGGTCTTCTCAAGTTGATTTCAGGTTCAGTTACCCTGCCTTTGCGCCATTGTGCTGCAGCATGCGACGATTGGGGATCATCGCACCCTTAACACTGGCAAGGTATGAGGATCTTCTTTGGTAGGGTTTTTCAATAAGGAAAAGATGAATCCATTTCTCAGTGGAAAGTCTTATTTCTTCAATATCCTTTAGGGAACAGAGAAGTAGGAAATACACATATCATCAGTGATCACGGGGGTAACGAAAATAATGTGTAACAACCATGCAGTGTTATTATTACTTTTTGTAGATAATTGTACAGGATACCTTAGGTAGTGTCGCCTACCACTATTTCTTTAATATCTGCTAAGCAATGCAATAAGGTCATTTCACAGACCGAGAAATTTGTCTTCTTTGTGATCCATGATCATAGTAAGCAGAAGGTCATCGCCACATCTATAACCTCTATATAGAGCCTCTCTTTGCAGCAGAATCAAGTGGAAGGGATCATGGAAGAGTACAGAGACATATTATCCTCACCCACTAGGGTACCAACACACTGCCAAGTCAAGCATCCAATTGATCTAACCCCCGATGCACCTCTACCCAATGGACCAGTCTATCATCATTCGCTGATGAAAAATGACAAAATCAAGCGTCAAATCCAAGAGCTGCTTCAAAAGGGGCACATCAGACCCAACTCCTCCCCTGGTAGAATCCCGATTGTACTGGTGTAGAAGAAATACGGGACCTGGCGGCTCTGCATTTATTACAGAGCACTAAATACAATCACATTCAGGAACAGTAATCAATTCCCTGAATTGATGACCTTCTTGACCAACTCAAGGGGGGGGGATTCTTTAGCAAGATTGACATAAAGTCTGGCTACCACCAGATTCCCATCGAACTGACTAATGTATGGAAGACAACTTTTAAATCTAAAGAAGGTCTCTTCGAATGGTTGGTCATTCCCTTTGGTTTAACAAATGCACCACCAACTTTCATGAGGTTAATGGATGATGTATTGAAACCCTTAAAAGAATTCTCTTGTTAAAGGCAGGCTAATTTTATTTCCTTAAGGATTATGGCACCACGAAAATTTTCTTGATAGATCAGATTTCAGAATCTAGCGGAATGTTGAACCGGTTTGGAAGCCTGATAAACTAGGAAAGGGACCAAATGTGGCAGGGAAGGGCTAAATTGACAAAATGAGAAGAAAATAAGATAATACAGAGAAGAGAGAAATGGGAACAAGAATGTGTAGAGTGCAAACCTTCTGGAGTGCTAAGTCTTCAAAGTAAGAGATCTGGTGTCACGTATCCTTTAGATTTGGATGGTTGAGATTTACTTCGAAATCTCGGGCTTCGAGCATTCTGGGATGCACAACACCACAAACCTCCAAAGTGTTAAATTTCTGGAGTGTCATATCTGTTGACACGTGTCCTCGGCCTTCAATAGTTCAGATTTACTTCGGGCTTCATCTATTTCTTGCTCTAGTGCTTCACTTCGCAAAACCTTCTTGAGTGCTAAGTCTCTGAAGTAAGAGATATGGCGCTGCCTGTCCTTTTGATTTGGATGGCTGAGATTTACTTTGAAATCCCGGGCTTCGGGCATTCCGGGGTGCACAACACCACAAACCTCCGAAGTGTTAACTTTTTAGAGTGTCAGATCTGTCGACATGTGTCCTCAGCCTTCAATGGTTCAGATTTACTTTAGGCTTCAGCCAGTTCTTTCTCTAGTCCCTCGCTTCGCAAAACCTTCCGGAGTGTTAAGTCTCTGAAGTAAGAGATTTGGTGCCGCGTGTCCTTTTGATTTGGATGGCTGAGATTTACTTTGAAATCCTGGGCTTCGGGCGTTCCAGGATGCACAACACCACAAACCTCTGAAGTGTTAACTTTCTGGAGTGTCAGATCTTCTGACACGTGTTCGCAGCCTTCAATGGTTCAGATTTACTTCAAGCTTCGGCCAATTCTTTCTCTAGTGCTTCACTTCGCAAAAACTTCTCCGAAGTAAGAGATCCGGCTCCCTGTGTCCTTGTTGATGGACGGTCCATATGAACTCTAGGATTCAGGCCTTCGGGAGTTCTTGCTTCACGCATCCGTATTTCTTCTAAAGTGGTTATCTGTCGGAGCACAGGACCTCCTGCCACATTTCCACTTCGATCAATGGTCCAGATGAACTCTGGGCTTCGGGCCTTCGATAGTTCTTGCTTCACTCATTTGTCTTTCTTCCAAAGTGGTTATCCACCAGAGTGTAGGATCTCCTTCCATGTGTCCACTTCGATCAATGGTTTGGATCCTCTCTAGGACTCTGGGCCTTCAGAAGTTCTTTACTCAGCAATGCTTTATTCCTCCTGGAGTATGAGATCGTCGAATACGGGGATCATCTGACATGTGTCCCCTGCTTGGATCGAAGAACAGGAATTGCACAAAATTCGCTCTGTCTTCTCTACATGTGATTGAGAGATGTGACCTCGGCTTAACCTTTGGGAGCTTATCTCACTTTAAAAGATCGAAAGTATTGTTTTAATGGACTATAAGGTCAACGGCCACGAGTGATTGTGGAAACTCAACTTGATCACGCTTTAATTTCCCTTGCAATTTCCGCAATGGCTCCCCACCATCGATCTCCCTTCAATGAGATCTGATGGTCCTGACTTAAACTTTTCTTGATCTGACGGCTTATATTGCTCTCGTGCAGATCTAATGGCTGAAAAAACATGGTAGGAGCACCAAGCTGATCAGGTCCGAAGTATCATGTGTCATGAGTTATTGATATCAGTGGTCGAGAATGATTGCAGGGGGATAAGTTGCGCGAGGTTTAATTTCGAAGGGTGGTCTCACAATTCAAACTATGGTTTTATCTCATGGGTACGTGGCATCACCAAGTGCATTGCGGGATGAAAGGTAGGTTACCTCAAAACTACTTCCTCACACCCCCGCAAAATAGAAAAGTATAAAGGGACTTTAGGTCATTTATTTTATTCGATTTTTATTTGATGCTGGACCGTTAGAATCTTGACTCAACACCTATCGTCCACATACTCTACCTTTCACGCTCCATCCTATCACACCCACCACACATCAATTACCTCATCTATCCCTACCACCTACATTGTCGCATCCACTCATCCCACCTCCTTATTGGACACTTGTCCCGACGTCATCCTATTCATGAAAAATTAATCTTCTCTGTAATTGTTAACCATCCCATAACGATCCAGTGCTGAGCTACCTATCCAATTACCACTCCCATATCTTCAACTTCAATTCTTTATCCCAGTAAACGCATTTGAAGGGACAGATGGCAACAGAATCAGATGGAAAAGACAGTAAGCCAATGATTGTGCTGGTCTTAATGGACATGTGTACCTAATTCAAAGAACAAAGGAAAATGAGTGCATCTACGAGAAAATGAAGGGACAGATGAAGCGCCAACACATCAAATCAAAACTCAACAATATTTGCATGTTGTTATTTCATTCGGATTGTATTCTATTTTTAGGAAGATATTGTAGGAAGTCCAATGGTTTTCAGTTGAGACATTTTTTGTATAAATAGATAGATTTTAGATCTATTCAGGGCTGCTTCTTGCCGAATGTAAAAGAGAAAAAAAAAATGAATATCAATAGAAGTGCTGACAGAGATTCAAAGTTTCGTTCAATTTGAGTTATGTGTTTCCTCTGTGTTTTCATCTCTATGAATTTATTTATGTAGTTCTTGAAGAGTGAATGATTGCAATTTATTACTACATCTATTGTGATCATAATATATCATAAGTTCATTCAGTAACATCTTTTCCTCTGTTATTACTATGAGTAAAACAAGACCTGTGATATGTGTGAATTACTACATTTTTTTTATCTCCTCTCAAGGGTGCATCTTCTACTTTTCTTCTACTGCAAACAAGGTGAGACTTATCTGTAATTGATACCTAACTTTGTTTTAACGGTTTTGTAAATCATTTATGCATCATTTTACATTATAATTGTGACTCAGATAACACGATACAGCCTTGTATTGTCTTATTATTAATTTCATTTAAAGATTATTTCTCAGAAAACTGAAGGTAGAAAAAGCACTTGTAAAAATAGTTCATTTTAAATCATTTATGCCTGGAATTATTCTTTGAGCTTTAGAATCAATCTCAGGAACAACATATTTTTGGCATCATTGTCAGGGATGGTTTTGAAGGTCTATATCTTCCCTAGGGTATGACAAAAATTAGATCTATTCCTTGATGGTGAACAAGGAATAGGGATTCAACTGGCTCTGATCATTTACCTGGTGACTCCTTGGTTCAACACTCCACATGATTCATTGGTGACTCCACTGGTTTCAAAATGTGAGGCTATTTCACTGCTTGGATTGCTACGAGGTTTTCTCCTTTGGACTTTACAAATGTTTTTGGTTTTCCAAACACTATTTCTGATATTAAAGAATGGGGAGATTATCTTCCTAATTTTAGAGAGGATAAAGATGATAATCCTGCACAACACTTGTTTGAGTTTCATAATCTTATGGATCAACTAGATATTCATCATGAAGATGTTTTGATGAAATTGTTCATATTTAGTCTGGGAGGAGATGCTCGTCATTGGTACAAGTCTCTTCCTCCTTCCAGCATCTCAACGCTAAAAGAATTTCATGCTTCCTTCCATAAGTATTGCAGGAGGATCTATCCAGTTGATTTTCTTTTTGAAGAAGACGACATGATTGCAAGTAAAAATGAAGAAATCCTTGCAAACCCTCCAGTCTTTCAAGAAGATCAAATACAGGATGATGAATCTTCTGGTGATCTAGATCCTTGCGAAGGCCAATGGCTTATTGAAGACCAATGATTTTGGTAATGATACTGACAATGGAACGATACTCTAAGTGCATTTGTCATTGTACCAAATGTTCATAATAATTATTATCATGATCAAACTACGGTTCTAAATTCTTATTTTGATAAAGCTACTAGTATTCGGTCATCATTAGTAGATTATCAAGAAATGGAGGTCTTTGAAACTCAAGGTTGAGAAATTTTATATAATCATCATGTTTATGATGAGTATCTAGATGATGAAGAAGAGCATATTTATTTCCCAGCATGCATGGAAACATACAATAGTTCTCCTTTGTTTGATAACTATGATTAATGTGATCTTGAATTTGATGAGCAGCAAATTATTTCTTCAGAGAGTTATGTTCAGCAGGAAAATTATCAGTTGCATTGTAAAATCAATTAGCATTTGTATGACAGTGATAAAGAATATTCTTGGACAGGTGATAAAGGAGATAAGGAGGGGTTATTGGAGTAGTTTATCTCTCCTTCCTATTTAGAAACTCATTAGAAACATACTAGTGAGCCTCAATATGACATTCTCGAGCCAGAAAAAGAAAAGATTAGCAGTGGAGAAAGTGTCCAAAGGAATTTCATGCAGCTTGGCCAGCAGGAAGAGGTATTAGTTGACTTTGAAATTTCTTTATATTTTCATGATCCAATGGTTGTTTGGTTGGAGTATTTTCTTCAAGAGATCCAAAATGTTGCAGTGTTTTGTGTGCAACCAAACTTCAACAGTAAGCGCAAGCTACCTATTCATTCTTTTCTACAAAAAATTAGTATTATTTCATTCATTCATCTAGTATAAAACAAGGTCTGTTAAGAAATCCACTATTTGCATGGCTCCATTGGAAATTCCATATTACTTCATCAATGGAATCTCTCCTGATTAGTGTAGGGACAAAGTATATAAATAAGTTGTCCAAATCAACATTTCATTTCAGCATTCTAGTTCAGTCTTTTATTTCAGTTCAGTAGTTCGGTTCTCAGTTTGGCATATAGTATGGTTCAGTTTTTAGGAATTATGACTCCATAGCTCAATGACGGGGTTTAGAGTTTGACAGGGTTAATTTCAAGTCGCAGAAGGATGAAGGCATGTGGTCTATTGTTCTTGGTTCTTTGCAGAATAGATATTGTTGAACAGGAGAAGAGGCTCAAGCAAAACTTGACACTCATCTTTTCGTCTTTTTTATTTCTCTAAAAGCAGGTGATAAATAAATAATATTCTTTGTTGAAAATTCAAAAGAAAAATAAGGTATGGGTTCCTATTCTTCTTTATAGTCCGAATAAAATTGATTGAAATAAATACAAAGGAAGTTTTTCTCATGATAATGTTATCCCCTGATCTAAAAATTGGAGATGTAGAAAAATATAACTCGAAGTGTCATGCTCATAAATTCTAAAGCCATCTCTGGTATAAAAAATAAAAATAATAATAAATAAACTCGGAAGAAGTCTGAACTTGATACACAAACTTGTGTGGGATTAGGACATTTTTTATTTAGATCCTTTGAATCCTTGACTTGGTTATTTTTTCCTCTCCCCAAGCTCTTTCCACTCCAGATTTTATTTTTCCTGTCTCATCCTTTTAGTCTTCATAGAAATAAAGGGACTCAACCTGACTCTAAAAACTTAAAAACATATTTTCAAAACAAGATTAGGTGAAAATATTTATGTTCCTTTGATTTTGATTTAAAAGGTATGTCTAAACTAATCCTGATAATTTTAGCTCTGCTATCAGACTTTAAACTAACTAATTCGCTCAAGTTTGACCCCTAAAAAATTTTAAATTCCCAAAAGCTTTCTCCTATAGGTGAAGGTGTATTGAAAATTGGAAGAAAGTTAGTTTCAGAGTATTCTTAAAACTGTTGACAAACCTTCTTTTCAATCTAAATATTTTAAACAGGTATCATCCCTTGTATGTTACATACAAATTGATTTCCCCCACTTCAAAACATTAAAATATAAGACAGATGGTGAAAGGAAATTCATAATTTGATTGCCCCCATCTTGTCCAAAAGAGATGATGAAAGGAAATTCATATATTGATTTTCCTCATCTCAGCGAAACACAATTTTTTTAATTGAAGTGGTGAAAGGAAATTCAATGGGAGAAGTAGATAACTTCATCGGGGTGTTGAACAGGCTCGCTGGAAGTGAAGCAATACCTATGATATTTGTAAGGTTGTCATACATATCTATATATCATACTATGTTATCTATTTCTCTTTCCGATGATTTTTTACATCCTAAACCAACGAGGGATTCCCTAAATAAATATGTTACATCTGCTTAACCTTGAGGCAAACAAAGTCGGTAGAAGTTGATATTTTAGTTAAAATTATTTTGATTATCCCAAACAATTCTGATATAAATTTTAGGAAAAAGAAATTTTTAGTAGCCTAACTTGAGACCAATCATTAAGTATGTTTTGAAGATTTTTGGACTTGGATAATTTCATTTTTCTATGTATGATTAATTCTTAAATAAAACTAGAAAATGTTTTTCAAAAAGCAATAATGATTCCATTTACCCAATAAAGGCACTTGGTCTATTGTTCTTTCATGCCTCACGAGGAGCCACAATCCCCAGATGGAGCCTATGTTAGAACACATATAATTTTGAGCTTTTGAACTTTAGATTTTTCCTCTTAGAAATAAAACTTTTACCCAAAAAAACAAAAAACTTAGAGAATTGCCTTTTAATTTTAAAATAAATCAATTGGTTGTTATTTATCAATAAGGTGCTTACAATATCTATCGTCGATGAGTTACTCTAATTTTATCAAATGGTCTTAATGATATCTAAAGTTTAGAAGCTTCCTGAGTTTTAAAAGAAAGTCTTTAATGGTCGCTTCGGAGCTTTGCGCTTCGGGTATTCCAACAAATCTAAACAACAAAAACCTTCAAACGTCGAACCGCCAAAGTACTTAAATCTAACTCAATGTTTAAAACATGATTAATTAAAACATAAAAGTGATTAATAAGAGATTAAATTCTCCATGAATTCGGCCTTCGGGAGATTTCTTCCCTCGTACATTCAAAACCTCTGAACGTCGAATGATCCAATTGTTGATGACGTTTATGATTGGCTAAAGTTAATGATTTCAATAAATATTGTGAATCACTAGGTAATAAAGCTCTTCGAATTTCAAAATCATTTTACCATTTGCAATTAACGGTTTTTCATTTAGTAAAGAGCTTACAGAATTCTCTTGTTATAGGCAGGCTAATTTTATTTCCTTAAGGATTATGGCGCCACGAAAAGTTTCTTGATGGATCAGATTTCATAATCTAGCAGAATGCTAAACCAGTTTGGAACCCTAATAAACTAGGAAAGGGACCAAATATGGCAGGGAAGGGATAAATTGACAAAATGAGAAGCAAATAAGATAATACAGAGAAGACAGAAATGGGAACAAGAATGTGTAGAGCGCAAACCTTCCGGAGTGCTAAGTCCCCGAAGTAAGAGATCTGGCGGCGTGTGTCCTTTTGATTTGGACGGCTGAGATTTACTTTGAAATCTCGGGCTTCGGGCATTCCGGGATGCACAACACCAAAAAAATCTGAAGTGTTAACTTTCTGGAGTGTCAGATCTGTCGACACGTGTCCTCATCCTTCAATGATTCAGATTTACTTTCGGCTTCAGCCAGTTCTTTCTCTATTGCTTCGCTTAGCAAAACCTTTCGGAGTGCTAAGTCTCTGAAGTAAGAGATATGGTATCGTGTGTCCTTTTGATTTGGACGGATGAGATTTACTTCAAAATCATGGGCTTCAGGCATTCTGGGATGCACAACACCACAAACCTCCGAAGTGTTATCTTTCTAGAGTTTCAGATCTGTTGACACGTGTCCTCAGCCTTCAATGGTGCAAATTTACTTCGGGCTTTGGCCATTTCTTGCTCTAGTGCTTCACTTCACAAAACCTTCTAGAGTGTTAAGTCTCTGAAGTAAGAGATATGGTGCCACGTGTCCTTTTGATTTGGATGGCTGAGATTTACTTCGAAATCCCAGGCTTCGAGCGTTTTGGGATGCACAACACCACAAACCTCCGATGTGTTAACTTTTCGGAGTGTTAGATCTATCGACACGTGTCCTCAACCTTCAATGGTTCATATTTACTTCGAGATTCGCCCGGTTCTTTCTCTTGTGCTTTGCTTCGCAAAACCTTCTAGAGTGTTAAGTCTCCAAAGTAAGAGATCTGGCACCCCGTGTCCTTGTTGATGGATGGTCTAGATGAACTATGGGCTTTAGGCCTTCAAGAGTTCTCACTTCACTCATCCATATTTCTTTTGGAGTGGTCATTCACTGAAGTGCAGGATCTCCTGCCATGTGTCCACTTTGATCAACGGTCCAGATGAACTCCGAGCTTCAATCCTTTGGGATTTCTCCCTTCATGCATATGTCTTTCTTTTGAAGTGGTTATCCGCCAGAGTACAGGATCTCTTTCCACATATCCACTTCGATAAATGGTTTGGATCCTCTCCGGGACTTTGGGAGTTCTTTACTTAGCACTGCTTGCTTCCTCCCGGAGTACGAGATCGTCAAATATGAGAATCGTCTGACACGTGTCCCCTCCTTGGATCGACAGATAGGAATTGCACAAAGTTCTCTCTGTCTTCTCTACATGTGACCAAAAGTTGTGACCTCGGCTTAACCTTTGGGCGCTTATCTCACTTTGAAATATCGACAGTATTGTTTTAATGGACCATGAAGGTCAACGACCATGAGTGATTTTGGAAACTCAACTTGCTCACACTTTAATTTCCCTTGCGATTTTCGCAATGGCTCCCTGCTAGCACTCTGTAATTTCTCAGGCTGACGAAGAAATGGGCAGAGGTAAATACAAAACCACTTTGGAGTCAAATATCTAGCCCTCCAAGACTCAAAGAGGGATCTCTTTGTATGATTTAACTTTGTTTGCTGGGAATTTTAGGCTAGTTATAAGATTACAGGGTTGTTTGTTTGTTTTGAATTGTTTGGTTGGAAAAACAAGGGAAAAACCATTGGGCAATGGAGTCACAGCTCAGAATGGATCAAAACCAAGTCATCACAGGCTAATATGGTAGGGAAAGGTAGGAAATTCCACTAGATCTTCAAGATTTAATGCATGGGAAAGATGGAACAGATTAAGAAATACAATTAAACACAGAGCAACTGAGAATTCTGAGATTAATCTTCAGTGGAAAAACACAGAAATTATTCCAAGCAAGTGATAGAGGGTACATTTAAACCAATTCTGTCCTTTTATCTCCTTAAAATAATTTAGAAAGTAGAAAACAATATGGTAAACAAAAGAAAAAAATTAACAGGGAGATTACTTCACCAATGAAACTGACACAAGAATCATGTGATTCTGCAACTATGTTACTGAAATTTTATCCATGGAGGCTCTGTGAGCTTCTTTACAAAATTAGTTTCATCCTTCTAACAGATCCCAACTGATCAACCCTTTTTACATTTGAATTATAAAAATATATAGAAAAATTATCCCCCAGGATAAGGAGATCGAATTCAACAACTTGACCAAAAATAGAAACAAATCCCTCAAAGTTCTGAACTGTCTGTCATGAAAAAAGGGTCGGACTGTTGAAAATAGGGGTCAACTCAAACGTGTTTATCTCCCAAAATATGAAATTTGTGTGAAAAATGAAATAGGTTATTGTATATGAGTCTGTCCTGAGTAAAAACATCTCTCGGTTTTTCTAAATTCATCTCCATCTTTCCAACAAATATGCTACAAAAACATGACAAAAACAAGAAAAATGGAAACCTGACAAATAGTGCTCAGAGATGGCTTCGATTCTCCCAATTCCTGATACATGTGAAAAAACTGAGAGAGGTTATTAAATTTCATCCAGTTGTGGAGAAAAAAATCTCTCCATTTCTCAAAAATCGTTCTGGTTTTCCCGAAAATTCTCTCGCAAGACAGGTGGTCAAACTGTGCAAAAAACAGTTTTTGATTTGGGGGAAAGTGGTTTTTGGAGGGGGAAAGTGGTATTATGGGGGGGGGTTACGAAATCATTTGGAAGTGACAATTGTCCAAGAGG